>MKYO02005786.1:599859-751990 GCA_002013955.2 Citrus medica | reverse complement strand
AAAAAAAAAAAAAAAAAAAAAACAAGGCAAAACAAAAGTCATATATGTTTGTGAGTGCCACAAAAATATAGTGACTTACACCGTACTACCTGTCTATTAAAAATTAGTTGAATTAATTGATATTTCATATGGTGGTCCTGGATTAAAATTAAATCTATATAGTCGCAATCTACTTTAATTCTAAATTTGAGATCAACGCTAGATATTATTAATAATTGACCCCATTTTTAATATTCACCAGATGACTCACATGATAAACCCAGAGAAAATGAACAATAAATAATCTAGAAAAATTTATAAGTTGCAACACTCGGTTACTAATGAAACCACGAGCTGATGATTCGAATACAGATAAAAAAAAATTATTAGATCTAATGGACAAAAAAATAAGAGGACGGACGGCGAGGATTCAGATTTGAAATATATTTTTCAGCCATTCACTCATCTCTTCTCTATAAATAGGAGCCAAAAGATCATGACCAAATTCCCAAAAATTGAGTTAAGCGAAATTTTATTCTTGATTAAATCTTCGAAAATCAAACACTGACTTAGTGTCAGCGTGCTTCTTGTGGGAACAAATTCAAGTCAAATCAACAAGGATTCAATCAAAATTCAAGTTTCTTCTAGTTCAATCAGAGGAATCAGATATTGTTCTGAAGGGGCTGGAATTTTTTACCTTCATATATATTTGTAGCTTGTGGAGAATTTTGTGATGATCATTGGCCTCTATTTCGGAGGGGTGAGTACCTGAAAAATACACTCCGACGTCCAAATGAGTGTTTGATTAAGATTAAACAAAGAAAAAAAATGAAGAAAATGAGTTTTCTCTCTCTAAGTATGAACAATTTAGAGACCAAAGACCCTACTCCGACGTCCAAATGAGTGTTTGATTAAGATTAAACAAAGAAAAAAAAATGAAGAAAATGAGTTTTCTCTCTCTAAGTATGAACAATTTAGAGACCAAAGACCACATTTCTCTTAGAGATTGGTCTCGATTTATAGGTGATGAGTGAGATGGATTTAGGGTTTTGCTTTGAACCCTCAATCTAAGGACATGTGTCACCCATTATTTCCGTACACATGGAGGTGAATATGATCAAGGAAATTATTCCGGCCCTATGTGTTTCCTTACTCGTATGATTTTTTGGTGTGATTTCTTTAGACTAACGGATTGCGGAACTAATTCCCCCCATTTTTCCTTAAGTGTTATTCACCCGGAATAAATTGGTGTTAACCCCGAAATAACTTAAGTGTTATTTTCCTAGAAAAATATTTTTTATTTGACAGGATGAACACGTGATATGGTTTGGTGCCTTTTGAAATATGGCACCTACATGTTCTATCAATCTTTTAATCTTGAAGTATTTTATATCTAGCATCTAAGGTTTTGAGAACCTTTAATGTCCAATATAATTTTCCCAAATGAACTGATGACTGCTTGCAGAGGTTTCATCAATGATCAGTAGGAGATTATAATAAATTTCTATTCTGCTTATTCACAGTCCATGACTAAAATATCTAATCATTGAAGGCGAACAAAACCTATGAAGAGAAATTAATTTTAGTAATAAATATACTATATATGTTAAAAAAAATTGAGGACAAAATTATGCCTTCTTCAGCTGATAACAGTCAGTAGCAGTATGAAAACTTTCTCACTTATTAAGGGGAATAAATTATTACTCAGCAGTCGGTGCAAGTTGCCCAACTGCTACACAAGTAATAAAATAAAAGACAAAAATTCTATTGCTATACACGTTTATATACCGAGATATATATTATTTAGCTGCTCCTCTAGAGTAGATACATATTCTTTAGCTGCTCCTCTAGAGTTGGGAATATTAACTAACCTTGTCCATATGTGTTAATAGGCCTTCCAAATCCCAATCCCGGCTGCTCGCTTTTGAAGTTTTAATTTTGTAAACCAACCATGGAAGAAACAAATAACGTAGCTGCTTTGAGCATTGAAGCTGCAGGCAAAAGAGATGAATGTCAAAACCAAGATTCTGGAGACGCTTCAGCTCATACCGTTGGCCAAGGTCTGTGTTATCGTTATCTACAATTTATTATCATTGGTTTATTTAAAGATGTTTTAGAAGGAAGAAATTCTTCAGCAGGGTTAAGTGAGCGTTCCTTGATTTTTGATCCTTTGCAGATTCATGGCAACAAATGGGGTTGATGCTGGTGATCTCCTTCAACAGCGGATACATACTAAGTTACGCAAATCTTATATTGGTGCCGTTAGGCTGGAGATGGGGGATATTGTGCATGTTTCTTATAGCGCTTTACACGGCCTATACTCAATGGCTCTTGTCGGCATTTCACTTCATTAATGGCCAAAGGTTCATCAGATACCGAAATCTTATGGGATATCATTATGGTACTAATTAATTAATTTAAAGTTTGTCAAATTTATAGTACTTGACATCATCAGACCGAAAGGGAAAACATTAATTTCTTACTGTCACTCTTTTTTCCCGGAAGACAAATGTATTATGTCACGTGGGTTTTGCAATATTTGACGCTTGTTGTGGCTAACATAGGTTTCATCCTCCTAGCAGCGCGATCACTCAAGGTATGGCAAATCATGGGTAAATGTTTCTTCAATCCCTATAATTTTAACTAATTACTCAATTTTTATATTTTAAAAAGTTACTTGCAGTTGCATATGATAAGGAGAGAATATCCAACATTGATTGAGAAGAGTTTTTGAGTTAAGAATATAAGGGTACATTTGATATTGTTTTTCAAATGAAGTACTTGAATTTATTTTTATAGAATAAGAATTATTAATTTTTATTCTAAGTAATAATTTAGAATCTGAACAGAAAAATAGAGAGAAGTATGTGTAATTGGTGTGTGGAGTAGTAACTATTTTTAACGACCCAAAATTTTTTTACTTTAATTTGAGTTTGTAAATAAATTTGAGTAATTTATGATTTTATCCCTCTCTCTTAGCCATGGGGACGAGTTAAGACGTTGGAAACGTGAAATCATTGTTGCCAACTTTTCTTTGCTAAGTTCAGAAAGCAATTATGTTCATCTTGCTTCCAATGGAAGCAAAAATGCAACAGCAATTGCTGCAACTAAACAATTATTTTTTCGTAAATTAAAAAATGAAGAATAAAAACCAATACTAAACGCGCCGTAAACTTGAGAACTAACTTTTGAATTTGAGTTAGAATATTGTGCTTTTATTAAATCCTACAGTTTAGAATTAACGGCAAACACAGTTTTGGTTAATTTTGAAAATCCAAAACTAATTACTGGGCGATACCTAACGGAGAATTCACTCAGCAAATTATACATGAAAGCCAGCTGCCTTATGCATGCATAATCGGGGTATGTAGTTTGGCTGTATACAGGAAATCAGTTCAGAATTCGACTCTCCCCTGAGGCTACAAATTTGCATTGTAATAGCTGGAGTGGCCTTCTTCACATTTGCATTCTTTATTCCAACGATGTCAGCAATGAGATGGTGGCTGGTCGTGTCTTTCTTCGTCACACTTACTTACATATTCATCCTTCTGTTTGTCCTAGTTAACAACGGTATGTATTTTCTTTCTTTTTTTCTTTGGGGGGAGGGGGTTTTGGGGGGGGGGGGGGGGGGGGGGGAATCACTTGATCGATACATATCTATCAGTAGATGACCAACTAGACTATGCTGTAAATTTGTAAAACATTTTCTATTTCCGTTTGAAGGTAAGTCTAATAAACATAGAAATTATGAGCTTAAAGGAAGCAAAACCGACAAGGTGTTCAATGCCTTGGGTGCCATCTCTGCCGCTGTTGTAGCCAACGCCCCTTGTTTGCTTCCAGAGATGCAGGTTAATGATTTAGACTCATTAATTCTTGTTTATTAACAAATTCAATTCAAATTCCAAATGACATGAATCAATCGACTAACGAAGAATTAAATGTATGCAGTCAACTCTGCGCCAGCCAGTTGTCAAGAACATGAGGAAAGCCTTGTACGTGCAGTTCTCTGTGGGACTCTTATTTTATTATGGCATCCCTATCGTTGGATATTGGGCTTATGGCTCCACTGCATCCGTGTACCTCCCTGAACAAATGAGTTGCGTAAAATGGGTCAAGGTCTTTATTAATTCTTCAGTGTTCCTACAATCTATGGTCTGCCAGCATGTAAGCTCTCTCTCTCTCTCTCTCTCTCTCTCTCTCTCTCTCTCTCTCTCTATATATATATATATATATATATATCTTCATACCTTGTTTTAATTACTTAATTCATTAATTAATAACATGTAATTAATGCAAGCCTTGAGTTAATTAACATCTTGATTGTCGGATCAAAATTTTTAACAACGAACAAATATAGGTGTTTATTTCGCCAATTCACGAGACGCTTGATACAAAGTTCCTCAAGCTGGAAGAGAGCATGTTTTCTAGAGAAAACATCAAAAGAAGATTTTTCCTAAGAGGGTTTCTTTTCGCCTTTAATTTATTTGTAGCAGCAGCTTTTCCTTTCATTGGGGATTTTGTGAACTTGATAGGATCATTTGCACTTATCCCTATTACCTTTGTATTTCCAAGCATGGTTTTCATCAAGGTAAGCATGCAATAGATGACATGCTACATTCAGTACTAATAACTAATGAAACAATACATGACAAATAATATATCATGCATGGCCTGGTTTCTTTTTCTCTGTCGTAGGTTAAGGCAAATACCGCTAGGGTAAAGAAGAAAGCATGGCATTGGTTCAACATCCTTCTTTTTTCATTGGTCACCGTAGCAACTACAGTGGCTGCTGTCCGGTTTGTCATTAAGGATATCCATCACTATAGTTTTTTTACGGACGTTTGAACAATTAATTTATGTAAGCTTTTTATATAAAATAGATGTTATGAGTTGAATTGTATGTCTCCAAGTATGTATTTGATCATTGATGTGCAATGATGATTAATAAGCACCACCATGTTTGGAACTTTGATAAGGAAAGTGCGCGTGATTCATAGTTTGTATTTCAAGTCATGTAATAAATATATATCACATACTGCATCATTCAAAGAACCCCAAAAACAGAGAGATGGATTTACTGGCAACCACCAAGATGGCCATTTCTCAAGCTCAACACTGATGGAGCGTTGAAGAGTTCGGGCTTGGCAAGCGCTGGCGGCTTAGTAAGGAACTATTGTGGGGAATGGGTTTGTGGTTTCAGCATGAATTTGGGTAGTTGTTCCATTATGGAAGCTGAGTTGTGGGGGCTGTGCCAAGGTTTAAAAATTGCTTGGGAGCATGGTTTTCGCTTACTGCAAGTTGAGGTGGATAATTTGGGGGTCACGCAACTCCTGAATTCCTCCGAAGCAAACCGTAGTGGTATTTCATCTTTGTTATGGGGCATTAAAGATCTACTAAACAGAGATTGGCAAATATCAGTGAAGCATGTGTATAGAGAGGCGAATTGTGCTGCCGACTTCCTTGCCGGAATGGCTCTCAATCTCCCACTCGGGTGCCATATTTTTCATTCTCCCCCCATGGGAGTGCATTCTGTCTTGTTCAATGATGGACTAGGGACGGCTTTTGCTCGTTTTGTTTTAGCCTAGCCGCGATCTAGGCTCCCCTTGTACCAAAAAAAAAAATGATGATTTTGGATTAAATGAGTTTTATTTTTTATTATTTGACCTCATGATAACTCAATTTTTTCTGCGCCTATAGAGTAGGGTTCGAACTCTAATCTTTTGCTTCCAATAGCGCAATGCAAAATTACTCTAATCTTTTGCTTCCGAACGAAAGAGTCTTAATTAGTTACTATAGAAAAACTTCTCCTTTTTCATTCACTTCAACTCTTAAGAAGCATTAATCAATCAAGTGTAATACATGTTAATTCTCTGCTGTGCAGGCTATTTCTGCGCTCTGAAGATACACCCAGTCCAGTTACTTATGATTTCCATTCGAACGGGACGGTACATGTCGTCTACCAAGAAACGACAGGATGTCCTCTTTCTATACCTATTGCCGACGTGACTTTTATGACTAAGAATTTTAAACAAACGACCAACATACAATTTTCGGGAGTAAAAACTTGACGAGGCAGTAAAAAAACAACGAATTGTCTATTTGGAAATTCCTTCTTTGGATTTGATTAAGCCAGGAGAGCGAATGTTCTGGAAGATGCAGTAGCAAATTTTATGACATTCCGAAAAACTTAGCAAACAAATGCAAATATATATCCCTCAATTAACGCCGCAGCAAAGCAATAAATGCAAAGTTAATTCATATCTATGTATGCCTGGCTCCTATCTTCCATTTGTTTTACTAGTTTAAGGGGAAAAGAAAGCGAAAAAAAAAACCCTGAAAAACAGACATATTAAATATAACATCATTTAATAGGAAAGAAAAGGCATATACAATAAATACAATTATACAAATTTAGTTAATTCCCCAACAACATTCAAGCTGTGGTTCTTAATGATTCATGAATGTGTATGCGTGTGCGTGTGTGAATATGTTTGTAAACTGATATACAGATAGTGATATAAAAAAATACATACCACATGTATAGTAAAATTGATGTAAATTCAATTAACTAGCTAGGATGAAGATTGATTGGAAGCAATTTTTCCGGGATAGTAGCTCTACGGCACGAAAGCTCTTTGTCCACAGCTGAGACTGAGAGAAGTAGGGACGTTGACTTGCATAAGAAGATAATTTCCACCAAAAAGATCATTTAAATGAACTTGACCATTCTTCAATCTCTTGATAGCCCTTTTCCATGAAACTTTAACTTTAGAGAAAAACCTTATTCTCTTTTTTAAGAACCTTCTCAAGCCTGGAATCCGAAGCTTCGGTCGCCTCCTAACTGTAAACTTCCGAAACCTCGACAAATTCCTTTTCTTTCTGAAAGCCGTTTCTTCAGTTTCTTGATCAAACAACCCTCCATAATCATATCTTAGTCTTTGATATGAGAACTTGGAAACTGAAGCCATTTCTGAGGCATTAATTTGTGCTTGTTATATCAACCACACACACACACACACATATATATATATTACAGAGTTTTTATATCAACCATTCATATATTAAAGAGAGCATAATATATCTTTACACACACACACACACAAAAAGACACACGCCGACGCTTGTAGGAAGCAGTGGTGATTTGCTTTTAGGTTATCTTCACGAGATGTGGATATATAGTCTTATAATAATTACAATAATAAATTAATAATTACAATAATAAATTTTTTGTTTAATTTCAAATGAAAATGCATGAAAAAGGTACCGAAACTAGTTGGACGTATTAAAGGTAACCCACGGAGCTGAATTGTTAGGTAACTGTATGTGGCAAACGAAATAGAATACAAAACCTAGTTTCTAAGTAAATGTATAGAAAATGCCAGCGCTTGTCTTAGATCTCATTTGGTCACTCAAGTGTTTGGTAACACTTACTTTTGTAATTTGGAAACTAAAAGGATTTGAACTTATATAATGACAAGACTTCTAATAATTTACTTTATTAGTAAATATTATATTTACTATACATTGGTTATAAAGTTTTTTTCTAAAACAACTGTAATTTAAAAGGTGCAACACCTTAATATTAAACAGAACCATAATAAACTTGTATATTATATAAGACCCGTTTGGGATTGAGGTTCAAAAGTTATAACCTAAGTTATAACACTAAATTATTTGGTAAATACTAATTTTATAGTTTAAAAATTATGTTGATTTGATTTTGTATTTGTATGATGAAAAATTTATTATATTTACTGCATATTATTAATTTTTATTTTTATAATTACAAATTTTGTCTACAACAGCATAAAAACTATAGTATCTCAATACCAAACAGGGTCATAATACTATTGAAAGCATGTTGATGTAATTTCTATTACATTGTATGCATTAGAGCACTGTTACGTTCATCACAAATAAGTGCATGGGCATTTTAATAATTTACTGATGATTTATTAACTATTTGTAGAAATGGATTCAAAGATCATGTCCAGCAGCGCGAGTGTTTGATGAAGTGAATTATTAACGAAAACGTTTGGAAAAAATATTATATATTGACCTTTTATGTAGTTTATTTATGAGTAATGCGTTCGGCACAATTTAAGTGCTGCATAATCCTAGCCGACAACTCCTTGGAACAAAAGCAGTCCAATAGTTTTTCATATATTTAGTCGCAACTATGTATATTGAATAACCTTTGCAACTTATTTGAGGTGATGAATATCGTAGATCTATTCGGAAAATTCAATTGAGCTAGAAACAGCCATAAATGCTTTAAGTGGTAGCTGATGACCCGATTACTGAGTAATGGCAACTGTCAACGTGGTACCACAAGGGCAACAAAAATTGTCGGGTCTAGTTTCTCCCCAGCTATTGCCTATTGGGTCCCCGTCGCCGACTCTGATGTGCTATCTATGATTAAGTGGACGTAGGCCAACTACTTAAACACCAAAACTTACGCTCGCGAGGCGTCCCTCTCGCAGTAGGCCTTAAGATGCGTCGCTCTTGTGACATGCTGTCTTTCCCCTCTTTGTTCCCGTATAAAAGAACAAATGGTGAGTCCGATGCTTTTATGGATCGCAGTCTCAGGCACTAATCTCTACAGGTGCCCGTAGTAAGCTGGCCGCCCTATCTAAATCAATCATCTGACAGGTCCCCCTGTTTAGTATAAATTTTTAAATAAAATTTATTTAAGTAAATTTTTTATTAATAGGGTTTTTATTTTTTTTTAAATAATTATTTAGTTGTTAATAAAGTTTTTATTAGAAATTATTAAAATATTAATAAATAAAATTTTAAAATATTTAGAATCAGAACCGAGTTGATTTATACTCAACTCTTTATAATCTTTTACCATATGTGTATGTATAACAATATATAAGATTTAATTAATTTTATATTCTTACCTAATAACTACCCAATGTATATTCCTAAAAGGTTAGCAAAAAAATCAACTTAACACGGAATATAAATGTATTTTTAAAAGTTATGTTATGAAATAAATGAATGAAATTGTCAAAAGCCTAAAATTTAAGTTTTTTTTGTTAATAGAGACAAAATACATATTTAATTTTTAAAAACTTTACTTAAAAAAAACAACAAAAATTTAAAAAAAAGTTTATGAAATTAAAATAAATACTTATGACCATTAAATAGGTCAAACCATTACACCAAACAAGTAGTTAATTAAAAATAAAGATTCCTTCCATGCCTGAACTTCTCAGAATTTTAATTGCTAAATTCTGTCTTGATGATGCAAAGTGATCACAAGTGCTGCGTTCATTAATTTAACGCGACCATATATAAAGATAGTACAATAAAAATCGATTAATTGCTTAGTCATCTACATTATAATGTATAATTAAAATACAAAATATTCTTTATTATCAATATCTATATGAGGAAATGAAAACTATACTTAAAAGGGACAAAGACTCGGGCTTGCAAGAACCTAACCTACTGAGATACACTGGGAATACCCCAATTGACAACAGTTAGCATGCAATAACCAGAAGGTGCAACATTAGAAGAAGAAGGGGCCTCCAAAACCGCACTCACTCATCCACTTTGAGCCCTCACACCTCGGCCTTAACATCCTTTGATTCATCGAAACAGAGTGCGTTGTAAATGGAGGTTCATATGCAGTGAACTCAACATAATTGCTTGACCTCCTTTCTAGCCAAAACTCAACACTAAACTCTCCTCCGTACTTAACACCATTATTCAAGCTTCTGTAATAGTTTATTGACACGTTAAGTGGCCTTAGGTTATGGTGTCGCACTCACGCGTTTAGCACCGTTGATGATCAGGATATGGCCAGTTGGGAGAATCAACATGTTATTTAAGAGACGGGGCTCTGGCATGTGTTCCATTTTCCAAACGTGTTTGTTTCGAGTGATCACCATTGTCCCACAATGTCAAATAAAGTGGCCATCTAGATGGTATACATCAGCCATCTAGATGGTCAGCAACAATGTTATTCAAAGAAGAAGAAGAAGAATTTGGCAGCAGCAAATTTAGAATGAAGAAAATGGAAAAAAGAAGAAGTTTGAAGAAGAAAATGGGGAACACGATTTTGACAAGAAAATTTTTTTTATTATTTTAATAGCCAATTTTGGCTATAAAAGGGGAGAGCTCCCATTTCGATTTGTGCATTCAATTTGTGAGAGAATAAGAAAGAGAGAGCTTGAGAGATTTTAAGAGCTTAAAATTATAAAGCTCTTGAGAGTCTAGTGAGTGAGAGATTGGGTGTATTGGGGTTTTGGATAGTGAGCCAAAATATTACAATACTTGTAATCCTTATTTCACTAGTAAAATATTCTCCTTCTGTCTTCGCCCGTGGACGTAGGCTAAACTCCGAACCACGTAATTTCTGGTGTCCTCTATTGTGATTGTTCTTTATTTTCTTACAAGTTTACTTTAGCTGCGTATCTGTTTCACCCACCAATTTCCTAACAGTGGTATCAAAGCTATTGGTTGCATTTTTTTGGAGTCGGGAACTGTTCACGTAAGGGGTACTATTTACATATATGGCACTGTACACACATACACGTATACGGCACTGTTCACGTATATAGTTTTGTTCACGTATACGGTATTGTTCACGTATACGGTACTATTCACGTGAAACGGTGGGAGCGATCCAAGAATTTGGCGATGCAAAGCAGGGAATAATGGTGTGAGTAAAACAATTGTGTGGTTTTGTACATGTCTAGGAAAGTTCTGTCACAAAGGCGATAAGAGCTTAAGAAGTCTGGGTTTTAAGTGGGACCATTGTGACCCCTCCAATCTTTCCTGGAAACTTTCCTGGTGTGCATTCTCACACATACTCACAACTATTCAAGGTGGTATACTAGCTTGTGTGCGGTATTTATCAACAAAATTGCGGCAAAGTATGAAATTGAGAAATTTAACGGAAATAATTTTTCATTGTGGAAAATGAAGATGAAAGCAGTATTGAGGAAAAATAATTGCTTGGCAGCAATTGGAGAAAGACCCATGGAGATAACTGATGACAAGTGGAACGAGGTAGACGGCAACGCCATTTCTGATCTACATTTGGCACTTGCAGACGGAGTATTATCCAGTGTGGCAGAGAAAAATACAGCGAAAGAAATATGAGATACTCTTACAAAATTATATGAGGCCAAGTCACTACACAACAATATCTTCTTGAAGAGGAAACTCTATACTCTTCGAATGGCGGAATCTATAATGGTGATCGACCACATCAACACCTTGAAGACTCTATTTTCACAACTCACAACGTTGGGTCATAATATAGAGGAGAATGAACGTGCAGAGCTTCTACTTCAAAGTCTACCGGATTCGTATGATCAGCTCATCATCAACCT
Organism: Citrus medica; assembly: GCA_002013955.2. Taxonomy (NCBI): domain Eukaryota; kingdom Viridiplantae; phylum Streptophyta; class Magnoliopsida; order Sapindales; family Rutaceae; genus Citrus; species Citrus medica. The sequence goes on along the minus strand of MKYO02005786.1, from coordinate 740,657 downwards.
GACGAACAATAATCCAGTGGACAGTTTAGTTTTCGACGATATTGCAGCCTTCGTATTAAATGAGGAGAGCAGGCGGAAAAATAAGGAAAACAGACAAGCAAGTTCGCAGCAAGCGGAGGCGTTATCGGTGACAATAGGGAGATCAACGGAACATGGCTCCAGTGGGAGTCAAAATCATAGTAGATCAAAATCCAGAAGTAAGAAGAATGTTAAATGCTACAACTGTGGCAAGAAAGGGCACGTCAAGAAAGAGTGTTGGAGTAACCAGAAGAGAAGAGAGGGCAAAGAACCTGAGTCATCAAATGATCAGGGTTGTGTAGCAAGTACCTCAGATGATGGCGAAATTCTCTACAGCGAGGCAACAACTATTTCAGAAGGCAGAAAATGACTATCTAATGTCTGGCTTATAGACTCAGGAGCTACCTGGCATATGACCTCTAGGAGAGAATAGTTCCACACATATGAACCTATCTCAGGAAGATCTGTATATATGAGAGATGATCATGCCTTGAAGATCGCTGGTATTGGTACTATCAAAATAAAAATATTTGATGGTACAATTCGTACAATTGGAGAAGTACGACATGTCAACGACCTGAAGCAAAATCTATTGTCTTTGGGACAAATGGATAGTCATGGGTACAAAACTCATGTGGAGAATGGAATTATGAAAATCGTTAAAGGTGCGCTTGTATTGATGAAGGCAGAAAAGATCGGTGCTAATCTATTCATGCTTAAAGGACAAACACTACTAGAGGCTGATGCGTGTGTTGCGTCAAATGGAGAAGAGTCAACGATGATGTGGCATCTCAAACTTGGTCACATGTCAGAACAAGGTTTGAAGATTCTCTCTGAGCGAAACTTACTTCCGGGGCTCAAATCGGTAAGTTTATCATTTTGCGAGCATTGTGTTACAAGTAAGCAGCATAGATTAAAATTCAGTAGATCTATTGCTAGAAGTAAATGCATTCTAGACTTGATTTATTCTGATGTTTGGGAATCACCGGATATATCCATGGGAGGTGCAAAGTACATGGTGACTTTCATTGATGATTATTCCAGAAGATGTTGGGTGTATCCAATTAAGAAAAAGTCAGATGTATTTCCAGTGTTTAAAGAATACAAAGCGCGGGTGGAACTTGAATCTGGTAAAAAGATCAAGTGCTTGAGGACAGATAATGGTGGAGAGTATACAGACGGCGAGTTTCTTGCTTTCTGTAAGCAATAAGGTATTCAGAGGCAGTTCACGGTGGCATACACTCCTCAACAAAACGAAGTGGCGGAGCGGATGAACAAAACTCTTACAGAAAGAATAAGAGCTATGTTGAAGACTGCTGGTCTACCCAATTCATTCTGGACAGAAGCAGCCAAAACTACCTGTTATATAGTAAATCGGTTGCCATCTACAGCTATTGGGTTAAAGACGGCGATGGAGATGTGGACTGGAAAGCCAGCTGATTATTCCTGCCTACATGCATTTGGATATCCTGTATACGTGATGTACAATGTCCAAGAAATAACAAAGCTGGATCAAAAATCTAGAAGATGTATCTTCTTGGGGTATGCTGATGGAGTAAAGGGGTATCGTCTGTGGGATCCCACTGCCCACAAGATCGTCATAAGCAGAGATGTTATTTTTATAGAAGATCTACTGCAAAGGAGAGATGATGATGATAGCATGGTAAAAGAAAAGTCAGAGACTATACCGGTATATGTCGAAAATAATCTAAAAGATTCATATTCTTTTGAAGCAGCACCAGAGCACTAGGAACAAAACCAGTCGAGTCCGAGGCTTCAGAAGTTCGTCGATCAACTCATGAGAGACGACCGCCAACGTAGTACTCGGAGTATGTCACAGAGATCAACGTTGCATACTGTCTGCTAACAAAGGATGGAGAGCCTTCAACTTTCCATGAAGCTTTAAATAGCTCAGATGTTGCTTTGTGGATGACAGCAATGCAGGAAGAAATTGAAGCTCTACACAAGAATAAGACATGAGAACTTGTACCACTACCACGTGGAAGAAAAGCCATTGGAAACAAATGGGTCTACAAGATCAAACGTGATGGCAATGACCAAGTGGAGCGGTATCGTGCGAGATTGGTGGTGAAAGGATATGCTCAGAAAGAATGTATTGACTTCAACGAGATATTTTCTCCGGTGGTTCGACTCACAACAATCAGAGTAGTCTTGGCAATGTGTGCTACATTTGACCTACATCTAGAGCAGTTAGATGTGAAAACTGCATTTCTTCATGGAGAACTTGAAGAAGAAAAATATATGCTCCAACCAGAAGGTTTTACAGAACCAGGAAAGGAGAACTTGGTTTGCATGTTGAATAAATCTGTATATGGTCTCAAACAGGCGCCGAGGTGTTGGTATAAGAGATTTGATTCCTTCATCATAAGCCTTGGATACAACAAACTCAGTTCAGACCATTGTGCATATTACAAGAGGTTTGAAGATAATGATTTCATCACTTTGCAGTTGTACGTGGATGACATGTTGGTAGCAGGCCCCAACAAAGATTAAGTCCAAGAATTGAAGGCACAGTTGGCTAGGGAGTTTGAAATGAAGGACTTGGGACCAACAAACAAGATTTTGGGGATGCAAATTCACCGAGACAGAAATAACAGGAAGATTTGACTTTCACAGAAGAATTACTTGAAGAAAATCTTGCGGCGCTTCAACATGCAAGATTGTAAGTCAATTTCTACCCCACTTCCTGTTAATTTCAAATTATCCTCAAGTATGTGTCCTAGCAATGAAGCAGAGAGGAAGGAGATGTCTCGAGTACCGTATGCATCAGCAGTGGGAAGTTTGATGTTCGCTATGATATGTACAAGACCAGACATTGCACAAGCAGTAGGAGCAGTCAGTTGATACATGGCGAATCCTGGTGGAGAGCATCGGATAGCTGTGAAAAGGATTCTGAGATACATCAAAGGAACCTCAGATATTGTATTATGTTATGGACGATCAGAGTTTACTGTCACGGACTATGTGGATTCAGATTTTGCAGGAGACCTTGATAAAAGGAAATCCACTACTGGTTATGTGTTTACACTTGCAGGAGCAGCTGTAAGTTGGGTTTCGAAACTGCAGACTGTTGTGGCTTTATCTACAACAGAAGCAGAATACATTGCAGCTACACAAGCTTGCAAGGAAGCTATTTGGATACAAAGGTTATTGGAGGAGCTCGGGCACAAACAAGAGAAAATTCCTGTGTTTTGTGACAGTCAGAGTGTCTTGCACATTACAAGGAATCCAGCCTTTCATTCCAGGACAAAGCACATAGGAGTTCAGTATCACTTCGTTCGAGAAGTAATGGAAGACGGAAGTGTGGATTTACAAAAAATCCATACGAAGGAGAACCTAGCAGATGTTTTGACCAAGCCGATAAATACTGTCAAGTTTATCTGGAGTAGATCCTCTTGTGGCCTAGCAGAAACGTAAGCAACTTGACAATGGCAAAGTAGAAAGGATGGCGTAGAGATTGATTGATCCTCAATCAAATCTCCAAGTGGGAGAAATGTCAAATAAAGTGGCCATTTAGATGGTATACAGCAGCCATCTAGATGGTCAGCAACAATGTTATTAAAAAAAGAAGAAGAAGAATTTGGCAGCAGCAAATTTAGAATGAAGAAAATGGAAAAAAGAAGAAGTTTGAAGAAGAAAATGGGGAGCACGATTTTGACAAGAAAAAAAAAATTTTATTATTTTAATAGCCAATTTTGGCTATAAAATGGGAGAGCTCCCATTTCGATTTGCGCATTCAATTTGTGAGAGAATAAGAAAGAGAGAGCTTGAGAGATTTTAAGAGCTTAAAATTATAAAGCTCTTGAGAGTCTAGTGAGTGAGAGGTTGGGTGTATTGGGGTTTTGGGTAGTGAGCCAAAATATTATAATACTTGTAATCCTTATTTCACTAGTAAAATATTCTCCTTCTGTTTTCGCCTGTGGACGTAGGCTAAACGCCGAACCACGTAATTTCTGGTGTCCTCTATTGTGCTTGTTCTTTATTTTCTTACAATTTTACTTTAGCTGCGTGTCTGTTTCACTCACCAATTTCCTAACACACAAGAGCTTAGTCCATTCAAGAATCTCCCTTGTGCTGCAACTCTGTAAACCCCTGCGGCTGCACCTCCACACACCATGACTTTCACTTTCCTAAAGTTGTTTGAGTGGTCTAAAGAGAGAAGTACCGATGAGCCTGAGCTTGGGCAGTTTCTTGATCCATCCCCTGAAATTCAAGGAAAGGTCTTGACCACCTTGTTGCGTTTGTAATTGAAAAGGATTGAATCCTGGCAAAAATGAACAAATTGCCGTCCGAGAAAAGGTGAATGGATAGAGGTTGTTTCCTTTAGCATTCCTTTCATAAGTACGTTGCAAGAATGAAAGAGAAAAAGACTTGTCCCTAGAGCTAGATGACAGCTTAGGCACAAATTCGTAAATGAATGACCCTCTCCCACCTACAAGGATCACCCGATCATTCGCGGCGGGCAATATTTGATTCGAAGCATACCAGCGAGCATCAGACAGTAACCATTTTAACTGTTTCCAATTGTAGTGGCCATTTTCACAGGGCCTGAAATATCTTATCCTGCGTGATGCCATGTCCACCACTTTGTAGAAGTGTCCCATTGCTCAAGAAAGAACCCGAGGAGCACCATGAATCGGTGTCAAACCTTAGAGGCCTAATTTTGTTGCCTAAAATGTTGTACTCGACAAAATGTGCATAACAAGACCAGTCTTCGAAGACACTAGGCTTGTTCCATTGAATCGGTGACGTAGCCTGTATCCTGATTGGCCGACACCCGCTTGATCAAACATTATGACAGTGTTGTGGTGAGTTAACGCCATATGCATGGCTACGACACCGGTGTTGTTGAGAAGGAGCTGCCATTTTCCTTTGTCCATTTGGAGGTTCCCTTAAACTCGCAGAGAGTAAACCGAATGCAGAGATAATAAGAAGGCGGTGGCCGTGAATTTGATAAGAAAACGCAAGCGTTCCTTGCCCGGCATTTTTGAGAATGAGAAAGAAATAATTGTGTTGTGAGTTAAGAGACTGGTGAGGTAAGTGAATTCTTTTTTGTTTAGACGCTCATATTTGGTTCAAACGGATCAGAAAACCACGCATTCAACGGACGTGTTAATCCTAAAATGCAGTAAATATATCCGCAAATGGATCTTCTTGTGAGCTGAGTTGATGCAGCTTGAAGCTTTACGTGTGATTAGTGCCCCACTTGTCCAGCGAAGATCAATCCATCCATTCTTAGCAATTTACGAGTTTATGGCTTTATGCATATGTTTCTTGGCTGATGGCAAACGAAAGTATCGGGACATGTCTAACATCCCAAAGATTCTTTGCAGCACGTTGCTCTTCCAACTCCCACAGACAGACAATACTCGATTGTAAATGCAAACAAAGCAAAGCTACTAAGCTTCAAAAGTTTGGTAAGTGCTGGTGTCGGATAAATAATTAACATCAAGAAGTGACACGATTTTGTCTTATACCATCACATTCTAATTCTTGGTCAGTTCAGAATCAGTAGTGAATTGATACTCAAAAATTCAACTCCAAATCAACACGGCCAGCCATCACGTTTCTCTATTTTGACCCGGCTAAAGAAGAATGATCATGATTGGAAAATTTTAATGGCAAACTGAAAGAGAGTGATAATTACATTTACAATTAACTAACATGATGGTCAACAAAGATTATGTTGCCAACAATGCAGACACAGCTATTGTGTGGCCACTAAATGCTATTACTTTGTATGGCTCATCAAATTAATAGACGATGAATCAAGAACATTCTCATAAAGAAGCAACAACCAGAGCTATACACACATCATGATGGGTACCTCTATCTGCGGAGCCATGGGATACATGAATATCTGATACGGCACCCAGTCATCCAACAGCAAGATCCCCAGCCAAAGGGACTTGGTAATAACTTACAGTCTCTGAATAAGTCAACAGCAGTATAAAAAAAAATACAGATAAGAAGATGCCATTTAGTAGAGTTTTATTCTGGTTTGGATGAAGCTCCGGCAAATGGGGCATAAATCTAGATCTTGTCCACACCCACAGCAAGTCTGCAAATTAATAGATTCATAAGCACACAGTAGCCACTATTCTTCAATAAGAACGCTAAGGAATGCACAACTATTTTACCTGATGACCACAACCAAAGGCCATATCCTTTGGATCGGTAAGGCATATAGGACAAACCTATCAGAAATACATTAAGAAAGGTTAAAGATACTATTTAAGACTTTAATAGATTTAAGATATTCAATTTTCTGTCAGATAAAATGATTGATTATTGGTAATATAAGGGAAGAATGCAAGTACATGATTATCAGAAGTAGAACTAGCAGGTGGAGCTGTGCCAACAACTCTTTCATGACCTGAAGGAGCACTTGGACGAAAGCTACTTGACCGTGAAGTTTTTGGAGTGTTTTGAGAAGCTGCACCATACTGAGGAGGGGGTAGGGAGACCCTGTCAACAGCCTTCCCTCTTTGAGCACTGATTGATATGAAAAAATCAAACAAATATCAGTGAAATTAGACCCTTGGAGACAGTAGGAAAAACATCATGAGTGATAAAATAGTGAAACCATTACCCCAATATATTAAATTCTAGTGCGGCTCTGTACTGAGAAGGTATCTCCATTAAGGCTGCAAGAGCAAATTCAGCTTCTTTTCTGGACCGGTCAACATTCTTTGACATAATTTCTGTAAAATTTACAAACTACAGAAGGGAAAGTAACAAGGATTTCTCAACTAAGGCAAAGATACAAGCGGTAGAATCGCAGAAAATATCAAATCTCATGCTACCAGGATATACTTACCTGAAAATTATCAAATGCTCGAGCAGGAATGTTATCATCAAATTCCCTCATCATGTCCCACGGCCCATCTCCTACCCCAACTAATATAATTGACAAGGGGTACTCACTGGAAAACAACAAACACGTTGGAAAGGGATTTGGAAAGAAAAGGATCACCATAGAAGAATGCAAACTGGACATTCACCTCGCTTTAACAATTGCTTCAACAGTTTTCTTTTCCTGTGAGCTTAATTGGCCATGCTCAGTATCAACACTTCTCGTCACCTGCCAACCCACGGTTTCAGTTATAGCATAAAGAGTTTGAAGTTGAAATAAGAGCCAGGAAGCTGGATGTAATTGCACTTTTATACCCAGAAGCAAAAAATTTTACATTTTCAAAAACTCTCTCTAACAATTATAACTACGCAGCACAAACTAATGGGTATTTAGTGACAATGAATTCATCCAAGTTTTTCATTCATTATTCCATTTAGAATATCATTGAAACAAATTTACAAACTTTAAACATCTACTTTCCTAGCTCGTAGTAGAACTATGTTTTGCCTGATACTCAAAATCAGAAACCTCAAATCATATCAGTTTTTAAACTAAGAAAAATGCCTCAGTTGTAAAGCTCATGACAGTAGATTATAGTTTTTCAACCATAATTAAGGATCATAGAACAGAGACGCTGTACCTGCCCATCAGCTATTATCACTAAGACATGGTACTGGCCCCCACTGTGCTCAACAATAGTGATGGCCATTTCAATAATGGGGGCAAAAGATGTTGGTCCTGTAAAGAACAAAGGAAACACCCAAAAGGGAAAAAAAAATTGAATACAAAATCATAAAGAGAACAAAAGCAGGAAGAAAACGGAAGGAATTGAATCAAATTGCAACCTGCAAGTCGTAGGTGAGGGACCAATTCTCTATATCGTCTCAACACTTCTTCAAATCCATTACAAAACTTTTCGTCCGGATAAAAACTGAACACTTCTTGATCATGTGTTGAAGCTGCCAATTCATTGAATAGATTTTAAAACAAACTACCAACTAGCCATAACATAACAAGTCGAAGCAAAAGCACTTAAATAAGGGGGTGGGGGGGGAGGAATACCATCTCCAAAACCAAAACATGGAATTAAGTTATCCTCATCAAAGGAAGACAATGTTTTTCCAATAATTGATATTGCTTGTTCGTAGGGATTCTGATCATCACCAATGTGATGTAGACTTCTCCGCTGAAATGATCTTGCACCTATTAACAGACCAGGTTAGTAATATTTCCTTATAATGTGGAAAAAAGTACTTATAATATGAATCCAGACACGGTCCAACCTGTCCACTCATTGCTCTTTGTGAAATCAATACCAACAATGAGATTTGATGATTCTAGCCCAGCACGTGCCAAAGCATCTGTAACCTGCGGGTGAAGACAAATTCAATGTTGTGAATTTGGTTGAGAAAAGAAAAAGTGAAAGCACTACCAATGATAAACTGCCATCAGCAAATGGTATATATATTTCATTTTCCAGGAACAATGACATGATAAGTTAGGGAAATCCATGAAGTCCATCAGTAATACAAATCTTCTTGAAAAACAGTAAGCCAAAACATATTGAAGATGAAAGAAGAATAACAAAAATCCCTTCATACTTTCTTGATGTTTAGTACCTTGAAACAACTTTAATGTCTGAAATGGTAGTACACAACTCTCAATCGAGTGAGTGCTTAAAACACATCCTCCTAAAGAGCATTTTCTGCATATTTTGTGGAAGCTGTGCATGCTGCTGATACCAGGAACTATACTACTTTACTGAGAAAATTAGAATATAACAATACCTGCTCCAGGCTATGATAGTTATCATCTATCTTGGAGTACTTCCTCTCCAACTTCCTCGTCGACTCTGGGGCCCGACCACTGTAGCTTTGAGATGGAGTGGCATAATACTGTTCTGGGGCATACTCTTGACTTGGTTGACCATATGGTGGCTGCTGCGGATAATTGTGATGATTCCATGAATATGAACTAGACCGAAATGAAGGCTGCCGAGAACTTTCCCGTTTTGAAATTATCCCACCCATCAACTCTATAACCAACAGATATTCTGCAACATCCAACCAATATGAAAAAAACTAAGTGAATTGAACATAACTGTAAAGACCTTAAGCAAATTCAACCTTCTGAACCCAAGTTGACCAAAAGAGAACTCGCAATGATAAAGATAAAGCACAATTAGTGACAACTGAACTGACTGAAAAGTACTTTATCGTGTGCCGTTAACTGGAAATTTTTCTAAATTTTTCCATGCATTATTCACCAAATTGGAAAAATCCAATTAGATGCTTAGGAATATATATTTTATATTGCAAATATCCAAAAATGTGCGGCCAACAAGAAAAACAATGACAATTTGGAAAAAGAAAGAAATCAAAGACTTGAAGCGTGACCACAATATGAAAATGCATCTTTAATTCCATAATTATCCAAAAATTTTAAAAGGCAGTCAAAACTTTGTAAAGTCTAGGTGTCATTAAGAACAACCGATAAAGTTTGGAATTTTTCTCCCACAAATACATAATTTCCAAAAGTCATAGTAGAGCAAATAAGATTAAAATTGAAAATGAACTAGGGAAAATAGTCCCAAAGTCCCAACCCAAAAAAATAAAAAAAAAAAAGAGGAAACCCTTCAATGCAAAATCACTCAAGACTGCAAAAAAGGTCAGATCTTCACCAGCATTCGCAGACCCAGCAACCAATTTTGTCTAGTACTAAATTTAGCAACAAAGAAACATAAAGTGAAAATCTGAGAGAAAGCATTTGATAATAACCGTACAGGAATGATTGGTTTAGCATACCTTAGTAAAAACCGTTCAGTTTCAGCAACATCTTCGATTCTTATGCTTGGCTTAAGAAGAAGATGGCGGTGAAGTTGGTGTCGTCAGTTCAGAATTCAGATGGCGGATAAGACCTTGTGCTGTATTGACAGTATTGTATTTGTAATGTTGAAAAGTAGTTGTAAAGTAAAAGTGGCTTTGGGGAGTTACTGCTGCTGTCGCTTGTTTCTTGGAACTTTCCCTCATTTTTTTAGCTTTCTTAAAGATAATAAATAATCCGATAATTTGTCTCTCTTGATTGTGACGCCCGTACTCTCCACTCAACTTGCTGGTGCATCTACCTAACCCCACGCCTCTCAAGCTCAATCCATTCAACCGATTTTCAATTTTTTTTCAATTTTTGTTTCTCCTTAAAAATTAAAATCTCCTTTTGTAACCATACACTCCACAGTAGTGAACATATTTTTTTTTAAAAAAAAAAGTTAAGATATTATAAATTTTTTATTCTTTCAATGATAAATTAATTTAATTTAATTTTTAAATTACAGTTATTAATTTTTATTAAATATTTTAATACTGTAATTTTTAAGATATATAAATTCAATCTTAAATAAAACTTATGATAATAAATATAAATGAACATCCTTTTCTTTTTACAATAAAATATGTAGTATTATCTCTATCTCTCATTTGATAGTATCTCGTTTGCCGTCATTTTCGTGTTTCTTTGAAATGAAATATATATATATATGGGTCATATATAAATATAGGCAAAATGATTGGTAGTGGAATGAATAGTTTAGATAGACATTATTGTCGTTCGAGTTGAAAGCAACTCAAAATTTATTAAAGTCGCTTAAGATTCCAGCAGTTACTGATTCTATTTTATTATCATTTCCAGCGAACAAATACATATACATATACAGAAAATGATAAACATATTGGCCGAATACGGATTACGGTTCACTTGGTCTATTATTGCTTTTGTTTTCTTTTTTCACTGTATTTTTGGCTATGTCCAATTTCTACAAAAAGGGACCAGATTCCATATCCTATAAAGATCTCAGATATGGATTTTGATAAGAATACTAACCATACTTTAATTATTATTTTTTTACTTTAAAAAAAAAAAGAAAAAAAAAAAGTGGCCTTAATGGGTACAAACAAGTGCAATACAATGGTGGGTTAAATTGCAACTAAATTATAACTAGCAGGCTGGGGCTCAATCATTAAAAAAGAGAAACAGTATTTAAGGGTTACAAAAAGGGGCCTCAACTTTAAAATTAAACAGGGGAAGTGATAAAAACAAGTAGTAACACTGACAATAACAGAAAAATATGTTCAATATATAAAGCAATGCCGCTGTCTATCTAATGTTTTTTAAAACGAATGGCGGGTGTAGAGACTAGGCAAAGAGGAGTTTTCTTGTGCATTGTCATCCCAGGCGCTTCTTCCATATCCAAATCTTCAATTCTCATCCCTGGTGGCAATTTCCAATCAAAACGATGCAGTAAATTCGCAAGGGCAAGCTCAATTAATGGCATGGCAAAATTCATTCCAGGACATCCCCTCCTGCCAACTCCAAATGGTATCAACTCAAAGTTGTTTCCCTTCAAATCGATTGAGCTATTCAAGAACCTTTCGGGTCGAAACTCAAATGGATGTTCCCAGTGCTCAGGGTCTGTTGCTATCGCCTTTGCATTAATAAGCACCCTGCAATCCTCAGTAGTTTCTCTGGGGACTAGCAACGGCGCTGGTGGATGAAGTCTCAGTGCTTCCTTTACAACTAACTTGAGGTACATCAGTTCGGAAATATCGCTTTCTTCCACCACCTCTCTTCCCATAACGACTCCTCTTACTTCATTTTGTGCCCTTCTCATCACGGATGGATTTCTGATAAGCTCGGTCATTGTCCAAACCAGCGTGGCCGAAGATGTATCTGTCCCCGCAACAAATATGTCCTAATAGAAATGTATGCTTTAAAATGGTTAACAAAAGACTGTTAGGATAATTAATAAAAGAACAAGCATATATCGAGCATACCGTGAGGAGGCTCTTGATTTGTTCATTGCTTAAGGCTACCGCTTGACTTGAATCCTTTTGAATTCGAACAAGTACATCGACAAGATCTTCGTGTTCAGGTTTAGGCCTTCTAGGGTCAAGGTGCTGCTGTAATATTTCTTCATCATAAAATCTGTTCAAGTTCTCTGAAAATCTTCATTACTCTTGCTTCTCGGCCATTAAACTTGTCAAGCCATCCCATCCAGGGAAAAAAAATCTGCAATACTGGACTCCGCCACTACGGCCTGCATTTCCCGCATCAAGACATCAAACCCAGTTGTCCCAGTATCGGCTCCGCTGTCGTATTTTCTACCGAAGGTGACACGGCATATGATGTTATTTGCTAGCAGAAATATCAATCTGCTGAGATCAGTCGGTCCTGCTGATGATCGAGCTATGATCTTAATCATATCCACCACTTCTTCATTTCTCACTGCCTGGAATGATTGGACTCTCTTTGAACCAAGTAATTCCAAGATTGCTATCTTCCTGATCTCTCTCCAGTACTCGCCATGTGGAGCAAAAGTTATGTTACTGCAGTTGTAACTGAAGATTTTAGCAGCATATAACTCTGGCCTACCTGAAAAAATAAGATCATGGGTTCTGAAGATGTCTCTGGCAACGTCAGCTGAGGAAATCACTAGAGTAGGGAGTGAGCCAAGTTGCACGAACATGAGGGGTCCGTATTCGTTTGAAAGTTTTTGCAGCGATACATGGGGTGAGTCCCCGGTAAGTTGGTGCAGATTTCCTATAAGTGGGAGCTTCCAAGGACCAGGAGGGAGCCTGGTTGCTTGAGCTTTACTAGTTTTCTGCTTGATCAATAATATTAACACAAATAATGAGGTTGTAATTAACAAGAGAGGGAAGAAAAAATGAGAAATCATAGCGCAGTTGCACTCTATAGTCTGTAGTGAGAAGAAAGTGTTGAAACGGTGCCACTGCTCACTGCTGCTGGTTTTTCAAGTGTGGCAGCAAATGAAACAGCTGTATGATAATTGTATCATTTACGAAAATAGCCAACAAAATGGCTGTCAGCCTCTCCCTGTTGTCTTGGTCATTTTTTATAGAGAAATTATTTTTACACTACTTTTTTTTTATTATATGTATATTTAATTATTATAAAATTTTAGTATGTATTTTACACCATCTTTATTTTTTAATTTTTATCAATTAATCATATAAATACTGAAAATAACTATTTTACCCTTAAATAAATTAATAAATCGGGAGTTTGATCAACATCACATCATCATCCACCAATTCCTAGTGTGGTGTGGGCAACGGAATTTGACATATTAAACGTTATAGCATGAAACGTCCGTTGCAGCCATTCAAATACAGAATGTCTGAAACTTTATTTTGTGAATGAGCATATACTTGATCAAAATTTTGCATTCAACTCCCAGCAAATAAAGAACAACTATCAGATTTTAGAGCTAGATACTAAATAAACTGGACCAAAAACTTGGACGAGTTTTAATGGGGAACATGAAAATTGTAACCTTAACACAAGAACTTGAAAGTCAGAATACAACGAAATGCCATATATATTCACCAACAAAGTAAATAATTCAAAGTATAATTATAATTCAAGAAAATTGGGAATAAAGCGTTGCAAAAATAATCTTTATATAAAGGGTCACTCTATGATGCTGTTATACAAATTACAGCATCGATAGTGGTGTAAATATTTATCATTAGATTTAATCAACAATTCATAAAATTAAAAGTTAGTTAGGATAATATTTTAATTTTAATTATTAAAAATTTAAATTTAATAATGACCAAATCTGTTAAATATTTTTTAATTATTAAATAATAAAAAGAAATAAGTACAGTCTATTAATAGTTCCATATTTCCTTGTAATATTTAGTATTATAATATTAACACAATTCAATCTTAGTTTATCTTCTTATTATTATCTCATTTTCAACAAAAGTTTACTAGATTAATAAATATTGCAACAATTAATTCAACTCAATATTTGTCAATGAGTAATTTAAAAAAAAAGACAAAGAATAAAACTAAGAATTTAAACTCGTATTGTCCCAACTATAAATGAAAAAAGGGGTCTAAATTAACATGTGTTGTTGAAGATTTAATAATCTATATTTGTTATTTACACATCTAGACTAATTTACATATTTAATTTTTAATTTTACTGGCGATCTAGAAAATATTTATGGAATTACAAAAAAATATAATTGTATCCATGAATTTGAATATTATCTATTAATTGTTAAGTAATTAGTTATTTATCCACTAAATTAAATCAATTGTAAAAATTAAGACATTTAAATTCAAGGGTCCATAACGACTACATTATCAATACGGTAAAAATTCATACAGTATTAATGAGAAATCCTTATATAAATGGAATAAGTTGAATATTATTTATTATACAAGATTATTTTAAATAGAGATCCATTAGAGCGAATTTAGGAATAAAAATCCCAAAATCTTTGGGTTTCTTCTTACTAACTTAGGCTCCGTTTGGTACAGCTTATTAAATAAAGCTTATAACAGTAGAGCTTATAGCACTAGAGCTTATATCAATAGAGTTTTTGGATAAAAAGTCATTGGGTGTTTGGTTGTCAATAAAAAAAGTACTTTTGAACCATTAAACTGTGTAATTTTTTTTATATTATATATTTTTAGAAAAGTTCTATAACCTCTACTCCCAAAAGCTCAAATTTTGGGCTTTTGCTAGTAGAGGTAAATCGACTTATTTAAGCTAAAAAAACTCTACTAAAAAAATAACCAAACACCATAAAAAATTTTAAAAAGTGCTTATACAATTAAATAAGCACTTATACCTCTTAAATAAGCCATACCAAACAGGCACTTACAATGTTATGTTATTAATATATCATTTCCCTTATTCGTTGGATTCCGAATTTTTATTCTTCATATCAAATTTTCACGTAGTAACCACATATATAAATATCATAAATTAGGGGTCTAAAACCAAAATAAAAAAATAAAAAGTTGGAATTAGGATTTTCTATTTCTGTTGAGGATACGAAGCCTGTGGCCGCGAGTGTTAACAGCCGTTTAAATAATTAATTAATCTTTCTTTCAGGTTTTCCAGAACAAAAGACGACAGATTGCCAACTCGATCATTGATTGATATCCAAATAATTTCGATAAAGGAGGCACAGCAGCCGAACTTATAATCTTAGCCTACATTTGGAAGGTAGAATTGGATTTGATTAACTCTTAAGATTAAATTAAATTAAATTAAATTAAATTAAATTAAATTAGATTATAATGTGATATTAGACAGGACTATGTTAACTTAATTTAACTAAGTCAAATAATTATTTAAATAATATAATATTTTTAAATTATATTAATAATTATTGATTTTAATTTTAAATAAATTAATGAATAAAATTTTGATATTCTATATATATGAAATAAAATTACAAGTAAAAAACTTATGAAATTAACTTCTGTGTTTAATTTTTATTCCAATATTAGGTAAAATGAAAAATAAAATAGTGATAAAGAGGAGATAAATTCTTCATTTAATTTTATTTCATATAAAAATAAGAATTTATAATCCTATTAATTTTGAACTAAATTTTAGTCTATCCTATTAGTACATGACAACGAAAGCTCCCAAACATAATCTTATTTTTGGAAAGAAACAAAAGCTCCAACGGTTCCACGACCACGTGGGCCAAAAATAATGCTCACCTCTTCGTGGAGAGTGTTATTGTGAAGAAAAAGAAGCAGCAGCAATAAAGTGTGCGGAGGCAGAAGAGATCCTTTGCAATTTCGTAATGGAACGTGATTAAGCTATCGCTAATAATATCATTAATATCAACAAAATGTCGTCAGAAATTAAACTTGTAATTTATGATAAATTTGACCCGGGTGTGAAACTCAAACCAAGCTTTTTTGACAAAGAAAAGCTTAATCATAAAAGCTTAATAAATTTGGCCAAAACGTGTTTAAAAATTGGCACCAAATCTTGGAAATGGACATATGCATGTGGTTAAACATGCAAAACTTGAAAAGTTGGCACCCAACCTTGAAAATTTGAAAGGTGTTCAAGACTTTTTGCCAGCACGAATGGCAAGGCTCAAGTATAAATAGAAGAGCAACCGTTCATTGAAATTAAGAGCAACAACTTAAGTGAAGAAGTATTAAGAATGTGAGCAATTAAAGAGTATGTGTTAGGGATGGTAAAAATCTCCACAGAAACAGGTAATTTCGAGGATTTTCTCCATTCGGGGGGGGGGTATGGAGATAATTTCATACTTAATTTTTTATTCGGGGAAGAGACGGGAAAATTTTTTTACCCAATTTCTTATTCGGGGAGAGGACCGGGATGAGGTGGAATCTCAATCCCTACCCATTTCCCCATTTTAATTTTTAATTTTATTTTTATTTTCTAAAATGACTAGTAAATAAATAATAAGATTTGAATTATAAAATTATAAATATTGGTAAAAATAACAAATATCAAAATATTTATATTATTAAACTTTTAGGCCTAATTAACTAATTAAAGTCCTAAATTTTTATTTAGGACATTAAAAAAACCGGGTAAATTCTATTAGCCCAAAAATTTTGTTTTAATTTTAATATTCATTAAATGTTTTAAACTTAAATCTATTTTTTATTTATTTTTAGATGTTATAATTGCCCATAGCGAATCACAATTTTAATATCTAATTTAATCTAATCTAATCTAATCTAATATTTACTCTTGATTTGCTCCGACTTAATTGTACTGTAAAGGGAATAGTCCACATTTATAAAGTGCCCACGCCACCATTGAAAAAGTTAATTTTGAATCTAAATTCGATTTTATTTGTAATAATTTTATATAAGACTATTAATTTATTCATGATAGTTTATAAAAGAAGTTTGTATCCCTTACATACTGCGTTACTTACTAATTTAATGTATGTGACTTCTGTAATGGATATTAATATAAAATATATTTCAAACTTTACTTTTATTTGAATTTTTTTATTTTAATATGATTAACTCAAAATCGAAAACAAAAATGTATTAGTTATTCGGGAATCGGGGACCTTTGAGGATCTCTTATTATTATTCGGGGAAAGTATGGAGATTCTCTCAAGTAATTCTGACGGGGACGGGGAGGGGACGGGGACATACGCAAAATATCGGGGATGGATACAGAGAAATTGGTCCCCTCCCCATTGCCATCCCTAGTGTGTGTATTTGAGAGTTTTTTTTTTCCTTTCAAGTGTGTGTGAGAGTATTGAGTGTATTTGAGTTTTGGAAAGTGATAATTTTTTTACTAAAATATTATACTCTAATAATTGTTAGTAATACAATTATTTTCTCTTTCTCTCATGGACGTAAGATTAGTTAACAAACCACGTAAAATTTTGTAATCTTTATTTTTCTGTAATTATTTTATGTGTTTGATTCCGCATTTCGCGCACAACACGGGGCACAACTAACAACTAATAATTAGGAAAATTTATTATCAGTTGAGGCTCTTCTTACTGATACATTCCATCGCACACCAAAACATTATAAAGAATTAATTAAAGACGTTAAACGTTTTCCCCGTTTTGATTTGATCACGACATACTTATTTGTTGTTTGATTAATGATCATGTCGATGTGTAGGCTGTAGCCATCAGGAAAAGAGGAGTTTTCATGTGCATTGTTATCCCGGGCGCTTCTTCCATATCCAAATCTTCAATTCTCATCCCTGGTGGCAACTCCCAGTCGAAACTATACAACAGATTTGCGAGTGCAAGCTCAATTAATGGGATGGCAAAATTAATTCCGGGACAGGCCCTCCTGCCTACTCCAAATGGTATCAACTCAAAGTTTTGTCCCTTGAAATCGATTGACCAATTCAAGAATCTTTCAGGTCGAAACTCAAATGGATGTTCCCAATACTCAGGGTCTGTTGCTATGGCTTTTGCATTAATAAGCACCCTTGTCCCTGAAGGAATTTCGTATTCTCCTATCCTGCAATCCTCAGTAGTTTCTCTAGGGACTAGCAACGGCGCTGGTGGATGAAGTCTCAGTGCTTCCTTTACAACCAACTTGAGGTACACCAGTTCGGAGAGATCGCTTTCTTCCACCACCTCTTTTCCCTTGACGACTCCTCTTACTTCATTTTGTGCTCTTCTCATCACGGATGGATTTCTGATAAGCTCGACCATTGTCCAAACCAGCGTGGCCGAAGATGTATCCGTCCCCGCAACAAATATGTCCTAACAATTGTTCATCCCTTATCAGTTTCAGGTTTTAATGATGAAACTAATGAAGATCTATAAGATGAAATTAATGAAGATCTATAAGATGAAATTAATGAAGATCTATAAGAGTGCATATATGCACTGACTATTGAGTACATAACATATATATATAAACATAGACACACATACCATGAGGACACCCTTAATTTGTTTAAAGCTCAGGGTTGCATCCGCGTCCCTATGAATTTGGAGAAGTACATCGACCAGATCTTCATGTTCGGGTTTAGGCCTTCTAGGATCAAGATGATGCTGTATTTCTTCATCAAAGAAGTTGTCAATTTCTCTGAAAGTCTTCTCTATGCTTGCTCTAACACCATTAAACATGTTAAGCCACCCCATCCAAGGAAGAAAGTCTGCCATACTAGATTTGCCTAACAAGGCCTGTGCTTGATGCAGCAATTCATCAAATCTGCTTCTGCCATTATATTCTCCGCTGTCAGACTTTTGACCAAATGCAACGCGGCATACAATGTTATTGGACAGCAGAAGAGTCAATCTGCTTAGATCAATTGGCTTTGTTGATGATTGAGTTATAAATTGAAGCATAAGCATCACCTCTTCATATCTCACTGCCTGAAATGATTGGACCCTCTTTGAACTCAATATTTCCATTATTACAATCTTCCTGACTGCCCTCCAGTGCTCACCATAGGGTGCAAGTGATATATTGTTGAAGTTATAACTGAACTTTTTTGCAGCATATGATCGAGGCCTTCCTGAAAAAATGAGATCATGGGTTCTGAAGATTTCTCTGGCAACATCAGCTGAGGAAATTACTAAAGTGGGAACAGAGCCAAGCTGCAAGAACATGAGTGGTCCATAATCATTTGAAAGGTGTTGCAGGGACACATGGGGTGAGTCCCCGTTAAGTTGGTGCAGATTTCCTAAAACAGGGAGCTTCCAAGGGCCAGGAGGGAGCCTCTTTGCTAGAACTCTCGTCTTTTCCTGCAGCTTGATGAATAGCATGAGCACAAATGATGTGCTTGTAATTACTACGAGCATCAAGAAAAATTGAGAAGTCATTTTGATGTTACTTCAGAGCAGATGAGGAATTTAGATAGTGAATCGATTGATGGTATGAGAAAGATTTGATTATTATGTATATATAGAAATGTGATGCTTAGTTCATCATGACTGCACTGTGCCTAGTTGGCAATGAATCAGTTTCCGGTGCCCCATCTTGTGGACTTGGTATATCTCTCACAAATGTATGGAAAGTATATTCTTCTAGTATTTGTGTGTAGATATATATATATATATATCAATTTTTAGCCATAAGTATTAGTAAACTTTGAATTGTATCACATCATTATTAAAAAAGAAAGAAAAATGATTATATGTTGGCGTGATCTGAATTTTTTCTTTGTTTTATTAAAAAAGAAAAGCATTCCATTGTTGATCAGAGTAAATGTCATTGTCTCAGTGAAAATAATAGTAATAAAAGGGGTAAAAGCTCATTTAGTCCCTATATTTTAATATTAGTATCCATTTAGTCTCTATATTTTTTAAAATACCTCGAAACATCCCTACCGTTAAAGTATTGATACCCCTATCGTTAATTTTTATTTCTTTGGTCTTACTTTTACAATATTGCCCTTTTATAATAATTTTTTTGTTTGGACATTAATAAAAAATAATAATTAAATTACCAATTTAACCCTAAAATAAAAAAAAATAGATTAATTTAATTGTCAAAAATTGTATGTAAACTACCAAGTGTGCAAATGATGCTTGCAAAAAAATTAATATAATTTTTTTTAATTTTCTAGGGTTAAATTGGTAATTTAATTATTTTCTTTTTATTAATGTCCAAACAAAAAAAATTATTATAAAAGGGTAATATTGTAAAAGTAAGTCAAAAGAAATAAAAAGTAACGGTAGGGGTATCAATACTTTAACGGCAGGGATGTTTCTAGACATTTTTAAAACTAAAGGGACTAAATAGACACTAATCTTAAAATATAGGGACTAAATAGGCTTTTACCCTAATAAAAATGTTGCCTTTGTATTTTGCGTGTTCCGTAATCGATGGCTATCCACCAAAATCAGTAAAATCACTTGCGACTGATCTGCATATTGAGAGAAAAATCTACGTGGGTCTATCCACCTCCTTGAGCCACTATCGATGAGTTTGGTGCGTTTGGAATTGAGATTATTCAGTTGTAACTTAGAATATATAGTATTAAAATATTTGGTAAATACTAACTGGTATAGGTTGAAAGATATATTAATATAATTTTTTATTTATATAATAAAAAATATATTATATATTTAATAATTTTATCAAAATTATTATTTAAAATTTATACTTACTACGTATAATTAAATTTTGTTTCATAACCACGACTTTTTTTTACAGCAATTATAGTTATAAAATAAAATTCCAATCCTAACCACAACCTTTGTCTTTGTCCTTAGTAAGTGCTAATTTGGAAACCTTAGTAGATCTTACATTACGTCCACAAAATTTAATATTTTGAAAAGTCAATAAAATCACATAGTAGGATCTATGGCTCTTTGATGTCTTTATCACCTTAGTAGGAGTAACTATTAGAGATAATATAATTAATTAATGTATGGATGACATATGTAGTTGAATTTTATATAACCATCTTTGCATGTAGTTTTTCAAAATTACTTCATACATGTTATCACATCATTTATTTATTATATGATTGGCGTGGTATCTCAGAAGTATTATAAAATTTCTGCAATATGAGATGGTGGACAATCTCACACAAGTTTTTCTCCTCCATTAGAAGCCTTAATATTGATTGTCTTAGTGCCTATTTGATATTGCTGATTGTCTTAGTGCTTGATTGGTATTGCTAATTATCTTAGTGCTTATTTGGTATGATTTATTTAATTGTCATAAATACTTATTTAATCTTATAAGTTCTTTTTAAAAATTTTGTTGTTATTTTTTTAAATAGAGTTTTTGAAGATTAAATGAGTTATTTACCTCTACTATCTCTACTATTAAAAGCTCAAACTTTGAGTTTTTACGAATGCATGTTTAAGAGTTTTTTTTAAATGCTAAAATGTTTTAACATATTTTTTATTTATTTGACAATCTTATTTAATTCATTTGATAATATAACTTTAAAAATTTGCCTCTTAAATTAATTTTTAATTTTTAATAAAAATTTTCATTTATAACCAAACAATAATTTTATTTTATTTTATGAAAACTCTACTTATAATAGTTATGATAATAAAAGTTATAATTAAGTGAGTTCTATTTGAAAAAACTCTATTAAACAGAGTTTTAATAACTTTATCATAAATAACTGCCTTAATAGCTTACTATAAATAGCCACCGAATCTTTTTTTTTAATAATTCTTTTATGATCTAATGCAATTAAATCATCATGAATCCAAAAACAGAATTCATTTTCTCTCTCAAATATAGTTTCTTACAATCAGCTCCTTTCATCTTTCTCTATATACATTATTAACATTTATTTTTACTTCCCGTTAATACTAAGGCTATCAATGTTAGAACAGATCGTACATTTTTGCCAATTGAAAAACAGATACTCACAAGAAACATACATAATTTACGCCGTCTATAACTTGATATGAATAAAAAATGTTTCAAGAAACTTAAAAGGAAACTATAAATTGTTGTGTGTTGTTGTCGTTGTTGTTGTTATTATTATTATTATTATTATTATTATTATTATTATTAAAAAGAACTTGTATTGGACAAACTAAATAATTATTATTATTTAAGAAAATGGTTATTTCCGCTTAATCCCTAAATGTTACGACATTTTCCACCGCGCCCTTAAATGTTTCAACAATTTCCACCCGTACCTATTTCTGTTAATTTGACCGTTATTTTTAATTGAGCTGTTTGAAATATAAGTAAATGTCATAAATACCCCTTATTTGAATTGGAGAAAAATTAAATGACATAACATGCTAATCCAATAATTGATATTCATATTCAAAATTCTTAACGGTCAAATTACACAATAATCCCATCAATTAACTTATTAAATAAATTTAATTTATCATCATCAAATAATACTTAGGGCATGAGCTTCCAAAGTTACCCTTTGACCATTAGAATAAACGGTCAAATTAATGGATTAGATGTGGGGTGAAAATTGTTGAAATATTTGGAGGCACGGTGGAAAAATATTAAAACATTTAGGGGCAGGCCAAAATTAACCCTTAGGAAAAAAAAAACGAAAATGACTTGAAATAGTCGAAGCTCACAAGTGAAAAAGAGTTTTCATTATTTCTTCAGTAAATAATCACACGACGTGACTTTTAAGAAAATGATTATCCTTTATTATGTCAGTATTGTCAAATAATAAATTACTATATGAATTATTAAAAGCAACGCTTCTTTACGTTTAACGTTTTAAAAATAACAATTTGATATATTTCGATCATTGTCATTAGTCTAATGATAATCTCATATAGACTAAATTGTATTTTCATCAAACGAACCTAAATTTGTAATTAAATTTTAGGGTTATTATCGTTTTACTATGGTAAATATTGCAAAATAACAAATCACTACATAAATTATTGAAAAGTAACACATCACTATATTGACTTTTTAAAAATGACAATTTACTATGTATCCATTAATTTACAATTAATCGTGTGATAGATCAATTGGAGGGCCAATATTGTCATTTTATTATTATTATAAATTTAAACGGGGTGAGGCTATTTGAACCCAATAAAATACTTTTGGTACTAATTTTTTCTACAAAATTTTATATTACAAATATACCCTTAAATAAATTTACTTATAAACCCTTAGTCTCTTCATGATCTAAATTTATAAATTCCTCTGTTAAATACATATGAAATTATTTTTACATTTGTTGGAAGATAATGTTGACAAAACAAAGCATTTCTCATTGTGAATTACTTAGGGAAGATATTTTAACATTTCTTATAATGAAACATATGCAAAATGAAATCTCAATTGTTGTTGAACCAGTAACAACGCTATTTTTCAAGTTTCATGAATTTAAAATCTTAATAGATTTGGAAAAAAAGGAGGGGAAGAAGTTGCATCAAATTAACAAACTATGATCAAAATTTAAGTGGCAGTTTGATTGCTCTTTGCATAGGGTAATCTTGAATTCATTTATGCGCAGCCTCCAAAAGTCTCTTCCCAAATCAAAATTATGAAGCTTGCCCCATTACAATCTTTATAATGAATAAAATTGTATTATTTCTAAAAGTAATAATTTTGGAAGAATCACTTGTTAAGTTTACAGATCTAAATTAGTTTGGAAAAGACATGATATTCTTTGATGTTCACTAATATAGGTGAAGACATATATGCGAATAGGATATTTTAGGAATGTAAAAAGCTATTTACCCTGAATTTTCGCCCCGAATTTGTTCTCCGAAAGACAAAATGCACCGTTTGGTAATTTAATTGCCATTTGCTTTTGAAGCATGTGTTTCTTCAGTTGCTTTATGTAAAAGGGAAGGACTGTCAACATGCACCACTTATTTCATTTGTTGCGTTCCAGTTGTGCAGCACTTATTTCCTTCGCTTTGCTTTTTCCTTTGCTTTTTCGGGAATGTCTGAAGATTTAAGCGGAGTTCATTGCAGTGCTAGTGAAAAACTTATTTTTGTTTACCTTTTCAAGGCTAAGTGGAAATCGGAGCCATGGTCTGAAGAAAATCAGAGCCGTGGTCCCGTTCGTGTTTGCCTTTTTGGGCGGGGCTAAGTGGAAAAAGGAAAGTCTGAAGAAAATCGAAGCTGTGGTCCCGTTCGTGTTTACCTTTTCGGGGCTAAGTAGTGTGGTCTCATTCGTGTTTACGTTTTCAAGGCTAAGTGGAAAAGGGAAAGTGAAAGCAAATGAAGGAAGTGGAAAGTGAAAACAAAAGTAAAAGCTAAGTGGAAAGCAAATGAAGCAACACGTGTGGAGAGGGAAAACCAAACGGTGCGTTTTGTTTTTCGGGGCATAAATTCAGAGTGCAAATTCGATTAAAAGCTAAGTGGAAAGCAAATGAAGCAACACGTGTGGAGAGGGAAAACTAAACGGTGCGTTTTGTTTTTCGGGGCATAAATTCAGAGTGCAAATTCGGGGTAAATAGCAGCACTCTTTAGGAATTTAGATGGGTGCTTAAAGAAAAATTATGAAATTAAAATTTTGTTGATGGGTGTCATGAGAAATTGGGTTTATTGAGTATTTAAATGGGTTCAAATATCTTCTCCATTTAAACGGCAATGATATTGTTTCACACTAATAGTAGGACAAAATTATAAATTTAAATAATATTAATTTATACTATTTTCTTTTCATTTTAGGAGTTATTCAGTAAGGATAAAATTAATATTTTATAAGTTAATTAACAGATCAATTAATAAGAGTAATGAAAATATAGTGAATGGTAATTTAAAAAAAAAAAAAAACTCATGTAGTGAATGTTTCCTTTCAATAATTTGCGCAATGAATTGTTTTGTCGTAATACTTACCATAATGAAAATATAATAAACCTTGAGAAAAAACATTTATCTTTCTTTTTAAAAAAGGGTCTGCAAATGATTCAACTAATTGATCGCATACTATATATAATATAATGTTTATGTAATGATTTCAATATTTTTTCTTTATGTTTTTTGTTTTCCTTAAGGATAATCCCATACTCTTGCGAATAGCACCAAGGAACACCCAAGTCCAAAGGTAATCCAGATAAATTTCTTTCTTTTCAGGTTTTGTCATTTTGTTAAAGCAAAAAAATACTCTACAAAAAATTATCAAAACCAGTAAGAAAAGAAGTACAAAACATTATCAAAACTAGTAACAAAAGAAGTACATACTTATCTCAAAAAAAAAAAAAGGAAAAAAGAAAAAAGGTAAGAAGTAAGAACAGAGCACAGGCAATTTCGAAGCTTAGAGCCTGAGACTTCAATTCTCAATCTCAGAAGCTTAAAAATGGAATCTCTGGCACTCCCTTGTCTGAATTCTTTTACGAGTTCGCGTGCAAGTTTTCACAAAGAACAGAGCAACAAACTGTTGGCTAAAGCTCGTTACTTGAACTCTTCAAAGCCAGCTTCTCTCAGACTTACGCCATATTACATTGCTCCTTCTTTTGTACGCATATGTTCCATTTATTTGCTGTTCTGATTAATGGGTTCTCATTATTTTCTTTGTTCTCTTTTCTTTCTGTCTCTGTTTGTTTCACGAGAAAACCAAGGAAAATGGGGAGAAAGAAAATTGAGATTGGTTGTCTTCTGTTTCTTTTCTATGTTTTTCATTTTAAAGAATTTGGGTGGTATTCGGATGCAAGCTGGTGGAGAAGAGTATGAGCTGAAGCAAATGAGAGATATGGCTGCTGCAAAGAAGAGATGGGACGCTCTGGTATTCCGATTTATTTAATGAAATGAAAAATTTTCCCCCTTGTTAATTATTGTCAGTGAGGGGCTATTAATCTTGTTCTGTGGAATAAAATTTCGTTGCCTTTTAGTGATTCATGTATTAGAATCACACTTTTTTGTTTTTCTAAAGTAAATTTCAAATGGTGATGTTACTTGTCTAATCTGATAATATAAAGTTTATATGAAATTATTGCACTACGATATGGTAATCGCTAAAATACACATATCAGCTATGTTTATTGGACAATTATACTGATGACATTGCCTCAGCTTCTTTTACATAATGCTCTTGATCTTGAAGCTCTTAATTTAGTAGTTTCAACTGTTTTGTGTTTGTAGATCAGGGGCGGAAAAGTAAAAGTTCTTACACCAAGGGAAGCTGGTTATGCGGTTCAACTCTCTAGCAAAACCTTGCTTGACGTTCGTCCATCTACTGAGCGCAAAAAGGTGAAAATTATTTCTTTTTCTACAATGTTATGTAGATGGACTTCTCCCATTTTGCAGTAGTGTATGCTGGTGGTAGTAATGATTTTCATGATATGCTTGTAATTTCCATTAATTTTCCAGCTTAAAAGAGCCGTAATCGTATGTTAGTTAAGTTGATTGATTTCAAATATTTTATTGTGTCAAATAAGGCTAGTCCTTAGTTGGATGCTGTCATTAGAATTTTTCGCTACTTATGCTTCTCTCTTTTCCCTCATTTTTTGGAACATTTTTTTTACTGTCCACTGCGTTGTTGATGTCTATTTTCTTTGTCATCATCATCAAGTTTTCTTAATCTTTTTTTCTATGTTTTAAAGGCTTGGATTAAGGGCTCAATCTGGATTCCTACCTTTGATATTGATGACACATTTGATGCCGGATCTCTTCCCCAAAAGGTCACCAATTTTGTAATGGGTATCATATCATGCTGTCTTATACTTTAGTTGCATTTATTTCTGTATTAGCGTAATTAAATCACATGTCCTTCATGGTATTACTGGCCAACGGAGTGAAAACACTGAAACTGGTGATTCCTAACTTTGTGGATGTTTCTTCTTAAATTGAATTATCATTGTGTAGGAGGTTGGTGGAGCGGTGTCCCCACATTATCTTACAATAAGTATGTTTAAATTACTTTTGAAGTTCTCAATTTTTTGGGTCCATGCATCTATTTAAGCGTAAACGTTATGTTTCATGGTTATTGTTTCTATTTCTTCTTTTTTATAGGCAATTCTTATCAAAAGTTGAGGAGAAACTCCCAAAAGATACTGACCTGATTGTTGCATGCCAGAAAGGATTGAGGTGAATCTTTAGATGAACTTATTGGCACTTAAGATCAATCAATTTTAATCTGTGCCTCAGTGCACACTTGTTCATGCAAATTCTTCACTAACAATAGTTCTCTAAAAGGTCTCTTGCTGCTTGTGAGCTACTTTACAATGCTGGATACAGAAACCTCTTCTGGGTTCAAGGGGGTTTAGAGGCTGCTGAAGAAGAGGTATACATGTTTCTAATTTTTAATTCCAGATTTCCTTTTATTTTGTGTTCATATTTCTTTTGGTACTGACTTCTTCTTTTCTTTCTTTCATTTTGCTCCAATAGGATGAATTTTTTTTTAATCTAGTCTGAATGTATTTTGGATTAGGATCTTGTCAGAGAAGGTCCTCAGCCTTTGAAGTTTGCTGGAATTGGAGGGCTTTCCGAGTTCCTTGGGTACACATCTCAGCTTTGTTACCCGTTTCTTCACATTTCATATCCAAGTACTTCTTTTTCGAAAATGATATATGTCATAATCCATGCTATGGACGGTTTATATGTGGGAAATTTGAGAAATTGGTGGAATATATTGGAAATTATAAAAGATATTGAGGAGTGAATTTTATAGATATAAGAAGGAATACCATGTGCAGTTTTACTGCAAGAGAAAGAGAATCTGAATGCAGTTTTACTGCTATAGAAAGAGAATCTGAAAAGCTATAGAAATAGAATCTGAAAAACATCTCCTGTTTATGAAATCCCTTGGCACTTGTCTTGATTGCATTCAACCTGAAGGCTGAAACACCCAGTTAAGCTCTTATAATATTCAGGCTTAAGACTTCCAGTAATATTCCACTTCTTCTTTCATTCATCTAGAGAATATTCAAAGATAATTTTATAATTTCTAAAACTCTTTTCTGATAATTTATTGTACATCTGCAACATTCCTTTAACATGCAAGAGAGTGGAATTAAGGATTCAATAATTCTCACTGTCACCAAGTGCTAAGTTTGTGCGAAATTAGTTAGCAGATGATATCATTCTATCTACTGCAGTTTCTTGTGTCTTGCTGAAATGGATGGAAAATAAATCCTGTAAATGCCATTTAATGTTGTAATTGTTAGAACATTGCTAAACGTGCTCTGACTTAATGCCTGGACTGGTCTTCTTGGTGATAGATCACAAATCTTTTCATGATTCAATGGATTTTCTTAGGGCCTACTCCTGAAATACTTTTTCAGTACTTAAAAAATTGTTTGCTTGAAGTGTCTTTACCATCTGCAGCAAATACAAGTCTAATAAAACGTGCCAGCTGAGGTAATAAATATACTAGTACCTGATGATGTTAAAAATTTATGATTTATTAAAGTGTATTCTTTTCGCATTTATTTTGTTTTCAGTTGGACCGATCAACAAAGAGCTCAAGCTGCCAGAGAAGGTTGGGGTTATCGATTACTATACTCTGCGCGTCTGGTAATTATGAAGTTGTTGTCTTAGATTCTTAGTAAAATATTCTGTTGTTTAGCCTTAAATTTATTAGTTATCTGAGTGAGACTAATATCCATCTGTTTTGGGAAACAGGTCGGAGTATTTCTGGCTGCTGATGCCTTGATTATTGGAGCTCAGCAAGTGGGCCGTTATATCCAGGATATAAGATCTCACTGAGATTAAGTGGCTGCACTTGAAGCAGTCGATTTAGACGTGTGAGAGACAAAAGTCTCGGTTATGCTTGACCTCAAAGTGACCAGCTATTTGTGGAGGATCCCAATTTTGAAGCTAGAGTACTTCACAAAGCTAATGACATTCGTGAATTTCAGCTATAGAATCATTTCCTTATCGTGTGTTTTTTATGCTTTTCATCCGCGTTGTGATTTTCTTTCATGTGCTGTAATGAGTTAGTTGAGCAGCGATTGCCTCGTTGTAATTTGTTAAAGCAAGCTTGGCTGCAAAGGAAATTTGCTTAACCAGTTTAAATAGAATTTGAGATTGCTACTGCATAGCTATGTATGTTTGTGTGAAGGAGGTTGTTATGTTATATGATCATGTGTAACATACATGATTATGTAGCAGTCGTTAGATTTCATTCAACGGTTGTGGAAATAACATAATTTTATTATTGTATATTTTCACAACTGTTGAATAAAAATCCAACAACTGCTACATAATCATGTATGTTAGATGATTGTATAACATTAAAAAAAAAAAAATTCTTCTGTGAATTCCAATGCCTACATCTTTTTTAAATATAACTTCTTATAACCTTAAAATTGCTTGTCCATATGTAGTATAGGTGCGTAACCATCGTGCACGGGCAACTTAGCAAAGTTTTGAACGAATGAATCAAGAAACAATTATCCTTTTGTCTGGTGGAAGATAATGCAAAGAGGATAATACCCTGTCGGTAGTCGGTACGAATTGGGTTCAGTCAACCCACCTGCAGGTTTGCTTTGCTTTGTGCATTGTTATGCGGAATAGTAAAAAAAAAATTGATAAACTAATAGAAACAAAAATTTTAAATAATAAAAATATTATTAATAAGTTTGAATAATCATAACTAAGATTTTGGGGTTTTTATTAAATTTTTTAAATATTGTGAATTTTATTAAAATAAGTGAAACTAAAATATTGTTTTATAATAAAATTTTCTTAATTGAAATGAAAAAATAAAATAAACAGAATTCAAATGAGATATCTAAACAAAAGAATAAATACTAAAAGCAATAAAAAAATAACTTAATATTGCAAAACAATTAAGAAACAAATAGAATTCTTACTCGATCATAGGGCAGAACAGTCATAATAATTTGGAGTTTTGGTTCATTTGTTGCAAGCTTCAAAACTATATATCGTACACTCAAGACAAACACTTATAGCCAAATTACGAGTTTCAAAAATATCATGCTCATCCTATGCAACCATCTTATATCACGTATATTATTCATTGTCTTCGCCGTATGTTGGGTTGGTTTGACCTGCTGTCAGTGTTAGACGAGTAAACCAAAATCCAGTTCGAGCTCTCTTGGCAAACCCCATTAGACTCTTTTATTTTCCTTTTTATTAAAAAAACAGCTTTTTCTCCTTGTACAGGTTTAAGTTGTACTGCAACCTCAGCGATTGAGCTCATCAACTTTTAGGTAACACGTTCCTACTGAGTCAATAGTATCTTGAATATTAATTTTTTAAGTACTTACCAGGGTGCCAGTTCTATACACTTGCCAGGGATACTCAAATCAAGAAAAAAAAAAAAACTTCCATAAATTTTAACCTTTACTCTCTCTTCTTTTCTGCTTATTACATACAGGGAAGCAAAATGAATTCATATGACAAGAGGGAAAATATTGACCTAGCTCGATGGTGAATTTTCTTGGGGAAAGTGAGGCTTGGCTACAACAATCAGATCAGCTGTCCTGTGCATAGTGATGCCAAAAGCTTCATTCATATCTAAATCTTTAGCTTCAATACCAGGGGGAAGCTCCCAATCAAAGCTGTGGAGAAGCTGAGCTAGAGCTAGCTCAACAGTTGCCGCTCCAAATGCAATAGCTGGACAGCTTCTTCTACCGGAACCAAACGGTACAAGCTCGAAATCCTGCCCTTTGAAGTCGATTGTGCTACCCATAAATCTTTCTGGCTCAAAGGCTTCAGGATTTTCCCATGATTCTGGGTCCCTCCCTATTGCCCAGGCATTTACAAAAAATCGTGTTTTGGTTGGGATATTATACCCATCAATGGTAACTTCCTCCATGGATTCCCTTGGGACTAGGACAGGAGCAGGAGGGTGCAATCGAAATATCTCTTTGACGACAGCTTTCATGTAGTGCAGCTGAGGCAGGTCACTTTCTAGTACAGCTCTTCTGTCTCCAAGAATCCTTCGAACTTCAGCTTGAGCTTTTCCAAGGACACGGGGGTTCATGATGAGCTCTGTCATCCCCCAATCGAGAGTTATGAAGGTTGTATCTGTTCCTGCAGCAAACATGTCCTGCAACATTTACATAGCCACTTTCCCGTTTCAGTTTCTGTGGAGATGATAAGTCAAAAATTGCACGTTTTATACATTTAGACATCTGTTCATTTTTTAAGCTATAAGGGGATAAAGCAAAGCAGCCGCAAATAAAGAAGTTTTCACTGACCAAGATGATGGCTTTGACGTTGTCCATGGTGAGAGGCATTTCAGCTGATTCATTCTTCTGTATATCTAGTAAAACATCGACAAGGTCCTGCTTTTCCGTTTCTCTATCGGTATTGAGATGTTCTTTTATAACCTTGTCGAAAAGCTGATCAAAGCGTCGAAAGGTTTTTTGGAGCCTTGATTTCATGCCGGTTAAGCTGTGAAGAAACTCCATGGAAGGGAAGAAATCTCCAATACTAAAACCGCCTAGTAATGCTTGATACTCCTCGAGCATCTTCTGGAAACCATACTGATCGTACTCCCCTGCCCCCGAGAAATCCCTCCCAAGTGCAACCCTGCAAAGAACATCATTTGCATACAGTCCAAGAGTCTTAGTTAGATTGGTGGTATTAGGATAACACTCTTCTACTCGACGAACCAGACGAGCTACTTCTTCTTCTCTAACAAAGCTAAAAGATTGGACACGTTTGGCACTCAGTAGCTCAAGCATGCAAATTTTTCGTATATGCCTCCAGTAAGCACCATAAGGGGAGAACACAACATCAGTGCAGTCATAAAAGAGGTGTTTGGCTGAAAAAATCTGAGGGCGGCTTGCAAGTGCAAGATCATGGGTCTTCATCACTTCCTTTGCCATTTTAGCCGAAGAAACCACTACTGTAGGAACTTCACCGAGTTGCAAGTAACAGATTGGACCAAACTTCTCTGCCAAACGGCAGAGAGAGATGTGGGGCATTTTACCAAGCTGGTGAAGGTTACCGATGACTGGAAGCTTTGAAGGGCTTGGGGGGAGATTAAGCTTTCTTTTTCTTGAATTCTCCTTTAAGATAAACTTGAGCAGCAGCAACAGAAAAAGAGCTGCAAAGACCATGGAAGGTTTGAACCCTTCCTCAAGCCATTGATGGAAAGCCATCAAAGTTTTCTCTTAACAGGTTTCTACCTTTTGGTGCAAATAATTATTCATTTATTAACGGTAGCCACTTCATTTATATGCTTAATCTCCCACCAGTGTATCTTTCTAAGTTTTTCCATATTCTCTGATCTATACTATAGGATCTAGCTAGGCTGTCAACTTCTTTATTCACGTTTTTCAACTCAATCCACTGCTATACATATTAGCATCCAACCTCTAGTCTATTGGTGAATGATCATATGCTTGGACTATGAACATGAAATAAACAGAATAAACCCAACGGAATATTTAAAAAATTACGGCGGCTGCTACAAGTTTGTTAAGATGTGATGCGTATCAATCAAATACATCGAATCAAAGCCAAATGTAGTCATCACATGCTAAGCTAAAGTAGCTTGACTAAATGATAGAAACCTGCTCAATTATGTATGCATGAGGTGGCAAATTAAGGATAGGCGTTGATTCATCAAATGGCCGCCTAAAAGCAATAGAAACATGGCATGATGAAGCTTGTAAGAAGCGGTGGCTCACTTGTTCTAAATAGAGACATTTGCTTCAATGGTTAGTGGGGCCGATTATGTATCAAATCAAGAAAAGAGAAAAGAGGAAGCTTTAACAAAAGCTCATATCCTGAGTTAAGGAAATAAAAAGTTTCTTTTTTCAATTTCAATGTCTTAATATTTGTTTATAAAAAAACAAAGTTCTTGGTCTGGGATTCTCTTGATAGTGGAAGTGTTTTTCTTTTAATTTTACAGTTCAATACCATTTATTGTAGACACTTAACACTTTATCAATATCAGTTAAATCTAGCTGCATTGTTATAGGATAAGATGTGTGAACGATAGTCAATAGGAGTTTCCGTGGTTTGTATTCCTCAAAAAACTTTTTCAAGTTGCAGGTTTTTCGTGTCCTGCTTGCGGAAATGTCATTGTCGGATGCCTAGTCTTGTTTGCATAATGACAAGTGATCACCATCGGGGCCTGCATGCGGAAATGTCATTATCGGATGCCTAATCTTGTTTGCATAATGACAAGAGATCACCATCCCGGCTTGTGATAGACAATAATGGAGCTATCCTTGTCAATTTTGGTGGAGCTTCCTCAGCATTAATTTATCTTAATGGTAAACAAGTAATTTCGAAAACACACACCAAGTTCCAAGAATGATGTCTAAATCTAGCATGTAAATTGTAAGACTGGTATACTCTTTAAAAGCACGCGTTCCATTTTTTAAAACTCAAAGCACATTCTAGACAAAAAAGGTTAACCAAGCACTCATTTATAAATTATTTAGTGAAGAAAAGGGTAGAAACACCTCAAATGGTATAAGCATTCACCAAATATTTTAAGATAGAATTTTACAGACATTTCATTATCCCTTTGGCTCTAGAAACGATGAGGAGTCGCAACAACTACAAGCGGGAACTTCCTGTGAATGGTTATACCATTTGATTCATCGACATCCAAGTCCTCCTCTCTTTGTTCACCTGGCAACGCCCAATCAAACTTGTACAACAGATTTGACAATACAAGCTCAACAATTGCAATAGCAAATGTAGCTCCAGGACACCCCCTTCTACCAGCTCCGAAAGGAATGAACTGAAAATCATTCCCTTTGAAACTTGAACAGTTGTCCAGGAACCTCTCAGGTTTAAATTTCTCTGGTTCTTCCCATGAAGCAGGATCTCTCCCTATTGCCCACGCATTGATAATAACTCTGGATTTGGCAGGAATGTTGTAGCCTCCTACCTGGACATCTTTTGTTGCTTGTCGCGGAAGCAGCAATGGAACTGGAGGGTGTAGTCGTAAAGTCTCCTTTATCACTGCCTTGAGGTAAAACATTTTCTCTATGTGATCTTCATTAATGTAAGATTTGCTTCCAGCAATCCGTCTCACCTCTTCCTGCACCTTTTTCATAGTTTTGCTATGCTTTATAAGCTCTGTCAGTGCCCATTCTAGAGCAGTGTAAGTGGTATCCGTTCCACCAGCAAACATGTCCTACAAGAAATTGATTATAACGCATTGATCATAGCATATATAGCGATCTTGTATTAAGATACTTGTGCGTTTGTATGTAAATAAATAATCTGCCTTTGGAGCTAGCTTGGATTGATTAGGCAAAATGTGCTTACCAGGATAATGGCTTTCATGTTCTCTCTAGCCATGCTAATGCCATTTGTGCCATCATTTTGAATTTCAAGAAGAACATCCAAGAAGTCCTTTTGATCCTCCTTCACGATCACACCACCATTGGTTGCTACATCTTGACGTTGACGAGTCATGTGATGGTCAATAACATAATTCAAAAAATTATCCAAATGTTTGAAAACCCTCTCCACCCTAGCATCCAGACCGGTTAATTTATCTAAAAAGGCCAGCCATGGAATGAAATCCCCAACACAGAACATACCTAACAATTCCCCGAGTTCTTCTAAAAGTTTCTTAAGTTTACCCCCAGCTTCACCTTCACCGCATGTCATACCAAAAGCAGCCCTGCATATTACATTGTTTGTAAGCGAAATTAATATTTCACTTAAATCAATTGGAGACGAACCCGAACAAGATCGTAATGCTACTTTTTCAATCATTTGAATTGTCTCTTCTTCTCTTAAAGACCTAAATGACTGTACCCTTCTTGTGCTAAGAAGCCGCATTACACAAATGCTCCTCATTTGCCTCCAATATTCACCATAAGGGGACCACGACAAGTCCCTGTAATCATAGAGAAGTTTTCTAGCAATACTGGAATAGGGTCTGTTTGCAAATATTATGTCGTGAGTTTTCATTATCTCACGAGCAAAGTTTGGTGACGAGATCACAAAGGTACGTTCTCTGCCAAGTTGCAGCAGCATAATGGGGCCGTGTAGCCTGGCTAAGGACGTCAGAGAGCGGTGTGGGGTCATTCCTAATTGGTGGAGGTTACCTATTATTGGCAGCTTTGATGGTGAGGGGGGAAGGTTGTTATTGCTTGGATTGGTGAAAAATACCCATTTGATAACAAACATGGCCAGAATAAGGGAAATAATAAAGGAGGGCAGCAGTAAGAATTCCTGTAGCTGGTAATGGACATGGAATGGGATCGGAATATTGGTCATTTCTGATTCTTTGGTTTTGTGAGTTTTCATAACATTATGAACATCCCTCGTCATGCTTTACACCATTTATAGGCGTTTAACCATTTACTAAGCATTTAAGCTTTTGCCAGATTCATAGAATTGATGGAATCAAACAGATACAGATAGAAGTGATAAGTCTGTATCGTTTATAGAAGCAGATTTAATAGTTTTTTTTTTTTTTGCCGTCCCTTCAGTTGGCCTACTACTAGTGAAATTTGAGATATGGAAAGCGTTAATTAATTTGAGATATGTAAAATGTTTCGAAAGAAACAGGGTGCTTGCAATCACGCAGACCAATCATTAGAATTCAGAAATGACCACTAACCCAAGCAGTACACCATTCTTCCAAAAAAAAAAAAAATAGTTGTCTCCATTAATTTATGTGCACGTGGTGTAATATTGTTGGAGTTATATGTGAAAGACAATTTCATAATTTTTATATATTAATTGTTGTTAATGCAGTAGAACAGTGCCACATAAATTAGCATCAATATTACTAGATTACGAACACAAGACCTTACAACTCTTTAACAGTGAACAAATTGGATTTTCCCTTATTTGCACACAACTCCAGCAACTAGCGAGGAGTTGGAACAGCAACAAGAGGAAATTTTCTATGGTCTAATATTCCCGATGCTTCTGGTACCTCCAAATGCTGCCCACTTGCTTCACCGGGCACTGTCCAGTCAAAATGGTACAAAAGACTTGCTAATGCCAGCTCAATTGTGGCAACGGCAAATGTAATTCCAGGACAGCCCCTTCGTCATCCCCAAAAAGGAATTCAAAGTCATGCCCTTTGAAATCTATGGAAGAATTCAAGAACCTCTTGGGTCTAAATTCTTCTGGCTCGTCCCATG
Source organism: Citrus medica (assembly GCA_002013955.2). Taxonomy (NCBI): domain Eukaryota; kingdom Viridiplantae; phylum Streptophyta; class Magnoliopsida; order Sapindales; family Rutaceae; genus Citrus; species Citrus medica. The sequence goes on along the minus strand of MKYO02005786.1, from coordinate 705,035 downwards.
AGCTACCTTCCTATTGCCCAAGCATCGAAAATTAGTCTTGTTTTGGCAAGTATGTCATACCCTTTAACTTTGACATCCTCAGTTGATTCTCGCAGAACAAGTAAGCGGAGTGGTAGGTGTAATCGAAATGATTCCATGATCACTGCTTTCAAGTATTTGCATATTCTCCAGGTCATCCTCGGAGATGTTGGGTTTGCTTCCAATGATTTCTCGCATCTCATTCAGTGCTTTCTTCATTGCACGTGGGTGCCTTATTAGCTCTGTCATTGTTGTATGTGGCATCAGTCCCAGCTGCAAACATATCCTGTTTCAGAAATATTTAACAAACACGTTACATGGTCTGTATTCTCCGAGTTTTATGTTATCTGTATACTCAATTGTTCGTTATGTAAGATTATCACGTTAATAATGATGGATAATAATGTTAACTGAAATCAAACAGAGATAAATAGAGGTCAAGATTCAAAGCTATTATGCTCAGAATGATGGCTTTTATGTGCTCTCCATGGTGCCATGGTGCTGTCATCTTTCTGAATATTAAACTGAACATCCACAAAATCCTTTTGCTCCTCTGTTTTATCCGCGCCTTGTTTTGTCATATGATCATCAATAATTCTATCTAGAAAGATATCAGTAAACCTTGTCTTACTTACTGCATTCAAACCTGTCACAGTAGTAAGCCAACCAAGATACGGAATAAAATCCTCTGCGGTAAAAACACCCAACATTTGACTAAAATCATCCACAAGCTTCTTAAATTTGTGAGCGAAGACAACACTTCACAGGAGAAGAAGATGAACAAGACTCTTTGATTTTGTGGGTCATTGAGTTTATCTCTTCATCTCTAACGCATCGAAACGACTGAACCCTTTTCAGATTAAGAAGATGCAGAGCATATATTGTAAGAAAAATAACACAGTGAGTTAAAATAAATAAAACCAATAGGTAATTTAACTGAAACAACGTAAACAGCAACTGGAAATCATCAATGAACAACTGAAAAAATAGAAAGAAAAAGAAAATTGAAACAGAAAATAAAACCCAAGGCCTGCAACTCAGTTTTCTTAAAACATATTTACCATCTACTGAAGTGCTTTAGGTCTGCTGGTAACTGCTTCCCAGGATATAACGAGCACAAATTTCCCGTCAAGCATATACATGTAATTCCGGCGAACCACAACAACGGCAAACTCGATCAGAAAACAAGACGAAAGAAGGATAAAAGAAAAATTGCAAGTGTTATGTGTGCTGGTTTCAGTGTGTTCAAAACTAGAAGAGAATGGTGCCTTTTTATACTCATATGGGTAGGTAACAACAGCACAAAAATAATTGCGAAGTTGTCACAAAAAAATTAAAAGGAAATTAAAAACGTGCAATGCAAGCTTGGGTGTTTTGGGGCTAACATTCGCGTACGCAGGAAGCACGGGCACTCGCGAGTTCAACCAAATTGGTCATGAATTCACACCCCCCTGTGCATGAGAAGAGAACCTCTATCCTTAAAATTCTTATTTATATATGGTTAAATGTTTATATTTAAACGCTAATCCATTGGCTTCCTTTTCTTACGTGGAATAATGCTCATTTCCTTTCAAATTTTTAACTTCAAGGGTGAATTTTGAGAAATAATTTCTCATTCACTCAAATACTATTATGAGAAAATAAAATTACACTTTTGAAGTATTAATGAAATAGAATCCAGAACTCACAATATTTCACACTTTCATTAAATGAGTCCCACTCAAAATGTACCCTCAAAATAACATATAAATATACTATTTTTTCAACACATATGCTCCTCATTTGCCTCCAGTAGTCGCCGTAAAGAGGCAAGGACACATCCTTGTAGTCATACAAAAGTCTCGTTGAGAAACTCGAGTCGGGTCTATTTGAAATGACGATGTCATGGGTTTTCAAGATCACTTTAGCTGGTTCAGCAGAGGAAACTACAACTGTTGGCACCCTGCCAAAGTGCAGAAGCATGACAGGGCCCCAGTGTTGAGCCATGGCATAGAGTGAGCGATGCGGGAGAAAGCCTAGTTGATGGAGATTGACTATGATTGGAAGCTTTGATGGTGACGGTGGTACGATTTTGTTGCCTTGTTTTGAAGGTGGAGAAAAGCAATTTGTTAACAAAGATGATCAAAACAAGTGAGAGAAGAGGAAATGGATGAATTAAGATCGATTGTAGCTGCAAATTCTTCCATATTTCTTAATTCTTATGTCACAAGGTGGTGGTTTCATTTTCAGAGTACTTATTATGGGTGTCATTTTTTAAGGTTGTAAAATTCAAAATAAATATAATAAATAAAATAATTTATATTTTGAAATTAAATATTTAAATTTTTTTAGCTAGTTAGACATATTTTACAATTAATATTATATTGAAATTTATTATAAAATTTAAAATTAATTTAAAGAATCGGACTATTGGCAATTTATAACTTTAAGAGGACAATTTCTAATGACACCCTGCTCCAAAAGTAAAAAATCTTCTGTCTCGCGGCCGAACCAGACCCAACACCTTGCTCGGCCTTTATGGCTTCTCGCCGCAGTTTAACACTCACCAAACCACCATGCCACCGCCGTCTACCCATCAGCCCATCCAAACCGCCGCTACATGCTCTAACCCGAAAACTATTCCACACTCTAACCCACCGCCGCCATCTAAAAAACACCACCATGCAGCCGTCACGCCAATAGCCCCCACAAAACCGAACCGCCACTCCTCCACATCAAGTCGATGTCGCCAATCCCACTCTTGACGGTGGCGGAAATCTTTCACGCCACCAGCCCCCCACAAAACCGGACTTATATGCACGTTCCCCATCAAGTCAACCATACACCAAGCCGAGCCACCACCATTGCTGCCACGTCACAACCCATACAATTCCAATAATCCACAAGCCATGCACATGGCTGCCACTACACCGAATCATGCCAATAATCCTCAAAACAAAATTAAAGATTTGGCTGGGGAGTGATACTGAAGCTCCATTACCATCGATGGCAGAAACTCAGGGTCCCAAAAAAAAAACTTTGGCTGCGAAAAAGAGGGAAAAAAATGTTGAAATGGCTTTTGTGCGTCGACGGTGCTGTAAATTTTTACGCTAAAGATAAGCTTTTGTTATGATACGTACTCATATAACATACTTGATTATGCAGCAGTCGATAAAAATTGAAGGTATGTGAAAATAATATAATTTTATTATTTATTATTTTTATAATTATTGAATTTTTATTCTATGACTACTAACATATATGATTATTTAACATAATAATTTTTCTAAAAATATGTACCTTTAGATCTAATTAATAGTATACATTAATTTTTTTTATAAAAAATGTAATTATTTTTAAAAATAATAAGATTAATTAACAAATCGTTAAACAAGTGATTTTAAATTTAAAAATAAAAATAAAAAGAGAAATGAAAAAAATATAATATCTCAAGTTCTTTTGTTTGAAATTAAATTCTTGTCAAGTATTCCATTACATTTTGGTATTGATTTAAACCATATGATTGGTGTTGATTTATTATTTCATGAAGTATGGTAGACGCTAGAACTGCGGCTCAAGAAATTGTTTGGTATCATCTCATCCATTCATGAAGAAATGTTTTAATTTTTAATAAAATTAATGATTTAATTTGATTAAAAATTAATTGTAGCTGGAAGGATAAGAAATTTACCAGCAACTTATGAATTACATGATATCTTTTAATTAATTAATTAATTATTTATTTATTTATCTATTATATTGAATGAATGACTAAGATTAAAATACTTAAATCTAAACGTCTATAATAATCCCACTTAGTGTTGTAAAAATACATATAGCATCATGAAAAAATCCTAAAAAAAATAAATAAGAGTTGAAAAATGAGATTTAAAGGAATAAGTTTTGAATGCGGATATTTTTGTTATTTTTGAAAGTGTTAAAATATTTTAATAGATTTAATTAGAAAGGGGTTTTTAACTTTGAGGCATTCACAAAGTGGCACTAGTCCCACTCATTTTTTTTAAATATTGGGGTCTTTTTATACAGTCAAATAAAGTGTGGAGTGTAATAAATATTCTTTTTCTCTTTTCTCTTCAGACCCATAGATATGCTGTAGTATGTAGACCAAACTAAAGTTTTTTTTTTCCCAATAAAAACGAGTCTGCTGCCTTTTCTTTTGCTTTTGTTATTGCTTTTCCGCAATTAGCTCTTAGTTTTCAGCTGCAACAACAAATTTATTCTTTCATTTAGCTAAACTAATTTATCTTTAATAAGGCAGTAACCCCCTGCTCCTGCTGCAACATCCTCTTTGTTGTCATTTGATCAATATTCATGTCCGGGTATCATCAGCGCGGTCCTATTCTTAGAATCATAAGATGTAGACTGTAAATTAACTTCTTTTGAAATATAATCCAGGACTGGTTACGAATTTCATCCCAATGGCTTTTCTTTTAAATACAAGTAGAACACCTCTTCGGCTCTTCATCAGCTTTCGTCGGGTATCCGACCAAATAGAAAATTTTAGACAGGTAATTATAAATTAAATTATTGATCTTATTGTTACTCTAGTGCAAATTTTTTTAATTACCTAAAATGCTTTTTCAAAATTAAAATAAAATATATTCTTAATTTTCTACAAAATCTTTTTTTTTTCGACCCTTATTTGCTTTGGGCGGTGGGGTTGATTTATAATATTTGTAGAAGATCGAGAAGGCGGACAAATTGCATTTGACAAAATTGACAAAGATCAATATCTTAGTGGTTTGATCGATTCAAAATAGTCTTATGCATTGATGATAGGGATGGTAATTTGCGGGTTTGGCCGGGCTTTTTAAAGCCTAAGTCTAAATCTGCATCATTCAAATGAAGTCTAAGTTCTTTAAAAGTCCGTCTAAAAACTCGGGCTGGGTCTAGACGGACCTGGGACGGACTCGAATTTTTTAAATTAATTATAAAATATTTTTTAAATTAAAAAAATATTTAAATTAAAGATAATAATCTAATATATAAATAGAATAATGGTCAAATACATGAAATATTAATAATACAACCTAATAAAATAACAAATACTAATATAAAAAATTAAACTAATTTAATATTTTAATTTTTTTTTCTTTTTTATTTAAATTAAATTTATTTTTTATTCATAAATTTAAAAAGCCCGGGCCAAGTCCGAGTTTTTTTACTAAGTCTTTATCCAGACCCAATATATGTGAGCTTTGTAATATTTGAGCCCATATCCAAACTTACCTGTGCGGGTCGGGCGTTAAGCCCGCAGACCTAGACCGTACTTGGACGGACCTGGACCAGTCCGAACTTTTTTACCACCCCTAATTCATGAGGCTACGTTGAAAAGGATTATAATAACCGAAGCGTTTTGTCATTTGTCATGTTACGTAAATTGGACTATGCCCATGTTTGTTTTGTCATTTGTCATTCTAGAGCCAAAAACAGAAAAAAAAAAAAAAAAAGAACGAAAAAACCATAAGCTAGAGAACAGTTAGTAAGGCCTATCAAATGGTGGTCAGAGCACTCACGACTTTTTTTTTTATTTTTTATTTTTATTTTGCAATCAGATGCTGGTTTTTATTTTGCAATCGTTTCAATACATTGAGAAAGATAGTGACACAGGAGATGGAGTGAAGCATGGAAGTTCGTGCAGGCATAGAGGTTGGAGAGTTGGAGCCGCGTCGGTCTGCCTTCTTTATGGAAAGAAATTTTGGTATCGTTTAATTTTTAGATTGTAGTGAAAATTTTAAAGAGTAAAAATATTAAGGTTGGGAGTATGGAGTGGGAGTAGTAATATGTTGTTTATTTGTATTGGAATGGAAGTATGAAATAAAGATCAAAATTTAATTTGTGTGTTTATTTTATCTTATATTGAGAGTAAATAGTTTCAAATTATAATTTTATTTTTATTTAAATAATTATAACTTTTAATTACAAAGTTAATAAAAAATATATTTAATGAATAAATATTTATTTTATTATGTTTGTAAATTTATAATAATTATTAATATTCTTAATTATGAACATCACATTTTTTTTTTAATTTTAATTATATAAATTAAAAATTGTTGATAAGGGCAATATAAATGAAATATTTTTACTATTAACATAGTATGAAATTAATATTTTCTTATAAAAAACTATTTATTAGTATTAATTATTAATATTAAATAAATATAGTACTATTATTTAAAAAAAATAATATTATATTATTAAATAAAGATAGCATATAGTAATTTTTATTAATTTTTTATTAATATAATAATAATATTTTTAAGTAAATTAAACTTAGAATCATACCCAATTATTATTTAGTTAAATATAATAATATTATCTAAATATTTATTAAATATAATTATAGAAAATTTAATAAAAAGAAGGATAAATATAAAATGAAACATTACTTGATTTTATATAATTATATTAAATTTATTATTTATTAATATATTATTATTTAATACAAAATTAATATTTTATTAGAATAAACTATTTATTATTATTATTAATTATTAATATTAAATAAATATAGTACTATTATTTTTAAAACAAATATAACAATATTATATTATTAAATAAAGAAAGCATATAGTAATTTTTATTAATTTTGTATTAATATAATAATATTATTTTAAATATCAATACAAATTATTATTATTATTTAAATATAATATTATTTTATTTTATATTATTAAATATGAAATAAAATTAAATTTAAAAAAAAAAGATAAAAAATAGAGAGGTGGAAGTGGATTATCAATTCTTCTCCAATTTATTGAAGTAAACACTAAAATGAAAAGAACCCACGCTCCTCACTCCCACTTTAAAAAATAAACACAATCTTAAGTTTTATTTAAATTTTGGGTGTTTCTATTTATATTTTTTATCTTTTTACTTATTAAAAATTCAGGCAGGATCCAATTTCGAGTTTATTCTCAATAACTTACCTGGGCTTATGCTCGAAAAAATCTGGCTTAAGTCTTTAATTTGCCAACCCTACTAGTGATTGTGGCATTGTGCCATGATCTGCCACTTCATCATGAGGTAATGGACCGGGGTCTGAACAAGTTTTTAACTCTTAACCAGGAGGCTGGAGCCACGGTACGAAAGGGGTATCTTTAGCCCAAAAAATTTTACACGGTGTCGAACTGTCGATGTTGAGTGGCACCTTTATTCTCACGGCGCGTGTGGCACGTGCCAAAAAATGCAGAAACTTTTTCTTATCACCGAAGGCTAACTTAACCACGATAAACCTAACCTAAGCCCGAACCTTACCATGGTTAATTCCAAACCAATTCCTTCCATTCCAAAGCATTGATTAGACAAAATCCGAGTCCAACCCACGGCTACAAACAAGACACGCGTACGGCTTGATCTCCCGTAAACCGCCCCCGCCTATCGAGTTGGTAGGTTAAAAGTAGGATTAGTTCCCCTATTCGCCGCACAAAACAGAGAAAATTCTTATCTTCGTTATTTTATTCGTTCGTTTCAATCGCATCAAGATCTCGATCTCTCTCTTATTTCCTCGCCGTGACCTGCGATCATGGAGATGGAGCGCGTGACGGAGTTTCCTTTTTCGAATCTGGATCGGCGTCCTCGTAAGCGAGCGCGTTTGGGCTGGGACGTGCCTCAGGTACCGAAGGTATCATCAGATTTCGTCTCTGTTTGCGATTTTTATTTTTCCTGAATTTGCGTATGGATCTGGTATATTTCTTTTTTTTTTTTAATTTTTAGTATTTTATATGATCTTAGTTTTAATTAGAAGCTTATTCCTATTTTTCTTGGATCTGAATTATTTCGTAGCATCTCCCCCCTTCTCTTGGGCGTTTATGATAGATCATGGATATCTTTTATAAGAATCTTAGAATTTTTTTTATTTCTTTCTTGGAGAATTAGGATCGATCGACTATTTAGCAGTATCGAATCAAAATAGTTATGCAAAAATATCTTGGTCGAATTTTTTGTTGATTTGTTCAAATCATTGCTAGAGATGTTAATGCCTTGAAAACATATATAATTAATTCCACAAATGATCTGCCTGCGATAATGGAAGTTTTTTGCATAACTTGAAATATATTTTGTGTTTTTAATCTGATGTATTTAATTCATCGATCTATATTTCCCTATGATTTTTTTTTTGGTTATACCTGCCAATGACTGCGTGGATTGTATGATGTACCAAGGGGATGGAGTTATAGGGAGGAAATTTGATATATGTTTTAAGTGGTACAAATGAATGAATGGCTGTGTGTAGGCTCAGGTAGGATTATTTTGTGGACAAGAGGTTGGGAATGTAACAAGCTTTGCACCTCCAAGAGCTCCCTCAGACCATGTCACTAGTTCTTCTCTATTTGTAAAGGGAGTGGCTCGAAATGGTTCTCCCCCATGGCGTGAGGATGACAAAGATGGCCATTATATGTTTGCGCTTGGAGAAAATTTAACTTCTCGCTGTAATTACACTTTTACCATTATCTGCCTCAATCAATAATATTAGTTTGTCCTTAATGAGAGTAATTACTTTATTTGGGTTAATAATGTTATACTTCTTTTGGTGAACCTAATTTTCTATCCATGAGAATGAGAGTCTTCTGTTATTTTAATGGTAGATATGTATATTTTACTAACCATGGCACTCAGAAATAGAGTTCTGATGTGTAACATGTTCAATCTGATTACTTACATTGTCTTTCCTGCATTTGCAGATAAGATTCACAGCAAAATGGGTGAAGGTACATTTATTGAACAGACCTCAAATCCTTTGTTAACAATGGTTTCTCTGTTCACTTTCTGATGTTATGCATCTTATTCTTGATCATTTCTTTTACAGGAACCTTCGGTCAGGTTTTGGAATGCTGGGATCGTGAGAGGAAAGAAATGGTAGCCATTAAAATTGTTCGTGGGATCAAGAAATATCGTGAAGCTGCTATGATAGAAATTGAAGTACTTCAACAACTTGCAAAACATGATAAAGGTGGCAACCGGTGAGTGCTAACAGTTGGTTTAATTTATTTCCTGCTTTACTGACATCGCTGGATATGGAATAACAAGTTTCCCTAAAATTATGTGCGATGGTTGAATGGGTTTATTCCTTGCAGTTGTGTGCAAATACGGAACTGGTTTGACTATCGTAACCATATCTGTATTGTAAGTATATGATTGTTTTGTGATGAATTAATTTCCCCAATTTACACATAATTTGGGGGTTAAGACTTCTGGATGGATTCAAATGGTTTCAACAGGTGTTTGAGAAGCTTGGATCTAGCTTATACGATTTTCTACGGAAAAACAATTATCGCTCATTTCCCATTGATCTTGTCCGTGAGATTGCCAGACAACTGTTGGAATGTATAGCATGTGTGTAGTAATTACTTAAAGCTGGTTTCTTTCAATTAATCATGTGTTTCCTTTTTTCCATTGCTGGTGTCAATTAGCTATGGTTAATGAAATGAATGGGTTTTCTTGTTTTATACCTGTTCAACCATTATATGCAGAAATAGTTTTTACCTTGGTTGGAGTTTTTAAAAATTGCACTATTGCACTAAGCAAACCTGTCTGTTAACCTGGTGCTGTTTTGACTGTTTCCTAATGACATTGATTTTATGAATGTTTGCAGTTATGCATGATCTGTGTATGATACATACTGACTTAAAGCCTGAGAACGTTCTACTTGTTTCTCCCGAGTATATTAAGGTTCCTGACTACAAGGTATTATTATGGTTTTCTTTACTTTTTTTCGCTAGTATACTCTTTCACGTTTCGAGTTTTTGACATTGTTCTTTTTCTAAATGTACTTGAATTTGCAGAGTTCTTCGCACACACCAAAAGATTCTTTCTATTTTAAAAGAATGCCAAAGTCAAGTGCTATTAAGGTGATTGATTTTGGCAGCACAACTTATGAGCGCCCAGATCAGAACTACATTGTATCCACCCGACATTATCGTGCGCCGGAGGTTATCCTTGGTAAATATGTTCTCTACCTATTTCTTGTTGTACCACAGAATTGTTATTGATCTGCTGACTGACTATGATCTTTATTTCTAGGACTTGGGTGGACTTACCCATGTGATATATGGAGTGTTGGTTGTATCTTAGTGGAGTTATGCACGGTACGTGTATTCTTTATTTGGAATCTGTTTTTTTGTTTTTTCTTTATGCATTGCGAGTTTTATGGAGTTTTTGTAATCCTCTCACAGGGTGAGGCATTATTCCAAACTCATGAGAACTTGGAACACCTTGCGATGATGGAACGGGTGCTTGGTCCCTTGCCTCAACATATGCTGAAGAGAGTAGAGTGAGTGATCTTCTCCAAAGTTTTTTAAGTGCTCACTGATCTCAACCCACTGATAGTATTCATCGCCATGAATTTTCTCAGCCGACATGCAGAGAAGTATGTTAGAAGGGGTAGGTTGGACTGGCCAGAAGGTGCAGCCTCTAGGGAAAGTATTAAATCTGTGATGAAGCTACCTCGTCTTCAGGTTCCTTTTTTTTTATGGTTCTTTTGTGGAATTTAAGGGTTATTGTCTTGCTTTTAGGTGTACTGACTACATTGCCTCATTTTGGCAGAACCTAATAATGCAGCACGTTGACCATTCAGCTGGTGATCTTACACATTTATTGCAAGGACTGCTTAGGTATGATCCTACGGACAGGCTAACTGCGCGTGAAGCTCTTAGGCATCCCTTTTTTACCAGAGATCATCTTAGGAGATAGGTACCCGTATACTTGTTACACAATTCTCCTGTTGCAATATGAGGTGGTTAGAAGCCAAGTATCATAGTTGTGGGATCTGGGTTGTTCTATTTTGTTGTGCTGTTGCATGATCTTGCTTATCTAACCCAAATCTGAGGCACTGTGAATATTTGACATTAAGAAATGGAATTTGTGGGGGAAAAAGGGACAAAAGACCTAGGTATGTGTTGTACATGGTGGAGTTAGTTTCTTGGCATGATTTTGCCTACAAATGTGACTAACCAAAGTGTAAAATATTGGATCTTTTGTATCTGCAGAAATTATTTTCATATGCAGAAATGAATTCTTCTTGTTTGAGGGTTTTGATTTTTCCTATTTTCAGCGAAAAGGTTACCTTGATTAGCATATATGGCATTGATGCATTCGTCCTAGGCAGCATGAGTTGTGCATTTTCTCCATTTGTGAATTGCTAGAGCACTAAGAGCACGATCTTAGAATACGGTGTAATGTCTGTTTACTGAGGTGGGTTCTTGATGCCTGTGAGAAAGTTCCGGTTCATGAGAGGGGAAATTTAGTATTTTTCACATGAAGTGCACATAATCTATTTGAGCTGTGCGTGCGATACTACTATTACAACGAATTGGCCTTATCAATTGGTGCAATGTTGGTTGATCACTTGGAAGTTCCCACATTCGAAACTTGAAAAATGGTGTAGCTGTAGGCACAACAAACAAATGTTAACAATATAACTTGCATGATGGAAGGGCCAAGCAAAGTGGGCTGGAGTGGTGAGGATTAACAAATAGAAGATTGACCATCGGACCATATTCTTCTGTACATGGGATATGGTATTCCATAAATATCGTAGTTAAAACTAGTTAGGAGTTCAAAACCTGAAAAAGAAAATTTGGAATAACTGTAGAAACAAAAAGCAAATATAATATATATCTGTACGATCACAACATCCATGAAAGAAGTTGATGGAAAAAAAAAAATTATGGTGAGCGGTATAATTTTCATTTAAAAAAATAAACGAAATAAACCAAAAGCTGCAAAAGATGGTTACAATCTTACATGTTTTGAAAATTAGAAGGAAAAAATTGAAAAACTATTAAAAGATGATTTTAGAAGAAAACAGAAAAGCCGGTCTTGCTGCATTAATTTATTTCAATTATGTCTCACTGATTCATTTCAATAAATGAACTCAAAACTATATATATATCTATATATATATATATATTTATTTATTTATTTATTTATTAAGAAAATGACATCAAATGCGTTTTTATTATAAAAACAAAAATAATTTTAAAAACATCTTTTCCTTCTCAGTTACTATTTTAAAACACCATTACACCATTTTAGAAAAATATAATAAACGAATCCTTATTTCCCTCCTCTAGAACGGCCGAAAGGGAGTCCTAAAGAGTTGACACGTAAAACATCTATCCGTCGGCCGGAAAGCATCTTTGATTTAGAGTTAAAGACAAAGGTCATTAATAAATCGATGTTGACAACTAATAAACGAACGTTAATAGCAAACAAAGTTGTTAGGAGATCAATTGTAACTAATTAAAAATGTCATTATCAAAAAAATTATACTTGTTTTTTATGGAATAAATTTGTACTTTAAACGTGTTGACGGCTACGAAAAATATAATAATGCAATTCGGGAACGGAGTGATGATAGTATATTAATTAAAACAAAGATAAATTTCAGATTACCCACTCAAATAATCTTTAAAATATATCTAAATAATTTTAATTTACTCCTACTTTATAAAAAAAAGATAAAAGTATCTTTTTCAATCATTTCTATTTTTTTTTATGTTTTAAACAAAGATAATGGTAAATTGAAGTTTACAATAACTTAATAGTATTTATAAAAAAATTTCAATAGGCGGTAATCCAAAATTTACCGTTAAAATAAAATTAATTCAGGAAAAGGGTAAGAAATATACTATCTATTATTAGAAATAGTTATTATTCATGCCTCGACAGAGATTGAATGCCCACGTAATGGGTACTGTATATCTCACTTTGGAAATCGCTTTATAAAATTCAACTTCTTTGTTTTTTTTTTTTTTTAACGCAGAAAAATAAAAGGGGAAAAGAAGAAGAAGAAGAAGAAGGAAGATAAACGGTATTGGCTTTCTGAGATTTAGAGGGAAATTGAGGACAAAACGAGGGGATTTGTTTGTTCAAATCAAGTTTAGGTTTTGGCAGGGTGTGTTTGACTCGGCGCAAATTCTGACCTCAATCGGTAACTTTGTAGGTATAAGAAGAATTGAAGCCTCGTGCGCTTTGTCCGCATAGAAAATCTCGAACTTGAAATGGCTCTGCCATCAATCTCAAAGCAATTACAGCCTTTTCTAGACATATCACAATTAGAAATGTTCCCCTCTCTTCCACTTCTACTTCCAATCCTCCTGTTTATACTTGTACAGTTGCTCAAGCTCACCAGAGCCAGGGGTAACTTAAACTTACCTCCATCCCCACCAAAATTACCCATAATTGGTAACCTTCACCAGGTCCTACAAAATCTCCCACATCGTTCTTTCAAAGCTCTTTCGGAACGTTATGGCCCTTTAATGTACGTTTACTTCGGCAACACTCCATCTCTTGTGGTTTCATCAGCTGAGTTGGCTAGCCAAGTGATGAAGACCCATGACATCGCTTTCTCTAACCGGCCCAAAACCATAGCTGCCCACATCCTCCTTTACGAATGCAAAGATCTCGGGAACGTTAATTACGGCGAGTACTGGAGACAACTTCGGAAGATTTGTGTTCTTGAACTCCTGAGTTCCAAAAGAGTGCAATCAGCTCAACATGTTAGAGTTGAGGAAGTTTCATGTTTGATTAATAAAATTCGTCGTTCGTGTCTCAACGGTGGGGCTATTAATTTATCCGAAATGCTACTGGCTGTTTCCAATAATATAGCATCCCGGTGCGTGTTCGGTAGGAAGGTTGAAGAAGAAGAAGGAGGAGGGGGAGGAAATGGGGGTAGCAAGTTTGGGGAGTTAACAAGAAGGCAGATGATGCTCATGACAAGCTTTTGTTTTGGAGATCTTTATCCATCTTTGAACTGGATTGATGTTCTTACAGGTTTCATTGGTCGCTTACACGAAACTGCGGCAGCTTTGGGCGATTTGCTTGATCAGGTTATTGAAGAGCACAGGGTATCACTAACTGATAATGATCAGTCCGATAAAAAAGATTTCGTCCACATACTCCTCCAGCTTCAAGAAAATGGCAATCTTGCCATTGAGCTCTCTCAGGACACTATTAAAGCAATCCTCATGGTTTCTTCCTAGTCTCTTTTTACACATGTTGATGAATTTGGATTCAGTACAAATGTAATCGGTGCAAACCTTTTAAAGATTAGTGATTTAAAAACACATGTATTCTTTAATGATATCTAACAATCACAAGCTTGTAAAAGCTGAGCACAAAACACAGATCAGCACTTACGTGGTACTAAACATGGCTAATCGAAGTTTTCATGTTTTACATTGTCAGGACATGTTTGTGGGAGGAACTGATACCACTGCGACAACATTAGAATGGGTGATGGCAGAACTATTGAAAAATCCAAGGATTACGAAGAGAGCCCAGGAAGAGGTTAGAGGTGTGGTGAAAGGGAAATTAAACATAGATATGAAGGATATTGATAAGATGGACTACATTAAGTGTGTCATCAAAGAGACACTGAGATTGCACGCACCAGTTCCTCTTTTGGTTCCTCGAGAGACAGCAGAGAGTGTCAAATTGAATGGTTATGATATTCCTGCAAAAACTAGAGTATTTGTAAATGGATGGGCAATTCAAAGGGACCCCAAAGTATGGGACAGACCAGAAGAGTTCTTGCCAGAGAGGTTTGAGAATAACCCGACCGATTACAGAGGTCAAGATTTCCAATTCATCCCGTTTGGTGCTGGGAGAAGAGGTTGCCCTGGTATGTCTTTTGCCATTGCTTCAGTTGAGTACGTGGTCGCTAACCTTTTATACTGGTTTGACTGGAAATTGCCCTTCGGCGTAGTTTTGGACATGACTGAAGCTAGTGGGGTAACCCTCCAGAGGAAATCACCTCTTCATGTTGTACCAACTTTATATTCCCCTTGACCTGTATAGAAAGTATTCATGCTCATGCTGTTATCATTACTCTCCTTTTCTAATATACGCCTGAGTTTCCATTATATGTGTATTTAAACTGAGCTGCACGATCAGTCATTTGATATGATTTTTTTTTTCTGTGTTCTTGGATTTCTTCCCGACTCTCGAGGGCCAAGGTATCACCGCTAGGAGTATGTTTTTTTTAATAATATAATTAATATTATTTTTAAAAAAAGAGAGTTGGACAAAGTCTTAATCAAAATTTTAATTCATACAGTCTCTTTCAAAATATAAATTCTTGGGCGATCAATCACATAAAATTGTTTAAAAAATTAATCAGCCAAATTTTTGAGTAAATATTGTATAAATCCGTTAGAAGTATTCAAAGTGTTAGGACTATGCTGATTGAGTACTAATGTCGAATGATGTAGTGAGCCATATGTAGCATGGTCTCTCACCTATTCTGTTTCAAATTAATAAGAAATTTGAGATTCAAAAAGATCAGGTGACTAAAGAAATCGATGAAATGTGAGCACATGCTTTGAAGAAGAAGACAATGGAAGCAAGCGACTATCTCAGTGCGAGCCAGAATTGTTGTCAACTAGAGGAGTATAATAGGGAGGCTAAATAGCAAATAACCGTTTCTACTAAGAATTCACAATTAAGGGATAAAATTCGTCCATTGAATTGCAATATCAGAAGAGTGATGATACAACCACAAACTCCTATATAAATTTATTTTGTACAAACTAATGTAGTATTAATTCATTAGTTGAATGAAAATATAAAATAATAAAAACAAATCATGTGGGATAAGAGATATTTAATTCAACTAATTTTATCATGCAACATTAATTTATACAAAATAAATTTGTACATAAGTTTGTGGTTATATTATTACCCATATCATAATATTTGTAACTTTAATATTCAAGAAAAAAGATTGAAGTTGAATGCTAAATAGCCCGGATTAAGCTAAGTGGCTTAATCATGTAATTACAGTGTTAGGCCGATTCTACATATTTTGACGCGCACCATTTATTTGGAATTTCTCCGACTTTAGGGAGGTTATGATGTTTAGCTTTTTTTTTTTTTCTTCGGTGGTGATATTTCCATCTCCTAATTTTTTTCTGATTACACCCACATAAAATCTTTGAAAACATGTTATTCAGTAAATAAACCTCAATTAATATAATTATTACCAATACCATTCTCCGCACTTCCTTCCACAAAGCACAGACCATCCGAGCCAAATTTTTTTTCCCTTTTTTCTTTCTTAATAAGCAAAAGATCCAGTGAGCAGTAAACGTACTTTATCTTTGATAATCACATCATAGCTTACAGTCGAAGGGCGAGTGGGAAGCAGAAAAGTAATAAAAGCAATTAACAAATGCTTGCAATAATGCATTTCTTGCTTGGTAGTCAAGGAGGTTTCAATGGCATCAAAGTAGACATACATAAACTACTCTGCCAATATTGCCATGACTAATTTGATGTAAAAGAGAAACTTGTTCCAAGTCAGATGACATTGCAGCAGCCCAATGCACATACAGTAGTTTCTAAATAAAAAATACCTTTTGAATTTTTTCAATAGAACATGTATAATAAACAATACTAATAATAATAGGCTATAACTAGCTTGGAGCTACTTTAAGGTAGAGTACGAATCACAACCATACACGCAAAATAATAAATAATAAAAAAATTATTATAAATTTAATCATGTGATTATAAAAAAGTATTATATCTTAAATCAGTTTCAACATAATCACTAATCAGGCTAAGAATAATAATATCATTAGTTAATAGAACTTAAAGTTTCTCTTGCCCCAAAAAAACAATTTTATTCGTCAGTACGGACGAAAGTATGAAACCTAACGCCAATGTATATAAACAAAAGTTAAGACTTTAGGGATGAAATCGTAATTACAAAATAAAAATAATTCAGTGCTGTTAAAAAAAAAAAAGAAAAAGAAAGAGCGAGGTTGATGATATTCTTTCCGTCTTTCTATTCTGTTTTGTAAAATTTAACGGAAATGTTGCAATCAACGGCACTTAAGAAATGTCTTGGACGGCAAAGCAACTTTTGGAACTTTTCTTTTCTTTTTTTTTTTTAAAATTATCTTTTGGTATGTTAACCTATAGTAACAGACAAAGTTTATTAGCACATCGAATGTTGAAATTTTAAATCTGATTATTTTGTTATACGGCTAACATGATATTTCAAAGATATTAGACCATACAACGCCAATCAAGTTCAAGAAGGGAATAAAAAATTTAATTCTAAGTTATTTTAGAATTTAATCATAATAAATTTGAAGACATTAATAATGACAAAAATTATTCATTAGCCATGTGGATAATAAGTAAATAATTGTAATCCCCTAATTAAGACTTGATAATGGTAAAGCTAGCATTATTAAGAAAGATAATAATAATAATTGGGAGATTTCACAGTACTTGGAAAGGACACGTACTTAGTAAATAATAATATGTGCTTAGAAATGACATGTTATTTTTCTATCATTGCTAATAGGAGATTTCACATTACCGATGAATGAATAACATATTATGTGCATATTATTTATGATACAAACATTGAATCTTAACATATCATTACTCCAAAAAAAATATTTTACATTATTGTTAATAATTCTTTAATTGGGTTTGTTGACACTTTCTTTTTTTATCTTTGAGGTGGAGGTTTTCAGTATTCCCTATGTGATTATGGGAGTTATTTTATTTATTTATTTATTTTTGTGTTATGTTTTGTTAGGCTTTAATTGTGAATTTTTATGGGGCTTATACACATATTTATATTTTGCATATTCTAAAAAAAAACAACAAAACACATAAGAATTTTTATTTTTGAAAATTATGTAAAGTATAAGTGCATTTATAATCCCACAAAAAATCCACAGTACGGGCACAAGCAATGCGCACAATGAAGCCAACATGAAGTTCATAGTTAAAACATAAGAATTAAATTCAGTCATATTTATTCGGGAAGAGTTGAACCTTCTATCTTAAAGTTTTTTTTTTTGAATACTTCTATCTTAAAGTTAAGAAGAAGAAATGATGATCAAATCAATAAAATATGTTGATAACTCGTTATACACCGGAACCCAGGCCCTTTCGAAATCAAAATATCATTACTTACGAATATATTCTAACCCCTGGTTTGATCTTATCTTGACCCCAATTAGCGGGTTGGCCTAATTAGGCACATCTATGTGGAAAAATCATACACATAGTAACACAATTCACACACACGATTTATTGCATAAACAGTTGTACATAAAACATGTAAAACTTCTATATACTCATATTGTTGGGATTAGAGAAATTTTTTCTTATAAAGAGGTTACAACTCAATAGATGTATATGACAAAAATTATTGTCTTTACTTAATTATCCCCAATGCAAGTGATATAAAGGTAAATTATATCATGTATTAATAAATTAATAAGTGAGTCAAATTCAATGTATAGATATTGATAAATTAATTAGTAAATGAGTCAAATTCAATGAATAGATATTAATACAAAAAGATATATAATTTCAAAAAAACTAATACAAAAAGTTTCATGCTAGGAAGCTACAAACATACTTGAGAAGCTAAAAATAGTTTGGTTTCAACAAGAAGATGTTTATACTGACCAATTAATAAATATCTGCAAGTTGAAAGATGTGGTTCCAACTTTAAAGAACAAATCATTGTCACAAGCAACTTTAGAAAGATATTTTATTCTATCTTAATTATTTAATGTAACATGTCATATATTTTTGAAATATTATTACTATGTGGAGGTAAGTTTATTAAGACGGGACCTATAAAAAACAAAACTTATTACAATATGGAGTTTATTCTTAATTATAACTGGTCTCAAGTTGGGACCACAATTTTTTATTACTATGAAGAAGTTATTCTTATATAGAGTATTTCTATTTGGAGGTTCTACTGTATATGCAGTATCCCCCTTTTATTAGCAGCCTCATTCAATTATAAGTATCCTTAATTTCCAAAAAAGCTAATCGCTTCTCTTCCCTAGCTGTAAATTCATTTGTCCTACTACAATTTTTTAGATTTATTTTTTTAACTGTTCCACTATTTTTATTTCTTTGTTTTCTGTTTAATTTATTATTAAGAGTAAGATTTATTATGGGTGTGTTTGGGATTGAGGTTGGGTAGCTGTAACTTAAAAGTTACAATATTAAAGTGTTTGGTAAACACTAGCTGTTGTAGCTTGAAAGTTTTATTGATCTGATTTTGCACTTGTATAATGAAAAATCTATTATATCTTTAATAATTTTGTCAAAATTAGTATTTAAATTTTATATTTACTACATATTATTAACTTTTATTTTATGATTACATTTTTTTTCCACAGCAAATGTAACTTAAAAGGTATAACACCTCAAAACAGGACCTATATTCCCCTAACTCCTTAACTCCTATGTGTTATTGTCTGTTCTTTTTGTTTTAATGAAAACCTCAATAAATCAAGATCGCCAAAAAAAGACATACTTTTGTTTGTATTTAATGTAGTACATGATATTGTATGTCTTAGAAGCGATGTAATTTAGGGTATAGATGTCAGATTGAGCATATATAATATATATTATGTATCATTTTCGAAGCTTCTACAAAATGATCAAATTTCACCACCGTCGGCTAACATTTTATTTCTTTTGATTTCTAATCTTCGTGGGTGAGAAAATTAGTGATTTTAGTATATTTGTAAAAACACATGTGGATAATTAGTGGTATATAAATAAACAAATAAAAAATTAATTATACCCATATACTATATAAAGTATACGATTCGTAAAAGTTTAGGAAAACAAGAATCTTGATCCTCCCCTTTAATAAACTTTCTTATTATAGTATGGACGAACTCTTAATTTGGACTCCAATGGTTGTTGCCCCGGCGAAAATGCCATTTTCATAAGCTTAGAATTAAACAAACGTAATCATTATTAAAATTCTAACCTTTACTTATTATATAGACATAGCACAAAAAGTGTACCGCTAAATTCTAATCCACTAATATTGTGAGAGATAAAACAAATAAAACATCACAATGTTACGGACCACCCAAGTTTCTAGCTCAAGTACCCACAATTTCAGTCCAAGAGCTCAAAAATAGGCCAAGAGTGCTAGCTTGATCCGATTTTAGAATTTTCTGGCAAACTCTAACACATCTCAAGCTTGTACATATTTGTAATTATCTACACATCTCTAACATATGTAAATATATAGATATTTAGGCAAGTTGGTAGAATTCTCTAGAACTCTAGAGCTTGGCAAGCCTTCCTATAAATAGGGCATGACATTTGGCATTTGAGTATCAAACTTAAGGGAAACAACTCAAGTACTCTTCTAAGCTCTCTTGTAAACACTTTGCGAATAATACAATTTTCCTCTTTCGGCTCAATTGCTCTCTTCTCTCTAGCTCTTTCAAAAACCTCTAGGCTTGTTAGTCGAGAAGCTGAAAGGCTTACTCAACAACTTTCGGCAAGAGTTGTCTAAGTGCCGCACGAGTTCGTTGCGCAAAACTCTCATTCCGTGACAACAAGCCCACTAAGCCGAAGCCTTAACCACACACACTCACTCAAAATAACCAAAAAATTCAAGGAAGTGTTGAACCTTATCGATGTTCGTTGCAGGTGTATGCATGGCAGATGTAGAAGCTTTCTCCGAACGTCACAATGTGATTCGGGCTGTTTCATCAAGGATAGGTGTCCGGCAGCTGTCCTATCTTATCTTTTATTTTTTTTGAAATGCCCATCTTATCTCTTTGGTTTCAGCTGGTAACGTCTGTTAGTTTGTACTAATTATTAATGAGACAAAAATGTAAGCGGTTTAGCGTGATGGTGGAGCCAAAGTCCATTGGGGCAAGTTTCTGCTTACCACATTCGCTGCTGCTATTATTTGCCGTTTCATTAAAATTTTGGAAGAGTACTAGCTATTACTGCAGCTTCGATTAAATTGCTTTATTATCATACCTTTACAACCACCATGATACTCTCTCTTCTTCTTCTTCTTCTTCTTGCTTTTGTCGTTTCATTTCATTTTTTCGGCCTCAAGCCCAGTACAAATAGTATCGAACTCAACTTGCCTCCATCCCCACCAAGGTTTCCCATAACTGGCAACCTTCACCAGCTACTAGGCACAGCCACTCTCCCCCATCGCTCACTTCAGGCTCTATCGAAAAAATATGGCCCTTTGATGTTCATGCACTTAGGTTATTCTCCAACTCTTGTTGTTTCATCAGCTGAGATAGCTAGAGAAATTATCAAGAATCGTGATATTGTTTTCTCGAACCGTCCCAAAACCACTGCTGCAAATGTTTTCCTTTATGGATGCCAAGACATTGATTTTTCTCCCTATGGCGAGTACTGGAGACAAGCTAGGAAGACTTGTGTTCTTGGACTTCTGAGTACCAGAAACGTGAAATCACTGCAGTATGTAAGAGATGAAGAACTTGCTATTATGATCGATAAAATTCGTTCTTCATGTTTCAATGGAGATTCTTTTAATCTAACTGAGATGTTATACTAACTGTTTCCAACAACATAGTATCCCGCTCCGTTCTTGGTCGGAGGGCTAGCTGAAGAAGAAACTGCTGGTAAATGCAATAAGTTCGGGGAATTATCAAGAAGGATATTGGTTCAATTTGTATCTTTTAGTTTTAGAGACATGCTTCCTTATCTGGGATGGTTGGATGTTGTTACGGGACTCATTGGTCGCTTGACTGCTAGCTCTAGAGAGGTAGACGCTTTATTTGATCAGGTGATAGAAAAGCACAGGATATCAGGAAGTGATGATGACCACCCTAATAGAAAAGACTTGGTGCATGTGTACTGAAATTTCAAAGGGATGGCATGCTCACTCAAGACAATCTTAAAGCAATAATCTTGGTCTCTCTCTTCTCTCACAATTATAGTTAATCAATTTTTTGACATTTATCGTGCATGATTTTGTTTTTAGTGCTTGCCTAATGTTATATTAATTTTTTTCAGAAAAATTGTGATTTACGGTTAGTTTGGTAAAAGTATATCTGTAATTAATTAAATCTCATATTTATACTTTTGCAAACAAATATGTGACACAAGATTTCAGTTAGTCATATATGTGTTTTTATTTTGATTTGTGTTTCTTTTAACTATAAACGTATAGTTCTATTTTTGCAGTGGATGCTCATATCGGATTCCTCTCCTACATGTACTACATATGTATATAATATAGATGACTAATTAAGTTTCCTTATTTCATCTTTTAGGACATGTTTGTGGGAGGAACTGAGACAACTTCAACAACAGTAGAATGGGCAATGGCTGAATTGGTGAAAAATCCAAAGTTGATGAAGAAATCCCAAGAAGAGTTTAGAAGAGTGATAAAAAAAACAAATCAAATATAACTATCGAGGACGTGGATAAGATGGCCTACTTAAAATGTGTCATTAAAGAAACTCTGAGATTTCATCCGCCAGCTCCTCTTTTGGTTCCTCGCGAGACACAAGTATCAATCTGAGAGGTTATAATGATATTCCCGCTAGAGAAACTGTGTACCTAAATGCGTGGGCCATTCAACGAGATCCAAAGGTGTGGAAAAGAGCAGAAGAGTTTTTGCCGGAGAGGTTTATGAACAACACAGTTGATTTTAAAGGCCAAGACTTTGAGTTCATCCCATTTGGTGCTGGAAGAAGAGGTTGCCCTGGAATGTCGTTTGCATTAGCTACGGTTGAGTATCTGCTGGCCAACCTTTTATATTATTTTGACTGGAAGTTGCCTGATGGTGCAGCTGATGAGAGCCTCTATATGACTGAAGTTCACAGCTTAACTGTTCATAAGAAATTCCCTATTCTTCTTGTACCAGCATTATACTCACCTAAACTGATGATGTAGGACCATTATTATTATTTTTTAATTTATTTTGGTTCATTTATTATTATTTTTTATTTATTTGAGCTGTATTTGTTATTTTAGGTCTATCAAAATTTAAATAAGTAATTACCTTGTTTAAGTACCAAATTAAAATCTAATGTAAATAGGTTGTACCCTTAAATGTTTTTATATGTTTTCGATAAAATTGTATCATTTACGTTTCACTATTCTACGCTTATCAATGATTTTTTATTATATAATAAATATATTAAGGTCCTCCCTGTTGAAAAGTCATGCATGTGGCAAAATTTCAAAGGGTTACCAAACAATTGAAGAAAAAATGGAAAGTTGACAAATTTGTCAAATTTGCCAAATGGACACCATTGACTATTTGCTTAGGTTAGGTGGAATAGTAAAGGGGTTGGTGCAATAGTGTCATTATTTTCCGTATAAATAGATGGCACTTCTTCCATTCTTTAGTATCCCAAAATTGTTAAGCTTATAAGTTTTTAAGCTTTTGAGAGAAGTGTGTCTGAAGAATTTATCTTTCCTGCAGAATGTGAGAATACTGGGTATATTTGGATTTCTGGGAAGTGAGATTCGTTACTCAAATATTATACTCTATTAATTGTTAAATAAACAATTATTCTTTCTTACCTCCGTGGATGTAGGTTTAATTACCGAACTACGTAATTTTTATGTCCTTTATTTTTCTATAATTATTTGGTGCGCTTGATTCTACATTCTGCGCACAACAAGTGGTATCAGAGCCGAAGGTTCGTACTTAGGGGGATACGGTACTGTTCATATATACGGTATTATTCCAGTATACGGTACTGTTCACATATGATATTGTTCACGAATACGGTGGAGACGACCATTTGTACTTGGGAGACAATCTATTGTAAGTAGTGTGTATTTTTGCATGTCTAGGAAAGTTCTGTCAATAAAGGCGATAAGAGTCTAAGGATTTTGATTTTTAATTGGGGCCGACTTCCCTTCCAGTTTCCTGAGAACTTTCCTGGTGCATTTATTCACACGAAATTAACATCATTGAGACTGTTTTTCAAGTGGAAATAGTTCGTTGAGAAAATGGTAGAAGGTGAAACTTTCAGAATTGGGGAGAGATCTACCGAGACTATTTCAGGAGACACTTCAGGTGGGAGGCGAGATTTGTCAAATCGCTATTAAGCACTTGTTATAGGAGGCTAGAAGATCGATGTTGAAAAGTTTGATGGGAAAATCAACTTCGGCATGTGGAGGCGCGAAGTTATGGATGTCCTTATTCAAATCGATCTCGATGCTGTTCTGAAAAATAAAAGACACTTGTATGATGAAGAAATTTGGGATCGTATGAACGAGAAAGCTTGCGGTCAGATCAGATCAGATCTTGTTTGACCAAGGAGATGAAATACTTGGTGAAAGATGAGGAGTGTGCGGTGACTTTATGGCGTACATTGGAGGAGAAGTACCTGGTGAAAAATCCTGAAAATCGCCTTCATGCAATGAGCCAAGTATATGGTTTTCGAATGAAGCCTAGGGTGTCAATGCACGATCATGTCTCAAGATTTGAAAGTTACTTGCTGATTTGAAGAATCTTGATGAAAATATTAAAGATGAAGTCAAGGTTATGATTTTGTTACACTCACTACCAGAGAAATATAGCCATTTTGTGACTACTTTAATATATGGGAAGAGTGTGATCATCTTCAAAGATGTTTGCAGAGCATTGACTAGCTTGGAGATTCAGAATAATGATAAAAATTCTGAACAAGCATCGTCTGAAGCTTTGGTGAGTAGAGATTGGGCGATGGAGAAACAGAAGAAGTGTGGTGGAAAGAATTCTCGATCCAAATCGAGAAGCAGAAATATAGCTCGAGACGAGTGTGCCTTTTGTCATGAAAAGGGTCATTGGAGGAAAGATTGCCTAAAGGCTCAAAAGAGAGATAAAGAAACATATATGGCTTACTAAAGATATGGTGGTAGCCTATGCACTTTCAGTTATTGATGATGACATCCCCAACACTTTCGGTGAAGTATTACGCATCAGTGAAAGTGATCAGTGGAAGTTAGTCATGGAGGAAGAGATTCATGGAGGAAGAGATGAAATCTCTCCATCAAAATCAGACTTGGGAACTTGTAAAGTTACCAAAAGGGAAAAGGGCTATTGACAATAAATGGGTCTACACCAAAAAGCAAGGATCTCTGAATCAATCAACTCCTCAATATAAGGTAAGGCTCGTGGCAAAAGGTTTTGCTCAAAAGGAAGATATTGACTATAATGAAGCTTTTTCTCCAGTTGTAAAACATACTTCCATTCGTATCCTACTTAGTTGCAGAATATAAGTTAGAGTTGGCTCAATTGGATGTTAAGACAGCGTTTTTACAAGGAGATTTGGAGGAGGAAATCTATATGATTCAGCCTTGTGGTTTCAGAGTTTCTGGAAAGGAGAATCATGTGTGTAGGTTGATTAAATCTTTGTACGGACTTAAGCAATCGCCAAGACAGTGGTACAAAAGATTTGATCAATTTATACGAGGGTAAAAATTCACCAGAAGTGAACACGATCATTGTGTTTACTTTCGAAGACTACTAGATGGAGCTTTCATCTATTTGTTACTTTATGTCGACGATATGCTTATAGCTTCGAAGAATAGAGATGAGATCGAAAGATTAAAGAAGCAGCTGGCTTCGGAGTTCGAGATGAAAGACTTGGGTGATGTACATAGAATACTTGGGATGAAGATTTGTAGAGACAAGAAGAATGAGAGCGTATGGTTGACTCAAGAGTCTTATTTGAAGAAAGTGCTAGAAAGATTCGGCATGGATGACAAAACTAAACCGGTATGTATATCTTTAGCTCCTTATTTCAAATTAAGCTTTTCTTCATATCTTAGATCTCAAGAGGAGCGCGATTACATGGCTCGTGTTTCATATGCTAGTGCTGTGGGTAGTCTTATGTATGCTTTGGTATGCACAAGGCCCGATATATCTCAAGCAGTGAGCATGGTTAATAGATACATGCACAATCCAGGTAAAAAACTATTGGCTTGCGGTAAAATGGATTCTCCGATATCTGTATAGGACAGTTGATGTTGGGTTATTGTTCAAGAAGGATTGTGGTCAACAATGTGTTGGGTATTGTGATTCTGATTTCACTAGAGACCTTGAAAAGCGAAGATCAACAACCGGCTACGTATTCACTTTAGGTGGAGGTCCGGTTAGCTGGAGGTCGATTTTACAATCGATAATTGCTCTGTCCACTACGGAAGCAGAGTACATGGCAGCAACTGAAGCTGTAAAGGAAGCTATCTGGTTGAAATGCTTGTTAGGTGATTTGGGAGTAATCCAGGAGAACATTGTGATATTCTGTGATAATCAAAGTGCGATATTCCTTGCGAAGAATCAAACATATCACGCTCGGACGAAGCATATAGATGTGAAATATCATTATGTGAGGGAGATTATCGAGAGCGGTGATATGTTGTTGAAGAATATCGATATAAAAGATAATCCATCAGATATGTTGACGAATGTAGTTTCTGGAGTTAAATTTCAACATTGCTTGAAACTAATTCAAAACCTTCAATTGTGTTAAGTAATGTCCTTCAGGAACTTTGAATTACGGTTGGCTTGATTCCAAATTTTGGGTACGTAGACAGTCACAGAGATGCAGCCACTTTAGGGACGATGGTTCGTTGGTAGTCGGCTTAGATTTGGACAAATTTTCGCCGATGTGGAAAATTGTTGAAAAGTCACGCATGTGGCAAAATTTCAAAGGGCTGCCAAACAATTGAAGAAAAAATGGAAAGTTGGCAAATTTGTCAAATTTGCCAAATGGACACCATTGACTATTTGCTTAGGTTAGGTGGAATAGTAAAGAGGTTGGTGCAATAGTGTCATTATTTTCTCTATAAATAGATGACACTTCTTCCATTCTTTAATATCCCAAAATTGTTAAACTTATAAGTTTCTAAGCTTTTGAGAGAAGTGGGAGAAGTGTGTCTTGGAAATTTATCTTTCCTGCAGAGTGTGAGAGTACTGGGTATATTTGGGTTTCTGGGAAGTGAGATTCGTTACTCAAATATTGTACTCTATTAATTGTTAAATAAATAATTATTCTTTCTTGCCTCTGTGGATGTATGTTTAATTATTGAACCACGTAATTCTTGTGTCCTTCATTTTTCTATAATTATTTGGTGCGCTTGATTCCGCATTCTGCGTACAACACTCCACTAATCTAAATTTTTCATAATCATTCACACGTTGATTGGTAGTAAATAAATTTAAAAAAAAGTTAAATCTTATCCATACAGTAAATGACACATAGAATAAAATTATTAAAAACTTAGGAGAGCTTAGATCTTAATCTAATAAAAAATCTTTTTTTTCATCATAAATATGAGTTGATAATATAATAAATAGTCTTTTATTTATTTTTCATCGTTATATATGAGGAATGCCTTACTATTGGCTAACATTGTAGATGCTACTTACATGAAGTTCATTACTTTTTAATATTGTATTTGTCCAATAATGTGAAAAGGTGGGATTCAACTATGCCTTGCCTTGATCCCTGGCTTAATTCTTGTTTAATGGTTACAATCAGTAAATTTGAATTTGGGATGTAATGGAACTTTAGATAGAGAAAGATCAAATTTTAGTAGCCTTATCAAGATTAATTAAAGGTAAATTAAATAAAATTAATGTATAAAAAAAGGCATAAAAGTAAAGTGCACGGAAGGATTTTTATATGGTTTCGGGTCCGAATCCCATGTCCATGGATCCATGCTCTAATATTAAGTAATTCACTGGGTTGAAAAGGTTATAAACGATTGGAACCTTGTACAAAGTGAGACTCCCTCAATGAATACCGCTGCCTGATTATAATTTATAAATATTGGGAACTGCTTCACTGTTAGTTAAAAAATCTGTAATGAAGTCGAAGCTTGGAATCACAATTATTCTTTTGAAACTTTAAATTAAGTTATTAACACCATTTATTGATGGGGCCATATTAGTCTCTTTTAAAGTAATTATGAGCTTCAACCTTCGGCTAAGAACATTATAAAAGTTGTTGTCGTTGGATTAATTGACAGTGCAATCGTAACATATAACTTTTTTAATTGTTAACAATTTTTTATTATATATATAGTTTATAAATATTTACATGTGTATCACGAAAACTTGTTACATATAATGCTGATGCAGTGATTATGAACGTAAAAATTATTATAAACAACGAGAAATCTGTTACAATTGCACAGTGCAACTGATGCACTTAGCACGTCCCTTATATATTGGAAATTTGAATGTTCTATAAATCTTTGGTTCACTTTAGTCTTTTTCTAATTATTATGTGGCAGCTGTTAATTACATTATTTATAACTTAGGACGACCATTATTACGTGTATGTCATATGTTGATGCGATTTACTCGAGGTGAGAAAGTTAACGGATGGATCTCTTTGTGGAATCATGGTATCATGCATGCTCTATACTCTACTTGAGAAATTAGTGTCCTAGCCAAAATTTAAACTTAGTGGGGGTAAATTTAATTTAAGAAAATTATCTCCTAATCACCTCAACAAAATGCAAGTAGCCATTATGAATTTCTACTATTATCTTTGCAATAATACAAATTTTAATTCTATATCAACTAACTACTTTTTTATTAACTTTATTAATTACCACAGAAAAAATTTAAGATAAAATATTATTTTACCCCTAAAATGAAAAACAAATGATAAAATTATTGTCTCACCTTCTTAACTAAGTTCAAGGGCAAATATGCTTCTATCTTAGATTATTTGACAATGATTATTGAAGTTAACAGGAAAATAGTTGGTCAATATAAAATTAAAACTTGAGGAGATTTAGAGATATTATCAAAAACTTGTGGTGGCTACTTATCTTTGGATATGCTTGAGGGATAATTTCATTTTAATTTTACATAAAGAATTTGATTTTCTTAGGGTGTTTTTATTTAATTTTAAATTAACATTCATTCAGAATGATTTTGGTGATGAAAATATAATTTTGAATTTTTTTTATATTATTTAAAGCGACCAAATAAAAAATTTTTATTACGGAAAAACCCCCCAATTTTTAGTTGAAATTAAAAAAAAAATTAGAAAAAAAAATTAGGACTTGTGAAATTATTCTAATATTTTCGTACTCCTCATGTGACCGTCCTCTAACTTTCCGGTTGTGAGTCATGCTCGAACTTTCATGGAGCATTAATTTTATCAATAATACTCTATCAACTTTAAGTTTCTTTGGTATTTTTCATTCTGCTTTTTGTGGGAGGTTTCTCTTTGGTTTATAAAAAAATAGCCTCTTGGTACCACCTAGCTTATCGGGAAAGTGGTCCCTTTTTAGCCTTTGATAGAGTTGTTCCTAGCTGAACTGTGCTTCATCCATGCTTGAGTCAGCCGATTGTGAGATATTACCCATAATTAAATACGTTGATTTAAAAAGACAATATTGGTGAAAGTGAATGACTTACCAATCATATTATTTTACAAATTATATTCGTATTACATTACAAATTTATTGATAGTTACAATCACAAATCTGTTAGATTAGAACTATAATGGTGATCAAATTTATATATATGAGCATAAAATAAATGGATCTTTTTAATTTGTCGTCATCGAGCAAGTCGAATCTTATTAATTCACAGTGAATTGCAAGTTCTTTTCCCTTAATATACTCATTTACAATAGAAAATATGTTGGATCCTCCTAGATTAATGGCAAAATGTGATATATGAGCTCAGAACGACCATATCTATCTCCAATTTTTTTTTATATATTTTAATTTATTTTATCACATATACATACACACGAGGAACTTGAACCTTATGTGAAGGGAAAAAATTTACCATCCAATTAGTAGGTGCTTTCCCGAGCATAGAGCTTATCAATAAATCAATTGTTGACAGTAAAAAAAAAAAATCAATTATATTATTAATCTGATTGATTGGAGGTTAATTACAACTATTAAGAACTGATAATTGTAAAACAACATTATTAATAATCAACATTATACACATAAATATATAAAACTTAAAAAAAGGAAAAATTTAATGCCAAACATGTAAGCGCCGTTGATTTACTAGTGGCCTAATAAGTTTTAGTTTTATTTAATACAATCTAACAATGCTCTATTAATTTACTTATTTTACCTTATATTTATATGTTTTATATGTATGCATAAAATTTATATTTTATTTTATATTGGGATATAGATCACCCACCAATACTTCTTTTATTTTTTTACAAATATTATGTCGTGTTTTACTTGCCTATTATTTATAGTAAGTTCATTTTTTCAATTAGTGACATAAATTCAAAGTTAGTTTATAAGTTTTATAACATATTTGTAAGTTTTTATTGTATTTACAAATATAATATAATAACTTACCAATTATTTTACCTTATATTTACATGTCTTTTGCTTAGTTTATTAAATTAGTTTATGTTTAATTTTGGATACATTTGAACAATTATCATTAACTAACTTATTTTACATTACATTTACACATTTTATTTGTACCTGCATTAAATTTATTATGTGATTTTAGAATTGTCATGTCTTTGGTGTCGTGACGGCATTAAAGCATGACCCTCTGTGGTTATTCTTAATCTTCCATCAACTTTGGATATTGCTAATTTTTCAGTAGTGGTCGTTGGAATTAATCTCTTTTCAACTTGTTGGGCATTGTTTTCTTTTCAGCAATTGAAAATATGTCTAAGATATAATTTTTTTAAGGTCATTCTATTGAAAATAATAGCATTGGTATACTGACAATATAATAGCCATAGAATTGACTGGAGATTAATTCTACCTATAATTGTTGACAAAATTACAATCTACAAGACCTAGAGTTCTTCTATTGGAAAAGGAATAAAAAATAAAAAATAACGGACTTGACGAAAATTGATTATAAAAATAACTATACTTAAAAGATCGATACCCATAGTTGACGGGAGATAGATAATTAATTACTACTAATAAGAATTTGATTATAACGCTAACTGCATCATATGAAGAAGACTTTTACTTTCTTGACACGTTGAGGACCACAAGCAATCGAGATTAAGGAATATTATTGTAATTGTAAACTTTTGGCATTATTAAGAAAAAACAAAAAATCACATGCATGCAGTTTGCGACCATTCAGCAAACAAGTCAA
The DNA here is from genome assembly GCA_002013955.2 of Citrus medica. Taxonomy (NCBI): domain Eukaryota; kingdom Viridiplantae; phylum Streptophyta; class Magnoliopsida; order Sapindales; family Rutaceae; genus Citrus; species Citrus medica. Next base: position 674,140 of record MKYO02005786.1, on the reverse strand, counting down.
GTCAAAAGATTTATCATCTATTATATATATATATATATATATGGAGCTATCATTCATACCTTGAAGAGGAGGGCACATAAGAGTTGAAAAAAAGTAGGATCCAACTTTGAGAAAAAGAATTAAAAAAAAATTCAAATAACCCACAATAATCCTGTGCATTTACGATACGTATTTATATCTTAATTAAATGACGTGGCGTATAATCAGTAATGATTAATAAGCGCAATGAAATTATATATCATAATATATATAATCTAATATCAATATCAACAATTATTGATATTATGATATAAACTTTGCATATATGTATTTTTTTTAAAAAAAAAAAAAACAGTAGACACAAAACACTTCAAAGAAAATCTGGCTAGCGCGTCCAATGACTGATTACAAACTGTTGATCGGATTGGCATAAGCAAACATTGAATATCAGCACCATAAACCAAACAACTCATTTACGAATACCATTTTGACTCAAAACCAACTTAAGCTCTTGTAGAAAATCTGACTCAACTACTAATGAAAACAAATCATTATTATTCAGAATTTGGAAATTTGAAACCTGCCTTGCACCTTCAAAAGAGTTCCATACACCTTTCGTGCAAGAACCTGTCGAGGCCCCATCACCGCATGCTCATACAACTATTGGTTCCGAGCACACTATTTAATCCACGGAATCATTACCAACAAATGCATTTCATTGCTAGACAATACAAATGACAGGCAATCAAACATATCCGACAAGTCAACACAAGGGATGATGGAAAAATATTTAATACATCTCATTCCTTGACGGAGACAAAGCTTAAAATACGTGACCAAATTTAAAATACCATTAATTCATTTGTTTCGTAGCTTTTGTCAAAATTTTCAAAACTCTCATAAAGCTCAATGTCATTAACTCTTGTCTCTACATCCATTGAGTATAGGCATTTAGTTCAAACACTTTCGCGCGCGTGTGTGTATATATATAAGTATCCCACACTTTAATTAAATGTAAGAGCGGCTCGTTTTTGTAATTCATACTGTATTTTTTCTTATGTACTTTTTATTCTGTCAAACTTTCTTTGATTTATTTACAAGTTTTAGTCGTTTAAGCACATGTGAAGGTGAAGAGATGTAATATTTTGCTTGTGAAAATTATTAATGTTAATAGGAACTGTGATAAAAATTTAAGGGGGGTTAGCGGCCGAATAAATAAGATAAGTTAAATTTACTAATTAGTAAATAAAAAATTTAGCTAAATGATTCTTGAAAAAATGCCAGTATCATTAGATTTTTCAAAGTTAAAAGATAGAAGAAAGGAGAAAAAAGAAAAAAGGAGGAGAGAATCCGAATGTATTATGTATCTTATAAACTTAATGTGACAGACCTTAAGATTAAGTGTGAACTAGGCTGACGCGGGCCTACAAATAAAATAAACTAACTGGTATTGATTTGTAGAGATATTGAATAATCAATCAATTGAAATACCAAAGATTAGTTTTTACATATATAAGATATCAATAAATTAAAGTACTAAAAATGGACTTTTCGAAATGAAAAATACTAAAAATTGAGAGATTCAAGTTTCGTTCTCCTATATATATAGCCGAAGCTTTAGGTGAGTAGTAATCCCACGTGAAGATCTGCAACTTCAAGCAATCTTCTTTTATATCAACTCCTTACAGCAACATGTTACTGTCTGTTCTTCTTTTTCTTCTTCTTCTTTTTCCATTTCTATTTTTGCGCCTCAAACACAACAGAAATAAAAACAAACTCAACTTACCTCCATCCCCACCAAGGTTGCCCATAATTGGAAACCTTCACCAGCTAGGCACTCTCCGTCATCGCTCTCTCAAAGCTCTATCCAACAAGTATGGCCCTTTGATGTTCCTGCACTTGGGTCATTCTCCAACTCTTGTTGTCTCATCAGCTGAGATAGCTAGAGAAATTATCAAGAATCATGATATTGTTTTCGCGAACCGTCCCAAAAACACAGCTGGAGACATCATCTTTTATGCCAGCAAAGACATTGGTTTTTCTAATTATGGCGAATACTGGAGAGAAGCTAGGAAGGCTTGTGTTCTTGGGCTTTTGAGTAATAAGAAAGTGCAATCATTGCAGTATGTAAATGAAGAGGAGGTTGCGATCATGAGCAACAAAATTCGTTCTTCGTGTTTCAATGGAGGTTCCGTTAATTTGGCTGAGATGCTACAAACTGTTGCCAACAACATAATAGCCCGTTCCGTTCTTGGTCGGAGGGTTGAAGAAGAAACTGGTGGAGGTAATAGCAATAAGTTCGGGGAGTTATCAAGAAGGATGATGATTCAATCAGCATCCTTTTGTTATAGAGACTTGTTTCCTTCTTTGGGATGGCTGGATGTCGTTACGGGACGCATTGGTCGCTTGAAAGCAACCGCTAGAGAATTTGATGCTTTGTTTGATCAGGTGATTGAAGAGCACAGAATATCAGAAATAAGTGATGAAGATAATGACCAGTCTGATGAAAAAGATTTGGTGCATACAATCCTCAAACTTCAAAAGGATGGCAGGCTTGGGATAGAACTCAATCAAGACAATCTTAAAGCACTTCTCTTGGTATCTCTCCCCCCTTGATTTAGAATTTCTGCATATTTAAGTACAACTACATTTAAAAATATATCAGACAAGCATATGTATTATTAGCTGTATATTATATAGTAACAAGATTTTTTTTATTAAATAATTATCAATTACAATCTCACTTACTTATACACTTGCATGATAATAATATACATAGGCGGCAAATTGAGGTTTTATTATTTCATCTTTTAGGACATGTTTTCGGGAGGGACAGAGACAACTTCAGCAACAGTAGAATGGGCAATGGCTGAACTGGCTAAAAATCCTAAGTTGATGAAGAAAACCCAAGAAGAGGTAAGGAGAGTGGTGAAACACAAATCAAGTATAAATGTGGATGACATCAATCAGATGAATTACCTAAAATGTGTCATCAAAGAAACGCTAAGGTTACATCCAGCAGGTACTATTTTGTTTCCTCGGGTGACGTCAACAAGTGTCAATCTACGAGGTTATGATGTTCCTGCCAAAACAACTACATATATAAATGCGTGGGCCATTCAGAGGGACCCAAAGGTGTGGAATAGAGCAGAAGAGTTTTTGCCGGATAGGTTTATTGACAGTACGATTGATTTTAATGGCCAAAACTTCGAATTCATTCCTTTTGGTGTTGGGAGAAGAATTTGCCCTGGGATGTTGTTTGGAAAAGTTGCAGCTGAGTATCTGCTGGCCAACCTTTTATATTGGTTTGACTGGAAGCTTCCTGGTGGTGCAGTTAATGAGGACTTGGATATGACTGAAGTTTTCGGGTTGACTGTTAGTAAGAAATTCCCTCTTATTCTTGTGCCAACATTGTATTCACCTTAGTATTGCAGGAATCAGTTTGCTCAAGGGGTTCGCAGAGGGGGGTCGCTATCAAGTGGAAGTACCCTCTCAAGATCATTCATTTCCAGTCTTCGTTGTGCGTCAAAGGTAGTCATGTTCCTATAGCTATGTCTTTGTTTGCTTAGTGTTTGTGTCTTGTTCAGTCAGTTTGTGCTCAAGCTTTAGTTTTTCAGAATTCTGTCTTTCAATAAAAGTTGTCTTCCTTATGCTTTGTCTTGTACAAGTACGTATTTCATCAACTACTGATGTCAATATACGTAATGCATAAGAGAAATAGGGTCATTCTACTATTTTTCCTATTAAGCATATATCCAGAATATGTAACATGCTTTGTGATACAAATAAACTAGGCTTTTGTTATATATATACACACATATACGTACTAGTGATTCTCAAGTGCGAACGCACTCATTCTTTACGAATACGCTTTTAAGCCGTGATCTTTAATAACATTAAAAATTAACTCTCTTAAATAGCATGACTTTAAAGCGTGTCCACTTGAAAAAAAAAATGAGGGTACCTGCATTAGAAAAGGACTTTATATATATATATACACACACATAAAAAAAATTATTTTGAGAATTTTGAATTTTGTTAAAATTTGTGAGGTATTTGCAACGTTATAAGCTGGTGTATAATATTATAAAATAATTTATAATGTTATAAACTCGTCTTGAATATTAATAAAATCTCAAACTAGAAGCTGAGTATGTATATGTATGTATATATGTATAGAGCATAATTTTTCAATAAGGACTTTATTTGCGCATAGTAAATTAGTTCTTTATGTCACTACAGGAAAAATGATATTTTATTACAAAAAATTTAGTCACTAAAGATAATAAATTAGTCACCTTATATATATTATGACAAAAAATAAATCGTCACACGTTAGTCGTAGAAAGACCGTCTTAAAAGATTCTAGTGACCAAAATTATTTTTGTCACTAAAAAATAAACGTTTTTATGACTAAACATTTCGTCTCAAATTAAAGTTTTAAGAGTCATAAGTGATATTAAAAAATAAAAAAATAGTGATATGAAAACATATTCGTAACAATATTTTTCAGTCATTGAATGTTACTTTCAATGATAGAACATAATTGTCTCCAACTATTAGACTCGGTAACTTTTTTCTTTGTTGCGGACTATAATTATTATAGTCTCTTATTCTTTATCAAGATTGTAGATGACTACTTTTTTTGTCATTAGAAAATGTCATCGGTGACTAAATTTAATAGTCATAAGAAGTTACTCCAATTAAATTTAATGGCCAAAATTTTCCATGGAGAGCATATTATTTTTTTGGCATTTATATATAGTTGTCACCAATTGTAATTTACTTAAGCTTACAATATTAAAATAGCAATAAATTAAAAAAAAAGCCACAACCATTGACAAGTAAGAATGTACAAATGAACAAATAGTTATAAAATTAAATAAACAAAAGTAGATTAAACATTTACAATGTAGTCATATAAATTCAACTACAAAAAATTGTTTCTTCATGAAAATTAACTTGAACTTGTCTTTGATTGTCTTCTTGAAATGCTTCTAGATTTGTAGAATAAAGACATTGGCCTCAAAGTTATCCTACAATAAAAATTTTGACAAATATAACATTATATATGAAGAAAATTCTTCAAGTGAGAATTAAAATAATAAATAATCAATTTGTAACAAAAAGGTAGAGCCTTACAAATACTATAATAGCAAATTGTAAATAATTCTTTAACCCAATATGCTTTTCTATTACTTATCTCTACTTGAAATTTCATAAGTATTTGTTGGCCATAAGAGTTGAAACCAGTCAAGAAACTAGATAATAATGAAATTAAATAAGAAAAGAGAAAGTTTAAATAAAACATGTCTTTCTGTTGTAACTTCTCAACTATTACTTTCTTTTTAGGTTATATTTTCTTTTAACACATTTCTCCTTGTTCATGCTTGAAAGAAGTCACATGAAATTTGTGCACCTAAGAGACTTGACAAGGTGTCAATCTCAACAAGACACTAGAAGGTGATCTACATAAATAAATATTATTGTTATATTATTAAGGCTAAATGGCTCACCAAATAGAAGAGTCATTCAATCCCAAAATTCAATGGAAGAACCAAATACTTCAATAGAAAAACAATTCCAACTGCAGCCGCTCAAACAAATCCACTCTCAATTTGCTATTTAATTGAAGCTCCAGTCATAGCTCCCGAGAAGGTGCCCACTATATACAATAGACCAATGCAAATAAAATCTTTTCTTTTGGACAGAATTAAAGTAAAAATAGAATGTCCAAAACCTTTTTTTATATGCTCAATTTATTCCACAAAAATTAAGATTCCACAAAAATTTGATTTATGATGTATAAATCAAATTTAAAATTTAATTAGATACAATCAAACTGTCCATATTTATGAAACCCCAAATTAAGTGAAAACCCATATCAAGAAACATAATCAAATAAAAAAAAATACACCAGTCAGTAAAGAAAATTAACAATCATTAATGAGAATTCACAAAATAATTACATAAATGAGATTTTTTTTAACAAAAAACATATTATAAAATTACAAAATTCTTTAAGACTTTGAAAGAAATTGTCACGCAAATACAAAGACGACATAGAAAATGAGATGGTAATGCATCATATTCCATTATTAATTTCTCCCGAGATAAATAGTTGTCAATTCTTTATGCAAAAGTAAAAGGCTCAAATGAGCTGCAAGAGATGAATTATTTTAAAAAGGATACAAATACTTACAAGAAACCATATCAACCAACTCACATGTCTTGTAAAGCTACTCTCAAGAGCTTGGCTATGGTGTAAATAATAGGATCAGACACATGCAATTATGTGAAGTTTTCGGAATCCTTAGTCAATAGTCACCAAGTATCCACCATTTGAATTGGGATCCATGACCAGTCATGCTAACTTTATTATTAACAAAGTCGTTGTCCCCTTTGAACTCAATCAGCCACCCAATGGAACAAGCGAGCCATGCTCTTACTCCTCTATTTATCACTCTCAAAACCTCTCATTTTAATCAAAACTCTATGTTACTGCACCAGATTTTCAACAACTATGTCCATAAATTCGCGAACCCATGCATTTACAGGCAACCCCATAAGATCCAAGACCCCTTAATCAACTGACCCATTTTCTCCAACCTTGGCTCTTGGCTATGGTGAGGGTGGGTTTTGCTTACTGGCTTCTACAACTCCCGATTATAGCCACTCTGAATTGAGGTTTAGCAGTGCTGATCACTTAGAACAGCCAGACTCAAGTCGTCGGTTTACTAGAAGACTTGAAATTAAATCGACAGTGAGGTGGCTAGTTGGTTGCACAATCGGCTATTAGGTATCTAGGGTTTTTAATTTTTGCGCCATCCTTTCTCCTTTCTTTATTTCTTTTATTTTTCTATTCTCCCTTTCTCTTTTTATTGTTTTTCACGGTATTTTTTTCCTTTTTTTGGTTCTCTTTCTTTTTTCTTTTTACTTTTTTTAACTTTCAATTGCCGGTGTCATAAAATTTTTTTTAAATTACTGGGGTTATCAAAAAAATTTAATTACTGATTTTGAAAATTATTTTTTTTATTAATTTTTAAGGCTATTATTATTTTTGTTACTTAATCAACATGTTCAAAAAAAAATTACATAATTCAACAATTTTTTTAATCCAATTTTTTTTAGTTACAAAATAGTGTTGTCACTCATAAGTACATTTTCCTATCATAAATATTTGTCATAGAGGATTATTTATTATCCCAAAATATTAAATTTTGAAGGATTTTTTTATGCTTAAGCATATCTTTCTATGACTAATGTAATTTTTGTCACAAAAAAACTTGATTAAGATACTAATTAATACGTATTAGAAAATGATTTATTTGTCACAATATACAATATAAATCAAGACAAAATTATTAGCTACTATTTTCTAGTTTAGTCACTACAGGTAATTATTTGTGATGGTAAAATGCGGTCTCTAAATTATTGGAAATCAAAATATCAAGGGTGACTAATAGGTTGTGTCTCAATAAATATTTTTTTTGTTACGAAATAGTGTTGTTGCTTATAATTATATTTTGCAACCACATATTTTGTCACAAAAGATTATGTGTTTTCTATTCTCCCTTTCTCTTTTTATTGTTTTTCACGGTATTTTTTTTCCTTTTTTTGGTTCTCTTTCTTTTTTCTTTTTACTTTTTTTAACTTTCAATTGCCGGTGTCATAAAAAAATTTTTAAATTACTGGGGTTATCAACAAAATTTAATTACTGATTTTGAAAATTATTTTTTTATTAATTTTTAAGGCTATTATTATTTTTGTTACTTAATCAACATGTTAAACAAAATTACATAATTCAACAATTTTTTTAATCCAATTTTTTTTAGTTACAAAATAGTGTTGTCACTCATAAGTACATTTTCCTATCATAAATATTTGTCATAGAGGATTATTTATTATCCCAAAATATTAAATTTTGAAGGATTTTTTTATGCTTAAGCATATCTTTCTATGACTAATGTAATTTTTGTCACAAAAAAACTTGATTAAGATACTAATTAATACGTATTAGAAAATGATTTATTTGTCACAATATACAATATAAATCAAGACAAAATTATTAGCTACTATTTTCTAGTTTAGTCACTACAGGTAATTATTTGTGATGGTAAAATGCGGTCTCTAAATTATTGGAAATCAAAATATCAAGGGTGACTAATAGGTTGTGTCTCAATAAATATTTTTTTTGTTACGAAATAGTGTTGTTGCTTATAATTATATTTTGCAACCACATATTTTGTCACAAAAGATTATGTGATGTTCCCAATTACTTAATTTTGAAGGCAATTATTTAGCGCTTAAAAAAATGTATCTTTTTGTGACTAATCTTTTGTTTGTCAGAAAAAATTTCATTCAAGTACCAATTAATGTGTCTTGAAAAGATAATTGTTAGTTGTAAAATATAACCTTAGTCAAGACGAGACTATTAGCTACAATTTCAAAAGTTTGTCACTATAATTACTATTCCGTGACCAAATTTTCAAATGTCACAAAACAATTTGTCTTCAAAGGTTCAATTTCTTGTAGTGTGTATACACAGGAGCAATTTTATAACAAGGGAATCCTTTACTTTAACAAAGTAAGGGACAAATTAAAAGAAAAAAAATAAAAATAAAATCCAATGCAACTTATTTTAATCCTAGCCAAACTTACCCACCCCAAGTCTACGTATTCAGAGAACAATTGACAACAACAGTCCCTTTTGCGTTTTCTTTGCTTCACAAACAAATGAACCAACCATATATTATGAAGTTTAATCTTATTTGCGATATAGAGATAATTTGCATGCAGTTTAGGTAGCTAAAAGTGACGAGCTTTTTCAGTGATTACGTTAACACTAGTGGGTTACATGGGATACTAAAAATTTATAAAAGACTTAACTAATAAAACCAATTTCTCCAATTACATTAGTTCTACCAACTATAAAATTCCATGCCCAAAAAGTTTTTAGATTAATGCTACCAAATAATAAAGATAGAAAATCAATACATTAATTCAAAGGAATTAGATTATTACAACGGAAAAAGAGCTAATGAGACCAGATTCATCACGGTCCATTCTTATATTGGAACTTGATCTATCAGCAATGCTGCAACATTTTGTTTCATTTCATTCCCCACATGGGTGTATCCATCGCCTTCCTTGTAAACCACATCTATAACCCTCGCAAGATTCAAAGCACGCATAAGCAGAGGCATTGGAACTGCAGTAGGATTGAGGCACTCTTCGTTTATATCCTTCCATGCATTACTAACTTGCCTATACAACTCCTCACAAACCTCTTGCTCTGAGAGTCCATGCTGCTTCATATAACATTCAACAGCCGAGGCAGCGTGCCCTCTCTCTTGCTCGAACTACGCGCGCGCGCGCATATTATGCATTATAACCCCAAAAAAATTTAATTATTATGCACATAAGAAAATCTAAATTCAATTTGTTACCTTGTGTGATTTTATGTCATCCATGAATCTTCCAATTATTTCAGAAGCTCGAATCATCTTAGGTCGACTGAACACCCAATCAAAAGTCTCCTTTGTTACTATATTGTCCATGCCCAAAAAAGATACAGTTGTGAGCATGGTGTAACCGGAGGTCACTAATGCCACACGCATATACTCCTCCATTTTAGGAATGTAATTCTCATGGAACCATTTGGATTCATCATAATAGCCTTCGACAAGAATTTTCATCTGCCATATGCATGCTTACATGTTAACGGTATAAAAAAAAAATCTTTTTTTTTTGACAGTTTGGTCTTTCATAAATTGTTTTCAGCACTTGGCTTTTTCATAAACTTTTAATACCTTATTTTATCCTTGGTCTGAAAACACTAAGAGAAAAATACTTTTTTGAATGATAAATGTTATATTTTTACCTACAACTTCATTAATAATTGAAACATTCACAAATAAAAACGAGTTAGTTGATTGTTAACAGTCATATTTACCTTTTAATAGTTTGTTTTTTCTATTAAAAAATTATCTCTAAAAAAAATGAAGTATAACAAAATTTTTAAATGCCCAAGTAATAGTTTAAAAAAAAGTCTAAGAGGGATTGAAAGAAAAAAAAAAAAAAGGCGTCAATCTGCCAAAAAATGGAAGATCGCAAAGAGAGCTAACAATGACATACTGCTTCCTTTGCATATTGAACTCGATATGACCATCCTTCATTGGCAATCTCTTTCTCAATTTCGTTATAAAGATCCAATAATGCCCCAAAAAATGTTTGCATATATTCAGGGAGTTGGTCCATGCTACTTTCATCCCACCTAAAAAACAAAAGTATATATATAGTCCAATTTTCTTGGAGGTTTAATTAATTAAAGACATGATCGTCTTTAATTCACCAAAAAAAAATCTGACAATATTCAAAAGTTCAAACCTCTCAATTACTTCTGTAAAGAGCTTGAGCTCTTCAGGAGTGCCATATACATCGTAGATGTCATCGATAATTGATGTCATGGCAATTACTTTGGTTAGTATTCTTCTAGCAAGAGAATAATTGGGCTCGAAATACACTCCCAATATCCAAAAGAAGCACTCAACCATTCGGTCTCTTGCGAAAGGCAGCTTTCTGGCAAAATCCAAATCCTTCCACCATCTGAAATGCAGTAATTATTAATTAATAGAACTTAATTATAGTTAATTATCATCTCAAGACCCAAAAAAAAAAAATGGAAATGCTATAAATCTGAAAACTTGCCTAGAGATTTCACAAAGTTCCTTCTTGTGCAAAGATTGCACTAGATTGAAATCCAACTTTGCAAGTGTTAATAAAGCTTTGTAATGAGAAGCATCGGCTTGGTAGATAGAAATGTAACGCCTGTGTTCTAGCCTGGGTAGTCCCCTGTGCAGCGGCTGCCGCAGTGCATGCCTAACTTGTGCTTTCAGAGGATTGCTTAAATGGGTTGCCACGGACTTAAGGTGAGTGGTTGTAAAAGCAATGGCCTCGTCAAGTATATCTTCTCCATGCACTCCAAGATGCGCTGCTTCGTACAGGCTCAACATTCCTAGCGCATCACTTGCCAATGACTCCTTGAAATTACCTTTGTCATCTTTGAACATGTTGAATTTATCTGATATATACCATGACCAAATAAAAGGGCTGGGTTGATTATATTATATGAAGATACATAACGTTACTGGTACCATATATACAATTTGAGAATATATCATGTTTAATTTGGAGAGTGTATAACATGCATGTGCCATGGACTCGTCACACACGCACACACATACCGCATGAAACATTATAGCCATGCTGCCTTAAAAGGCGAAATCGAAGCGAAATCCTGTAGAGATCATCTTCGGTATCGTCATCGGAATATTTTTCATTGTATAAATGCTGTAATGCTTGCTCTAACTCTCTTTCAAAGTGATATCCCACGCCCAGGCGCTGAATAGCATCAATAAGGTTCAGCTGTATAGGACCAGCAGCGGCTAATAGCTTTCTTCCCACTTCCTCCTTCAGTGCTTTGAGCTCTTTTAAGTCACGGGCATGATTCATCTATGCACATATACCAAATTAAATGGTGCATTTTGCTTGTTAATACCACTAATTATAATCTGAAAAATGAAAAAAGGTCGTAATAATTAGTTTGCCCTATAGCACCACCACTTAATTAGAAAAGCATACCTTGTCCTCTGCTGTGTAGTTGAGGAAGCGATCACCCCAAACGCTTGGGTGAAAATTTGCTGTCCGTCGCATAACCTGGCTTTTAGCATTTTGGGACGAAATCTGAGGAACTTGAATAGACATGTTGCCCGCCGCAAGGCAAAGGCACTTCTACTTAATGATAAACAGGGTGCAATTTTTCTCTTAATCACTTGCACAATCTAATATCTATATATATGGAGATGGACTAAAAGTATGTGTTTTGCTTTTTGGAAGGAAATCTGAAAGATAATGCACTTTGAGGTAAAAATATTTAATTGCAAATCTAGAGAAGTAGACATGGGATTATATACATCTGCAGTTAATTTCTAGGATACGGGTTATTCTATCATGCTCTTTATATATATGGAATATTTATGCATCTCTACCATAATCTATGTTCTTTGTCGTATAACTTCATTTTGCTTATTAGTGCGTAGCAAATTTAACCATTTTTTACAAGTTATTTATTGCTTATGGTAACTGTCTTCTACGAAATTAGCAACTGTTTATAGAATTGTGGTTTACTGCATCAATGGTGATAATTGACACGATTACTACTGATATAATTTTTTCTCTTAATTACTTGTTTCAAGCATATGGCTTGCACAATCTAATATCTATATATATGGAGATGGACTAAAAGTATGTGTTTTGCCTCTTGGTCCCTAAATCATTGGCCCTCTCAGTCTGCTCAAATTTAAAATTTTAGCGTTATGGCTCTTATCGAACCAAAATCATTGTTCAGCCACGGGCGATGTGCTCACCTGACACATGCTACATTAATCTATAGAAGTAGAATTTTTATTCTTAGTATTATTCGCTTACTGAAATGGAACGTTATCCAACATAATTAATGGTGGTTCATGCACCAAGCACTATTAATTATATTGCACTTTTATCACATTGAAATAATATCTAGCCAAGTTCAGTAAGTCATTCCAATTATGGTTATGCAATATATAGTTTATTGAGCTGTATTAGTATTCCACCAAATTGTAGTTATATTTTAACTGAAAATAATTATTTCTTAGTTGTATATATATATATAGCAGATGATTCTCAACACTTGCATTCCGGTATTTGCTCATAAAAAAGACCCAACGGGCAGGGCGAGTAGTTAGGTGTGTATAACCTCAAGTGAAAATGGCTTTTGTAACATTGTTGGTGCAACTAGTGCAAGAGCTGCACTTTGCCACACTGTTGAAGCCCGTTCCTTTGTCTCTCCTTCTTCTCTTCTTACTGATTCTGTTCAAGTTCATCAAAGGTGGCAACCATAATTTGCCACCATGCCCACCAAAATTACCAATAATTGGAAACCTTCACCAGCTAGGCAATCTTCCTCATCGTTCTCTTCGAGCTCTCTCAAAGAAATATGGCCCCTTAATGCTCATCCATTGGGGTCAAACTCCAACGGTCATAGTGTCATCAGCAGATATGGCGAAAGAAATGATGAAGACACATGATATCATTTTCTCAAATCGACCCAAAACTACAGCAGCAGATATCTTTCTCTATGGATGCATAGACATTGCTTTTTCTCCCTACGGAGAATATTGGAGAGAAATTAGGCGGATTGGGGTTCATGAGCTTTTGAGTCCCCAAAGAGTGCAGTATTTTCAATTTGTAAGGGACGAGGAAACTGCGGACATGATCAATAAGCTTCGACGTGCTTCTTTGAAAGGAGCTTCTGTCAATCTAAGCGAGATGCTGCTCACCGTCACAAATGATACGGTTGGTCGATGTGTTTTCGGTAAAAAGGCCAACGAGGAAAGCAAGTTTGGGACGATATCGAGAAGACTGACGACCCAATTGCAAGCTTTTAGCTTCGGTGATGTGTTTCCTGCTCTGGGCTGGATGGATCATCTTACTGGGTTGATACCGGGCGTGAAAGCAACATTCAGAGCATTAGATGCCTTTTTTGATGAAGTTATAGCAGAGCACAGGAATTTAGAGCGTCCGGATGACAAGTCAGTGGCCAAAGACTTTGTTGATATTCTCCTTCAAGTTCAGAAGGACGTGACCACGAAGCTCGAGCTCACTCAAGAGAATCTCAAAGCAATTTTACTGGTCTCACTCTCCCTCTAATTCATACACACACACACACACACAGAGGGGCGGACTCATGTTGGTGGGTGGATGAGGATGGGGGTGTACCCCATACGTAATAGAAAAAAATAATAATAAGATAAGGGTACAAATTAAAAGTTAGCACATTCCAAATGATCTTACCTTTAGACCACCTCTTAAACTACATAATTTTGATTGGTCAGATAAGTTTGTATTCTTTTCATTCTGGCCACATTTGATTGAACAAGAATCTTGGTTCTAGCAGTGCATTTTAATTTACTTTTTGCAGGATATGTTCGTCGGAGGAACTGATTCTACTTCAACAACAATGGAATGGGCAATGGCAGAGCTTGTGAAGCATCCGAGTACGATGAAGAAGGCCCAAGAAGAGGTAAGAAGAGTGGTGGGGAAGAAATTGAAGGTAGAAGCAAGCGATATAAATCAAATGGAGTACTTGAAGTGTGTCATCAAAGAATCTCTGAGGCTACATGCACCAGCTCCACTTTTGGTTCACCGAGAAACTTCTTCGAGTGTTAAAATGGGAGGATATGAAATTCCTGCAAAAACAAGAGTGTTTGCAAATGCCTGGGCAATTCAGAGGGACCCCAAATTATGGGATAATCCCGAAGAGTTTATCCCAGAGAGATTTTATAATAATCCTGTTAATTTCTCAAAAAAAAATCTGACAATATTCAAAAGTTCAAACCTCTCAATTACTTCTGTAAAGAGCTTGAGCTCTTCAGGAGTGCCATATACATCGTAGATGTCATCGATAATTGATGTCATGGCAATTACTTTGGTTAGTATTCTTCTAGCAAGAGAATAATTGGGCTCGAAATACACTCCCAATATCCAAAAGAAGCACTCAACCATTCGGTCTCTTGCGAAAGGCAGCTTTCTGGCAAAATCCAAATCCTTCCACCATCTGAAATGCAGTAATTATTAATTAATAGAACTTAATTATAGTTAATTATCATCTCAAGACCCAAAAAAAAAAAATGGAAATGCTATAAATCTGAAAACTTGCCTAGAGATTTCACAAAGTTCCTTCTTGTGCAAAGATTGCACTAGATTGAAATCCAACTTTGCAAGTGTTAATAAAGCTTTGTAATGAGAAGCATCGGCTTGGTAGATAGAAATGTAACGCCTGTGTTCTAGCCTGGGTAGTCCCCTGTGCAGCGGCTGCCGCAGTGCATGCCTAACTTGTGCTTTCAGAGGATTGCTTAAATGGGTTGCCACGGACTTAAGGTGAGTGGTTGTAAAAGCAATGGCCTCGTCAAGTATATCTTCTCCATGCACTCCAAGATGCGCTGCTTCGTACAGGCTCAACATTCCTAGCGCATCACTTGCCAATGACTCCTTGAAATTACCTTTGTCATCTTTGAACATGTTGAATTTATCTGATATATACCATGACCAAATAAAAGGGCTGGGTTGATTATATTATATGAAGATACATAACGTTACTGGTACCATATATACAATTTGAGAATATATCATGTTTAATTTGGAGAGTGTATAACATGCATGTGCCATGGACTCGTCACACACGCACACACATACCGCATGAAACATTATAGCCATGCTGCCTTAAAAGGCGAAATCGAAGCGAAATCCTGTAGAGATCATCTTCGGTATCGTCATCGGAATATTTTTCATTGTATAAATGCTGTAATGCTTGCTCTAACTCTCTTTCAAAGTGATATCCCACGCCCAGGCGCTGAATAGCATCAATAAGGTTCAGCTGTATAGGACCAGCAGCGGCTAATAGCTTTCTTCCCACTTCCTCCTTCAGTGCTTTGAGCTCTTTTAAGTCACGGGCATGATTCATCTATGCACATATACCAAATTAAATGGTGCATTTTGCTTGTTAATACCACTAATTATAATCTGAAAAATGAAAAAAGGTCGTAATAATTAGTTTGCCCTATAGCACCACCACTTAATTAGAAAAGCATACCTTGTCCTCTGCTGTGTAGTTGAGGAAGCGATCACCCCAAACGCTTGGGTGAAAATTTGCTGTCCGTCGCATAACCTGGCTTTTAGCATTTTGGGACGAAATCTGAGGAACTTGAATAGACATGTTGCCCGCCGCAAGGCAAAGGCACTTCTACTTAATGATAAACAGGGTGCAATTTTTCTCTTAATCACTTGCACAATCTAATATCTATATATATGGAGATGGACTAAAAGTATGTGTTTTGCTTTTTGGAAGGAAATCTGAAAGATAATGCACTTTGAGGTAAAAATATTTAATTGCAAATCTAGAGAAGTAGACATGGGATTATATACATCTGCAGTTAATTTCTAGGATACGGGTTATTCTATCATGCTCTTTATATATATGGAATATTTATGCATCTCTACCATAATCTATGTTCTTTGTCGTATAACTTCATTTTGCTTATTAGTGCGTAGCAAATTTAACCATTTTTTACAAGTTATTTATTGCTTATGGTAACTGTCTTCTACGAAATTAGCAACTGTTTATAGAATTGTGGTTTACTGCATCAATGGTGATAATTGACACGATTACTACTGATATAATTTTTTCTCTTAATTACTTGTTTCAAGCATATGGCTTGCACAATCTAATATCTATATATATGGAGATGGACTAAAAGTATGTGTTTTGCCTCTTGGTCCCTAAATCATTGGCCCTCTCAGTCTGCTCAAATTTAAAATTTTAGCGTTATGGCTCTTATCGAACCAAAATCATTGTTCAGCCACGGGCGATGTGCTCACCTGACACATGCTACATTAATCTATAGAAGTAGAATTTTTATTCTTAGTATTATTCGCTTACTGAAATGGAACGTTATCCAACATAATTAATGGTGGTTCATGCACCAAGCACTATTAATTATATTGCACTTTTATCACATTGAAATAATATCTAGCCAAGTTCAGTAAGTCATTCCAATTATGGTTATGCAATATATAGTTTATTGAGCTGTATTAGTATTCCACCAAATTGTAGTTATATTTTAACTGAAAATAATTATTTCTTAGTTGTATATATATATATAGCAGATGATTCTCAACACTTGCATTCCGGTATTTGCTCATAAAAAAGACCCAACGGGCAGGGCGAGTAGTTAGGTGTGTATAACCTCAAGTGAAAATGGCTTTTGTAACATTGTTGGTGCAACTAGTGCAAGAGCTGCACTTTGCCACACTGTTGAAGCCCGTTCCTTTGTCTCTCCTTCTTCTCTTCTTACTGATTCTGTTCAAGTTCATCAAAGGTGGCAACCATAATTTGCCACCATGCCCACCAAAATTACCAATAATTGGAAACCTTCACCAGCTAGGCAATCTTCCTCATCGTTCTCTTCGAGCTCTCTCAAAGAAATATGGCCCCTTAATGCTCATCCATTGGGGTCAAACTCCAACGGTCATAGTGTCATCAGCAGATATGGCGAAAGAAATGATGAAGACACATGATATCATTTTCTCAAATCGACCCAAAACTACAGCAGCAGATATCTTTCTCTATGGATGCATAGACATTGCTTTTTCTCCCTACGGAGAATATTGGAGAGAAATTAGGCGGATTGGGGTTCATGAGCTTTTGAGTCCCCAAAGAGTGCAGTATTTTCAATTTGTAAGGGACGAGGAAACTGCGGACATGATCAATAAGCTTCGACGTGCTTCTTTGAAAGGAGCTTCTGTCAATCTAAGCGAGATGCTGCTCACCGTCACAAATGATACGGTTGGTCGATGTGTTTTCGGTAAAAAGGCCAACGAGGAAAGCAAGTTTGGGACGATATCGAGAAGACTGACGACCCAATTGCAAGCTTTTAGCTTCGGTGATGTGTTTCCTGCTCTGGGCTGGATGGATCATCTTACTGGGTTGATACCGGGCGTGAAAGCAACATTCAGAGCATTAGATGCCTTTTTTGATGAAGTTATAGCAGAGCACAGGAATTTAGAGCGTCCGGATGACAAGTCAGTGGCCAAAGACTTTGTTGATATTCTCCTTCAAGTTCAGAAGGACGTGACCACGAAGCTCGAGCTCACTCAAGAGAATCTCAAAGCAATTTTACTGGTCTCACTCTCCCTCTAATTCATACACACACACACACACACAGAGGGGCGGACTCATGTTGGTGGGTGGATGAGGATGGGGGTGTACCCCATACGTAATAGAAAAAAATAATAATAAGATAAGGGTACAAATTAAAAGTTAGCACATTCCAAATGATCTTACCTTTAGACCACCTCTTAAACTACATAATTTTGATTGGTCAGATAAGTTTGTATTCTTTTCATTCTGGCCACATTTGATTGAACAAGAATCTTGGTTCTAGCAGTGCATTTTAATTTACTTTTTGCAGGATATGTTCGTCGGAGGAACTGATTCTACTTCAACAACAATGGAATGGGCAATGGCAGAGCTTGTGAAGCATCCGAGTACGATGAAGAAGGCCCAAGAAGAGGTAAGAAGAGTGGTGGGGAAGAAATTGAAGGTAGAAGCAAGCGATATAAATCAAATGGAGTACTTGAAGTGTGTCATCAAAGAATCTCTGAGGCTACATGCACCAGCTCCACTTTTGGTTCACCGAGAAACTTCTTCGAGTGTTAAAATGGGAGGATATGAAATTCCTGCAAAAACAAGAGTGTTTGCAAATGCCTGGGCAATTCAGAGGGACCCCAAATTATGGGATAATCCCGAAGAGTTTATCCCAGAGAGATTTTATAATAATCCTGTTAATTTCATGGGTGAAGACTTCCATTATATTCCATTTGGTGCTGGAAGGAGGGGTTGCCCTGGGACATTGTTTGGGGTTACAAGTGCTGAAGGTGTGGTTGCTAATCTTTTGTACTGGTTTGATTGGAAGTTGCCTGGTGATACAGTTGGGGAAGACTTGGACATGACTGAAACTTTTGGGCTCACTGTCTTTAAGAAAATTCCGCTTTATCTTGTACCAGTTATGTACTCTGCTTGAGCCATTACAAGGCCTTAAATAATAATGGGATTCTATGACTTGGTTAATTTGAACAAAATAATACTAAATACATAATTGAAGTAAGCACAAAAATATCTACATAATCAGTTTCCTCTGCAAGCCATTTTTTAATTTTTTGCTTATATAAAAAACAGAATGATAGACTTCGAGAACCTAAGCATACACACACACATTAAAAAAAAAAGTGTTGTGGGCTTAATATTTGCTAAATATTTCTATTCAACATTTCCGACAGGTAATACTAATTGGTTTTATCTTATAGGAATTTGATGATCTTCCATATCAATTCCTTTGAGAAGAAATTGAACTAAAGCTCTTACAGGATGGATCCATTGACTTTGTTGCAACAATGGGGCAAGATTTGACCAAACTAACTCTATTCAATGCCCTTCCCATGAAAAGAGCTCAAGACGAGGTAAGAAGAGTGGTGGGAGGAACAGCAAAATAGATGAGGCCGACGGTAATCAAACGGAATACTTAAAGTGGATTGTCAAAGAGACTCTAAGGTTACGTTTTCCAGTTATGATTACTCGAGCAACATCTGCTAGTGCTAAACTGAAAGGTTATGGCATTCCTCCGAATACAAAAATCTTTATGAATTCCTGGGCAGTTCAAAGGGATCCCAAATTCTGGAACAATTCTGAAGAGTTTATCCCGGAAAGATTTGCAAGGCTAGCATAACCAGTACATTTCATTTGGAGCTGGGAAAAGGGGTTGCCTGGGATTTCATTTTGCGACTGTAGAGAGTGCATATGTGTTGCCAATCTCCTATGCTGGTTTGATTGGAAATTGCCAGATGATGCAAGATGTGAGGACCTCGATATGAGCAATGTTTTTGTTCTTGTACTTCGTAAGAAAATACCCCTTCGGCTTGTACCAGTGATGCCTGCTTCATCTGTAAGTTATCTGAT
Organism: Citrus medica; assembly: GCA_002013955.2. Classification (NCBI taxonomy): domain Eukaryota; kingdom Viridiplantae; phylum Streptophyta; class Magnoliopsida; order Sapindales; family Rutaceae; genus Citrus; species Citrus medica. The sequence continues at coordinate 654,549 of MKYO02005786.1, read as the reverse complement.
TTTTGAGTCTGTTCTTTGATAATAATAGGTTGCCCCGTGTTCCATTTGTTGCAGCTTCATTTGTAGGGACGGCATCATTTCTTGTAATATATCTATCTATCTTATCATTTGTAACGAATCAAATAAATGGCCTGATCTATCATTTATTGCATATTGCTTGCTTTTGTTTAAATGTAACTTTGTTTAAGTATCACTTCCTCATTGTTTTAAATATATAATTTCGGTCATTCAGGTTTTAGTGACTACAGGTCCAGCATTGTTTATTTGTTAATCAGTTTTCGATCAATCAAGTATACAACCAAACACTAAAGTCCATTTTGGATTCATAATATATTGAAGAAAAGATGACACGAGATTTTGGTTTATCATTATTTAAAGCTATAAATATAATGCCATCTTTTGCCAATATGTGCTGTAAATTTGTTTCGAAATTGGCATCAATTTACTCTTGTAGGTTGTCAACAAGAGCAAATAAGTAATTGATGATATGTTGATACTAGGAATCCTCTATGAAAGTAGTTAGCATGTAGTTATAAGTCAACAAAAGGTCAAAAGGTTTTAAATCAAATTCCTAGTATAGATGATTACTCCTTGCTTTAGAGATCTACTCTCTCCGACAACCTTATGGTAAACGATACCATTGATTTAATATTGTGCTTAGACAAAACTAGCCTAAAATAAAGTCTACAGAATCTCAAACCTAGGGCTATGATATACCATAATTTTAACACCCTAAATCTAAAGCGTGCGGAGCACGTGGTAAAGGAGGCCACTCACAAATCAAAATTCTTACGCAAAAATCTCAAATTGAAATATATCAAATTGCATTCAAATAAATTCATGAATCCATATGTCTAATACTGAATATTTTCTCTCGAAGACATAAATATAACAAAAGTCTCAAAACTCCCCCATTACAAGTTCATAAAACAAACAAACGTAAAGAAAACATGAGTTTATCTTTCTCTTATTCAACTAGCAAAAGTAAATGAATCTTTAGCTCCAAAGATAAGCACACCTCTCAACAAGGTACTTAATCTACAAAAAATAATGACGAGAGGTGAGTCATTAACTCAGTAAGTAAAACCACTCCCAACACACTACGGTTATTGAGTACCAAAAATATTGCAAGCCTTTTTTTATCAAACATATCTTAGAAATAATAAATAAAATGACATGTTGTAATAGAACGACTTAATTTTGTAAGTGATTCAAAATATTATAATCATAATTAATCATGAAAGGAAATAGTATAACACATACACAGAAAACAAAAGGTTAACTTATGTCACATAGTGTCACCTAAACTCCCGGTAACCCAACCAAAAGCCAAATCAAAATCAAAATATTGTGTGCACATTCAGAACAAAAATCTAGTACTAGTCCATAACATATATCATATAGTACAATTAAAATCATAATCAAAATAATTAAGGATAATGAGCCAAAATATTTAAATTCATTTTTTATATGTAATGACTTGCACATGACACTTTGTACTATAAATGACACTTCGAGACACTCTAGTCCTCGAAAGGTAGCCACCATATAGTCTTGAAAGGTGGCCCCCGAACAATCATAACTAAATTTCTATTATATATATGATCAAAACATTCTAAACAAACTCATAAAAGATTATAATAATGAATTAGGCTTGCAAAACAAATTCTATTATAATATTCTATAGATAATTTCGTTAAAAAAATCACTTAGCAAAGTAAATTATATATTTAAAACCATAAAAATAAAAAAATCAGATTTGAAAATATTAACTAATTTCGTTACGAAAATCAAATAATTTTCAAAGAACTATAAAAACATATGTACTTATGATAGATCAAAATAATTATACATTTCCAGTATATTAGAAATGAAATTACTTATCTCGATAAAAGAAATAATCTAAACACACTTCTAAGTCTCTAACACCCTCAAACCCTTCAACACCTTTAATAAATACAAAATATAACTATTAATAACTTATCCTAAAACCCTACTTTTCTAATTCATACCCGTACAAGTTTCATTCTTAAAATTTAAATCTTAATCAAAAAATCAAAATGACACAATATTTTACAGAACTACTTTGGACATCCATAGGTATCTCTCACAAATCTTTTCAAGAGGATCCGACACCAAAAATATTTTCAAAACTATTTATTTTACAAATTCAAAATTGTCTCATAGTGCCTTAACTGAACAATATAGATTCCGAGATTCTTATAAAATTATACATAAATAAAAAAATTATAAAATCAAAACTGGAAATACTAGACACATATATTAACATCTGTTTAAAATTTCAAAATTTTTCAAGTTCATTTGGCCTTACAAATAATTTTGTGAATGAGGTTGTTATGATATAATCTCATTTTTCCAGTGCAACAATGTCAGCTTCAAAAATCCATATAAAATCGAAAATAAAATCAAATCAAATCTTATGAAACAAAATTTATTCAATAAGCCCTGCATGTATAGTTTACAGAAAGATAAGATTTTTCTTAAAATCATCCACAAAATATATGTTTTCTTTTGGGATATTCATTATGTCCATAAATGTTCAGTGTGTTTATTGTATCATGGATTAACTAACATGACTCACCAATAGATTAGCGCACTAAACACAACTTAAACACATCCTAAATTATGCATAATGGTCTATAACAATCTAAAATCATGCCAATTAAAACCCTAAATAGAGCACAATGATAGGAAATCAAATAGAGCATAGAGAAAGTAAAACTTATGAACTGTTAAGACTCTCTTTTCCCTAAGCCAAAGTTTGAATCATGAGGTATGAGCGAAAGAGTAACGAACATCAGTAACAAAAAAAAAAGTTGTGGATTTAGGGTTATGGGAGAGGGGAAAAGTATAAATTTATAAGAAATCTTAAGAAACCCTATTAACTTTGGAAAGAGTAAATCTTTTCTAAAATTACCCATGGATCCTAATTATGGATTTAATAATCCTTATTAATAAGAAAAGAAAATTTCTACGTGTAAGAGCCTCTGATAATTTCTTTTTTTTTTCAAAAGTAAAGTTTCAGGTATTACACTTTTATTGTATTTTAACATAAATTTCTCATAAAATCATTTAAAAAAAGGCAACAAAAAAAATTATGCAAAAAAATCCATGTAACATGGGCAAAGGATTTTTATACTTTACATAAAAAAGAATGGAATCTTTTGCATGGAAAAGAGTTAGGCCAAACTAATAAAATTTATAGTGGTGATATTTGACCCCTTATTATATTTCATTAGTCCCTATTTTTTAGTTAACTTTATTAAAAATTTTAAATTAATTTTTATTATCAACATACCTCACCAAATTCCAAACTTACTCTTATTATAATTTTGTTTTTTTCCTACCATCCACCAAACAAAACTTGTAAAATCTATTTAAAAAAAAAAAACTCTCGTAATCACTATAGTTTGTCTATTTCTTTTTAAATATTTTATTCATTGTTGCCATAACTATAAAAGAAGATTGGATACTTCTTTATCATCTGCTATTGAATATCATAAATTAATTTCTTTCATAATCGTAAATGTAGAGCATACAATATTTGATTTAAAAAGTTAAAAGAAATTAAGTTTTAAGAAATTAGATTAATTAAATTAAATATTAATAAAATTTATCGTGTGGGTGCATTTAAAAACTATTTATCTTTTTAAATCATTTAAGAAAATGATAAAATAGTTATTAGCATAAAAATAATTAGTAGGACTGGTGATACATAACGAAGAGTCAAGTATCACAATTTAAAAATTATGAATGAACATGATGCAGCGGAAGTTTAATGTTCAAAACTATTCCGTTGATTCTAGAGAATACTGGAACAAAAGAACAACTAAATTCACGTTGATTCTAAAGAATACCGCGAATTTAGGGATTAAGACTCGTTGATTCCGCAGAATACCGAGAATTAACTGTTCAAATACTCACAAAGAGATTTGAAAATTGAAATATTATTGAACTCAAAATTCTTGCTTGTAAAAGCTATAAAACACACTTATTTATACTAAGTAAGACTTATCCTAATATGATTAGAAAACCTATTTTAATAAGACTTATACCTAAATTAGGAATATTACCCAAATAAGCAATACCTAAACAATAAGACTCTAAATAGGAAACCAAATTAAACTAGAATACAAATTAATTAAAATATTCCTAAATATTATACATTTAACTCTAATTAGGATTTCTTCAATTTCTTGCTCTGCATCATTCCCGCTAGGTTGGAGAAAATTCGTCCTCGAATTTTGTATGTTGTAGTCTTCAAGAACATCTTCATGTGCATAAGGATTAATTTTTAAAATAGAGCTTTGACATAGACGACGAACTTTAAATTTTCCAACCTTTGTAATAACGTCCATCCAATCACTCCAATAGCGTAAAATAAATTCTTCTATCAACAACTTCTCCAATAATGTCTTCTCGTATTGTTCGTGTCGAACTTCAACATAGTTGAGAAAAAACGATTTCTTCTCATAATCCACTAACTCTTGAAAAATATCACAACTCTTTTTGTCTTCTTTTGCCAAATCAAGAGAACAATAAGAGATTGTATCAACAACTATCTCTCTTTCCTCCACACGATCAAAAGATGGATGAACAATTACCTGTTCTCGTCCCACAATATCAAGATACTCATCAAATTTCGGCAATTAATCCAAATCAATGTCTTTGTGTTGAGAATTGGTTGTAGACATGAATGACCAATTAATATTCTCCTCGGAAGGAATAATATTGTTGAGGGAAACTAAGTTACCATTTTCCTCATTATCCTCACAACAAATATCATCATGAACAATTTCATCAAATCCATATGTCTGCTTTATGTGTAAAGATTTTATATCTTGAAGTTTCTCTAAATCTTGAGAAATCAAAAGTAAAATCTTCAACATTCTATTTAAAACTTCTTTCAAGACAAAATCTTCGCGGCAATGTTGTCGTTTCATGAATCAATTTTTTTCTTCTTTTCTATTTTCTATCTCTTTTTTTTTTAACTAAACGGAAAAAATCAAAGAAGGAATAAAGGAAAGGTTTGGTGGTAGATGGAGTTAGATCGGTGATACTAGGTTTTAGCTCTGATACCAAGCTGATGCAGCGGAAGTTTAATGTTCAAAATTATTCTGTTGATTCTAGAGAATACCGGAACAAAAGAACAACCAAATTCACGTTGATTCTAAAGAATACCGCGAATTTAGGGATTAAGACTCGTTGATTCCGCAGAATACCGAGAATTAACTGTTCAAATACTCACAAAGAGATTTGAAAATTGAAATATTATTGAACTCAAAATTCTTGCTTGTAAAAGCTACAAAACACACTTATTTATACTAAGTAAGACTTATCCTAATATGATTAGAAAACCTATTTTAATAAGACTTATACATAAATTAGGAATATTACCTAAATAAGCAATACATAAACAATAACACTCTAAATAGGAAACCAAATTAAACTAGAATACAAATTAATTAAAATATTCCTAAATATTATACATTTAACTCTAATTAGGATTTCTTCAATTTCTTGCTCTGCATCAGAATATGAAGAAAAACAATACATTTTAGATATCTATAAAAAAAAATTATTACGTGTACGTGTATATCACTCTAAAGATACACATAAAATTAGAAGAAAAGGCATTATGGGAACGAATATCAACAATATTTTTATATTTTGATCCACAAATAGCATGAAATTGTCACATTTTGCCTCGAATATCTTAAATAATTGAAGATGCACAAGAAAATAGAAGTGCTCATGAAATTAGAAGAAAAGGCATATGAGACCGAAAAAGCATGAAAAGTCTTAACATACTGACCCGTCAAGTAGGTTAACCGAAAGTTTTTGTGGTGAAATATCAACCTCATGTGATTAATTATCATAAAAAATAATATGTTAAAATTATTTTTGAGATAGATTACGTTTTTATAAATAAAAGTTATAATACAATTTTGTATTATATTTTAAACCCACTCCATCCCCGAATAATAAATTAATAATCCATTGCAAGATGTGCCAGAGACTCAGATCAGCAGTGGGCAGCGGCATTCACCGAGTCAAAAATTCTCCGCTTTTTATTAATTATTACTCTCTAATATGCATTTTCGCGCGTTTTATTTTTTGATAAACGGCTCTACTTTCTGTGTCGTTCTACGCCCTTTATTTAACAAACGGCCCAGCTTTCTCTCCTCGTTCACTTCCAAGGCCAACCAACCATCAGTAGCCCGCGCTTGAAGTTCAAGGCCACGCTTTCACTTCAACTCTCTCCCTCTCGGAACGGAAATGGACTCCGCTGTAAGTCTCGCCATGAAATCTGCTTCTGTTTCCTCTTCTTCTTTCTTAGCCAATTCACCTTTTCTCATCTCCAAAAACAAAAACCCTAACTTTAACTCCAAAAAACCCTTTTTGAACCCACGCGAGGCCTCGCGTTTTTTCTCCAAATCACTCATATCCTTACAATCCCCAGGACCCACTTCCCAAAACCCTCTTCCTTCATCTTTCTCTTACTCTGCTGTCACCGAAACCACTGATCTGTTACCATGTAAGCTTCATCAACTAATCTCCGAGTTTCAGTCTCTACCCGAACAGCTTGACCGACTCAACCGTCTCCTTCATTACTCAACGCTTCTCCCTCATCTTCCGGACTCGTCACGGGTCGATTCTAACCGGGTCATGGGCTGCACGGCACGGGTCTGGCTCGAAGCCACTTTGGATCAAGATAACAAGATGCGCTTTAGAGCTGATAGTGATTCCGAGATTACGAGGGGGTTTTGTTACTGCTTGGTTTCCGTTTTTGATGGGGCGGCGCCGGAGGAGGTGTTGAGAGTCAAGACGGAGGATTTGGCTGCTTTGAATGTGAGTTTGGTTGGTAGGGAGAGGTCGAGGGTCAACACGTGGCATAATGTGTTTGTTAGTATGCAGAAGAGGACTAAGGCTTTGGTGGCTGAGAGACAAGGGCAGAAGCCTTTTGAGCCTTTTCCTTCTTTGATTGTAACTAAGCATGGCCTTCAGGCTAAGGGCAGTTATGCCGAAGCACAGGTTTGTGATTTGTTTCTTTTAAAGTTCAGTCTCCGTTGATTGCTGCGTTTTTATTTGTTGTAATTGTGGATATGGTTATAGGACCCTGTTCTTTTGTTTATTACCTACAAAACATTAACTTCAAGAGCCGATGATTAATTCGATTCCTCTACATGTGATGTTGCTTAGTTGAATAGTCATGTTTGTGTCCGAGGCAGTTGGAGCCCCTGTTAATTGCGCTTCTACGGTGTTGTGTTTCTTAGGTTATTATAAAGAAGAAAACTTGAACTTCACTTAGTTGTGTTCCCAATAATCTCAGATCTATTTGGGATTGAGGTGAATTAGTTTTTAAGCTACGTCTGCTGTGAAGATAAAAACCGAGGGTGTTTGATAAACACCATCAGCTGTAGTGTAAAAGTCTTTAAAAAGAATTTGTGTTAAAATTATTTAAATTAATAGTTATTATTTAATTTGCTAAATTATATTAAATCAATGATTAAATAATTATAATAAATTTGGCCGCCAGCAAACTTCCGGTCAACAAGAGTCACCGGCGATCACCTCAAAGACGGCAAATTGGATACCTTTGGATTCTGTTTTCCATGATCTATTCAACAATGCAATTACAGAGTCGAAAAGCCATTGGAGACAGTGTTATCGCCACCCAAAGAATCTGAAAGAGCCTTCCACGACTACCGTCTGAAGGTGGTGGTGAATTGTAAATCTCCGCCATGTAATGGCGACGTCACGGTTAAGCCGTGGCTTTTGGCACTGATTGCTCTGTCTTCGATATTTTTTAGTGCCGGTAATTGCACCGTTGGATAGATCACGACAAAAGGATTCTAAAGGTGCTTGTGGTAATTATTGGGTAGATTTTACTTTTTCTGGTAACTTTGGCCTGCGACGGTCACTGTTGGTTTTTTTTTTTTCATTTTGTTGTAATGAAATTTAAATATTTATTATAAATTAAAAATTAGAAAATGATTTGTATTTTCGATAAATTATAGGATAGTACAGGTATTTTATCTATTGCTATGGGATAAAATCATCTCAGCTTCCAAACTACAGCCATATCACCACAACCACTGTTGTTCTGAAAATTCATGTTGATTTTGCAGTTTCAGGATAACTTTTGATTTTCTGAAATTATCTTTCATTTTTATCTGTTTAATTGGATTTTTTAATTTCCTTAGTTCAATTTAACTAGAGTTTATGTATGTGATTCATATTGATTATTCCCATGGAATGACTCCAAGAGTACTGCTTTCATCTTCCTGTCTGTATGTTTTTGTGCTTAAAAGATTTTAATGGAGACATAAAACTACGGATGATTTTTTTTTCCCTGTAAGATTTTATTCAATATCTGCATTGCAGAAAACAATATGCTTTCAATTGCATATGTACTGACGATATATGAAGTCTCCCCTTAATGATGAAGGAATATCTTCATTCATGGTAATATCTATTTTCTAGGTAAACATGGGCCCTTTCTGTCCCTGTTGTAGTTCTTCTTTGCTATGTGCACTACGCTATATTATGATGGAGAATCTTCATTCATGTTAATGACGTTGTGCCTTTCTTAGGTGGCCAGATTATATTCTTAATCAATTTTAAGTGTTAAGTTCTTTTTACAATTGCTTTAACCAATCAATTTTGCGGCTGTATTAAAATCCTAAGTTTTCACTCTAGTTTGGTTGCAGGCAAGATATTTGTTCCCAGACGAGTCTAAGGTTGAAGAACTTGTCAATGTGCTGAAGGAGAAGAAAATTGGCATTGTTGCGCATTTTTACATGGACCCTGAAGTGCAAGGTGTCTTAACTGCTGCACAGAAGTATTGGCCTCACATATATATATCTGATTCATTAGTCATGGCCGATACAGCTGTCAAGATGGCTAAAGCTGGATGTCAATTCATAACTGTTTTGGGTGTAGATTTTATGTCAGAAAACGTGCGTGCAATCCTTGATCAGGCTGGCTTTCAAGATGTATGTGTGTGCACTTTCTTACAAGCATTAACTTTCTGTTTGTATAGGTTACACTTGCACTTGAGCAATTCATGATTTTTGTTTCTTGATGGTATTCTATGCAGGTTGGTGTTTATAGGATGTCAGGTGAACGCATTGGTTGTTCGCTGGCGGATGCTGCCGCTACTCCTGCTTATATGAATTATCTTGAGGCGGCTTCTACAAATCCTCCTTCCTTGCATGTTATCTACATAAATACTTCACTCGAGACAAAAGCTTATGCCCATGAACTCGTGCCTACAATTACCTGCACTTCTTCTAATGTTGTGCAAACTATTTTGCAGGTTGGTAGTACAATGATTTTTTCATTCTTTTGTTTATTGCCTGCATATTCGATGCTCTCATTAAATGTTTCTAGTGATATCTGGTATTGAACTTTTCTAGGAACATGCCTTCAGCAGTAGCAGTAACTTTATCTGCTTTCAGCTCAAGTAGTAACTTTCTCTTTTCCCTGCAGGCTTTTGCGCAGATTCCAGATCTAAACATATGGTACGGGCCAGATTCCTACATGGGTGCAAATATTACAGAGTTATTCCAGCAAATAGCTATGATGAGCGATGAAGAGATTGCTGAGATCCATCCAAAACACAACAAAGACTCAATTAAGTCATTGCTTCCTCGTCTGCACTATTATCAGGTAGAATGTCTCTTTTTGGTCCTTGAGGAACAAAGATATTGAGAGCTTGTTTGAATGGCATTCTTTGGTGGTTAACTTGTTGATGAGGTGATCTAGCTTTCCATTACACATTACACATACCTCATTTTTTTCATCAGGATGGGACATGTATTGTGCATCACCTTTTTGGTCATGAAGTCGTGGAGAAGATCAATGAAATGTACTGTGATGCATTTTTAACTGCACATCTCGAAGTCCCTGGAGAGATGTTCTCTTTGGCAATGGAAGCAAAGAAAAGAGGAATGGGGGTAGTGGGTTCCACTAAAAATATATTAGATTTCATAAAAGAGAGAGTTCAAGAGGCGCTGGATAGAGATGTTGATGACCATCTCCAGTTTGTGTTGGGAACAGAATCAGGGATGGTGACTTCAATTGTTGCAGCAGTGTGCAATTTGTTAGGTTCTGCAAAGTCTTCTGGGAATTCAAAAATTTATGTTGAAATTGTCTTTCCAGTTTCTTCCGACTCAATGACAAAATCATCTATAAGTTCATCTTCAAACCTAAAATCTGTTACACTGGGCGACGTCGCACTACCTGTTATACCTGGAGTAGCTAGTGGGGAGGGGTGTTCTACAAATGGTGGCTGTGCTTCCTGTCCGTACATGAAGGTGAATTCTATCTTCGCATTTATTAGATTGTCTGCATATATTTCACATTTATTTACTATTGTTTAATCAATCTCTCTTATGTTCCACTGCATGCTTCAAACTCCTGCAAGTGCCAATATAGACGAGCCAAAATGTTGTAACTGTCCACTATCTGAAATTGTTTATTGCAAAGAAAATCAGTTAAATTTCTTCTTGTCAAAGTAGTTGTTTTGGAATTTAGATCTCAGCTGGATGTTGTCTTATGCTAGTGAAATTGGACTGAAAATGAAATTTGACATTTTGTCATTATAGATTTTGATTCCACTGGGCTTGTGAAGTGACTTGCTGATGGGCAAATGTGCCAGTTATTCAGCATTGCTAATATAATTTCTTCAATATGTGCTTGAAGTAGGCTTCTGATTTATTTACTGTGAACCTGACAGATGAATTCTCTTTCATCGTTATTAAAAGTCTCCCACCAACTGCCTCATGGGAAAAATAACCTTAAGGCTTATGAAGCCGAAAGATTCAAATCGCAGACCCTGCAAGGAAAATCAATTGCAGATGTTGGGTGTGAGCCAATATTACACATGAGACATTTCCAGGTTAAATATTTTTCAGAAAATCAACATGCCCCTCAAATATTTAATATCACTGCAACCATTTGGAGTCATTGATTCAACTTTGTTTAGCAGGCCAAGAAAGAACTGCCAGAGAAGCTCGTCAATCAGGTAATTCATCCACACAGCGGAAATTGCAAGTCAATGTCACTAAGTTGAGCACATTTGATGGTGATTAATTTATCTGCAAGCCTGGGACCGAGCAAGTTAATTTGAGAGCAGAGCGATTCTCTGATGAATCGTTTTTATGATAGAACTGTGTTGTAGATTTTGTACTTTTTCACAGCTTCTCTCTATCTCCCACTTTGGCGAAGCTTAAAGGAGATGGAATAAAGGTGCAATTTCATTTTACTTTATTTTTCATTGAAACTGTCTCTGTAGACAAATATTAGTATACATTCCGGCACAGTGTCTGTGTCATTAGGGCAATGAACATTTTCAGAACAGAATCCTTACTTATCAGATATGATTGATTGCTGTTGCCTCTTGGGAGAAAAATATTTCTAAAATTGATGTAAATCCAACCTTCATAAGTCATTCCACCATTGACCATTCTCTTTCTCCCATTACTTTTTTTTTTTTAAATGAAAGTATTACTTTCAATCATTCAACTCTGTGAATAGATACAAAAGATGGGGTGGAATATTGTCCTCTCAAATTACACAATCAGTGTAGGCTAAAGCTAGCTTAGCAAGTGTGTGAGCAAAACCATTACAAGTTTTTGGTGAGTGCTGTAATTTGACATGCTTTAGCCTTTTCATCGTATCTTGAACCTCAGAAACAATCCAAAAAATCTCAGCTTTTGTGTTTTTTTTAGCTGAAACTAAATCTGTTACTTCCTTTGAATCTGTCTCAACAATCAAGGGTAGACACCCTGCACTTTCAGCTCTTTCTCCCATTACTTAACATGCTTTGTTTTGGAATTTGTTAATGGACACGGGACGTGGATTTTACAAATTTCAATAAAAATTTATTATTTGGAAAATGCCCTCAAGTGTCTATCCAAATGGGAGGTTCCATCGTTACTAGATGCTATCAACTTAGCTCAATAATGATTACATTTTGCCTGCAATTCATCATTAATGATTACCTAGGTGAAGTGTTCTCAAACATAGGAAGGATCTTGTATGCCTTACTTTTTTTTTATTACTATTTTGTTGTACTTCATCATCGGCACGGGATGTCTCTTCAACTCCTTCAACTTCTTGGACCCCTTTGACCTCTTGAATGATATCATTTCTATTCTCTTCGTCAACATGACAATTCTCACGTGAATTTGATTTCCGTGCATACGAATTTGACATTATAACCTAAATTCAATGTGTACAAAGTTTAAATTAATTTATAAACTTAAAATATGATTGAACTTATAAATTTTAAGTTAATTTATAAACTCCAAATATGATTAAACTTAATTTACAATTACAACATAATAATTAATATTTATAACCTTATATAAGGCTATATTTAGCTAAAATATAGTATTTATAGTAACTACATAATCATTGTGAACATAATTAGTTAAAATTATAATTTAATTTATAAGCTTAAATGGAAAAAAAAAAGTTAATTAATATTTATGAAATTATAAACTTAATATGATTAAACTTAATTTACATATAACCTTATATTTAGCTACAATATAATATTTACAGTAACTACATAATTAATTAGCTAAAATTATAAATTCAATTATAAGCTTAAATGAAAAGAATTGATTAATATTTACCAAAGCTAATGTCGGCGACTGAATGTGTGCATGGCTGACTAAGAAATGGTGGTCGTTGGCTGGCAGGCGGACGCAGCAGGACGGCGAGAATGCACGATTGGTTCACGTCGCGGCGTCTCACAGCTGATTGCAATTGGAGATGGAGCAGGCGAGAGCGAGACAAATGGAGAGTGGAGATAGTTCGTGGCTAATTGGATGGTCGTTGGGTGGTAGGCGCGCAGCGGATGGTGACGATGCTGGCTGACGAGACGACGGTTGAGTGGCTGACTTAGGATTTGTCACTAATTGCTATTATGAATTGTGATTCTGTGTAAGCGTGTGGTATAGGATTTACTGGAGTGAAGCGTGCGTGTGTGATAGAAATGCACGGATCTGTGATGTGTGTGTGCGCGATGTTGTGATGTGCGCGTGTGTAAAATTGTGTTATTTTTTTTAAATAGGATCGGGTCAGGTTGGTTTAAGCGTGATCCTACCTCGAAATTTGATCGGACCTACAAACTTTTAGTCCGAACTCAATCCGAAATTTAAATATTCAAGTCAAAATCTTAAAAATTAGGGTTAGATCAATCGGACTAAAAATAAAGTTAGGTCAAATTGTCAACACTACTTTGTTTTAATTATGCATCAACCGGCACTGTACTAAAACACGTGAATTCCAATTTAGTCTCAAAAAGTGTCCCAAATTATCATTTCTTTCGTTTCGATAGTGGATTTCTACGGTGTTTCTTGCCTATCATTAGTGTACTGGTATGTTTGGTTATTGGAAATGGACATAGGAATGAATAAAAGAAAATGGATTATGTATTTACTTGCTTAAATGATAAATGGAACAAGAATTAAAGTGACGAGCCCCACTTAAAATTAAAAATAATTACTAGAGTTTTCATTGGCATGGCGAAATGAGAATATGAATCTCATTCACTAAAGTAATCATATTACTCCACTTAAATATTGAAATTTTTATTTTATCCTTCCTTATATTATTATTGTTATTATTATTAGTAGTTGTTGTAATAATAGTAGTAGTAGCAATAATAACGAGTATTAATCATAACGATTAATAATTATAATGCGTTTACTTGCCAAATTTGAGAATCTAAAATCAAAATGAAAACCATATTTACTTAATGAAATAAGGGATGAATGTGATTTATTTTAGTGGACCACAATAATTTAAGAATCAGGAAAGGGAATCTGATTTCCAAAAAGGGCTTAGGAATCAGACTCCCATTCTCAGGATTCTCCATTTTACCCCCATTAATTTTTTATTATTTTGAAAATGCCCTTACTTCTAGTAAAAAATATAAAAGGCGAAAAAAAAAACTCCTTAAAACCTAAATTCTATGCACGAGGCTCCCAACCAAACGTCATCGCAACTGCTTCCATCGCCATTACGGCCAAACTCATCCACCATCTTCGTTGTTGTTGTTTCATTGTCTGTGGATAGCAGCTAGTTGCTGGTTTCGTCTCTGTTGGGCTATCTCGACTTCGTCTCCATCATAGTTTTATTCCTATCTCGTTTCGTCTCTATTTCATCTCCGATTTCATCTTTGACGGTCATGGTTCCGATCTGATGATAATGATGCTACTGAAGATGATGATTTATTGTTGCCGTTGTTGTTGATTACAATGATGATTCTGATTTTGATTATTGCTGTTATTTTTTTCGTCTCTGATGGTGATGGTTCCGATTTGATGATGATGATGCTTCTGACGATGATGATTTGTTGTTGCCGTTGTTGTTGATGACGATGATGATTCTGATTTTAAATATTGCTATTAATTTTTTTTTTTGGGAAATGGACTATTTTGATGATTTTTTAATAATTTGTTACTATCTAACTCATTTTAATTTTGATTCGTATTTAACGCAGCTCTACAAAACTCACCTAACAAGTATTTAATACAACTACATTCTTAAATCTCTAACCAAAGATTTTGGTTAAGCTAAAACATCCTCTATACTGGTTGATTTACGCATTTGTTGGTATTATTATAATAATAATAATAATAATTGACACGACTTAAAAGTGTATTACTCTTAAGTATAAGAGTGTTTAGTTATAATATAACCCGATAAATCTAGGGTCGAACCACAAGGAATTTAAAATTTATTTGTCAATTTATTAAATAAAGAAAATTAATTGTGGAAAAAGAAAGTACCAGAAACCAATTTAAAAATATGTTAAGATTACGGGATCTACTCTCAGTATTCAAACTGTAATTTTAATATTATCTCATTTTTATATTTTACCTTATTTTTACTAGTTAATTATTATATCCTTTAAATTCTTAACTAACTATGTGTGTGAATAAATATGAAATTAAGTACATAATGTGCTACAACTATATTAATATGTCGATATTATATCAAAATAACATATAAATTTAAGGAAATCAATAAATTAGCATGACATAAAAATAATCAGAGAAAAATTTATTTTAAACTCACTTGAGAAAATCATTAATTTTTATTATTTGAAACCTTAAGTTTCACCATTTACCTCAATTTAATAAAATTAATCACTCACATTAAAAAAAATAAAACACTCTTTTTATTTGATAAATTTTTAAAATATATTATAAAAAAATTGATAAAAAAAAATAAAATTCTCAGCTTCGCTTTCTCGTCTCACATCTCGGCTCAGCTTTACTCTATTGGCTTTTTTATGCTCTTGACTCCCTGCATCTCCTTATCTTTTGTAGGCAATACATCATTCTTTTTTCTTTTTTATTTTATTTTATAATATATATCTTTATTGAAAGGTGTCAGGTGGCCAAGATGGTCCCTTGATCATCATGAGCATCGTTGCTCTCTTGTTAATTTATTTATTTATTTTTATTTTTTAATATTTATTTATTATATTTCTTTAATGATGCCTTCTAAATTACTCCAGTAATCTTTTTTTTTAATTCTAATTCTATCTTTATTTTTAAAAAATATTTACAATATAAAAATTAATATATTATAAATTAATTTAATATAAAATTATATTTAGAGAGTATTAAAATAATTTAAAAATAATACGCGCATTAATCGACACAATAAATAAAAAATTAATAATTTTATCCTTATTAAATATATATTTTTTAATGTTAAGATAATAACAGCATTAATCAAATGAGTTCAGATTAATAATTTATAACTATCTATTTTAATTGTAATTTCCACTATTAAAATAAATAATTATTTTAATTTTATTTTATATTCTGATCTCAGCGTATTCTGACCCACTGTATTTCAATTACAGACCTGATAACTGACAATTAAACACATTTATGACAAAGTCATCGAAACAGGGAGCCCCTAACTTACAGCCGGCTGTAAGTTACAGCACACACAAAAATTAGATGGGACCATCGGCTAAGAAGTTCCAATAAATTCATATCACGTGGCTAAGCACCCACGTGTCCGTGTAACAAAGTCGGCGTTGCACTGTCAGTTCCGTGTTTCTTACTTTCAGTAGTTTTACCAAGTACTAACCGTCACCCAGTGGCAGTAACCAACTCTTTTACGCTGTCTGCATTTAGCTTGATATAAACGACACCGTATTCTAGCTCATTTAGTCGGTGTTGCGGTCTCATGTTTCCGTAAACGCAGAAGACGGAAGCTGTTAAGCTAATAATAATCGTGCGTCTAATACGTCTCCTTCTCTCTGTTTTTCTCTCTCTCTCTCTCCCTTTTTTTTTTGAATGGTTATTTAAATAATTTTTTTCCTATTCGTTTGATTCCCTGATAACTTTGTCATCTCTCTCTGCTAGATTTTGTCACAATGTTTGATTTGTAATTTTATTAATAAATCGTTTATAAATTTATCTTCTGCATTTAGAATTTGTATATTGTTGTTTTCATTCCATGTGTTACTTATACGCAACCATTGCAATTTTGCTTTTTTTTTTTTCTATTTTTAACGTTTGATTTAGTTTTGACCAATTTATGCAAGTAGTTCATGTCAAATCATAGCATAGATTAGTTTCTCTTTTTATGCTACTGCTGAAGAATGATTCAGCAAAGCAGAACATGCGGTCGATGATTTTATGAGATGTCATCGTCATTTGGTAAGGTCTTAATTAACTTAAAAGAAGGGCTGAAAATAAGAACCAGAAAGGAAAAAAGTTGCAGAAAAGGAGGGGCTTCATTTCGATTATTGGTTTGAATTGGTTTGGTAGCTTGCATGATCTAATTGGGAAAAATGCCCAATGAGCTACTTTGAGTTTGAGTAGCCATTGGAGTAACTAGCCTTGTTTATGTTTGTTGCATTGCCTTCTGTTCTAGGGAGATTTTATAGGATTGAAATCATTAGTTTTCTTAATGAAGTGGCCAATGGAAGAAATTTTATTAAGATACTGATGGGTGTGCTGATATAAATCGATGATTGCTACTAAGATTATGAAAGATGTTATTCAACGTTTGACAGTTATATTAGGACAAGTTAACGATTAATTTTTCTGTTTGACAGGATAGGGTGCTAGCCAGATATATAATATCATTATGGGTTCTGCAAATGGGTTGGCAAGTATTCAAGGGAAGCAACCTCTTTTTTCTTTTGGGGTTATTTCTGATGTCCAGTATGCTGATATTCCTGATGGTCACTCATTCATTGGTGTTCCCAGGTATTATCGTCATAGCCTTCTCGTATTGCAAAATGCAGTTCAAAGATGGAACAATCACCAGAAGCTGAAATTTGTGATTAATTTTGGGGATATTGTCGATGGATTTTGTCCCAAGGACCAATCTCTGGAAGCTGTCAAGAAAGTTGTTAATGAGTTTGAGAAGTTTAATGGCCCTGCCTATCACATGATTGGTAACCACTGCCTTTACAATCTTCCCCGCCACATGTTACTTCCTTTACTGAAGATTTCAAGTGTTGATGGACGTGCCTACTATGATTTTTCACCAACACCAGAATATAGATTTGTTGTCCTTGATGGTTATGATATTAGTGCAATTGGTTGGCCTCATAATCATCCAAAGACATTGGAGGCATTGAAGTTTCTTGGGGAGAAAAACCCAAATACTGAGAAGAACAGCCCAGCAGGACTTGTGGGGCTGGAGAGAAGGTTCCTTATGTTTAATGGAGCTGTTGGGAAGGAACAGATAAAATGGCTAGATGCTGTACTTCAGGATGCAACAAAGTTAAATCAGAAAGTAGTAGTTTGTTGTCATGTGCCTTTAGATCCTGGTTCAGCTTCCCCAGAAGCACTTTTGTGGAATTGCAATGAAGTAATGGATGTGATACACCGTTACAATTGTGTGAAAGTTTGTCTGGCTGGCCATGATCACCAAGGAGGGCATTCAATTGATACACATGGGATACACCACAGAGTCCTTGAAGCTGCCCTGGAGTGCCCTCCCGGCACAGATGCATTTGGTCATATTGATGCTTATGACGATAGGTTATCACTTGTTGGTACTGGTTGGATGCAGAGCACAGATATGTGTTTTACTCCCTAAGTGAACATTACGATATATCATTGGCAAGATTCTACAAACTCAATTCTTCAATAAAAAGATGTAGTTTGTACATTAATTTCTACCAGAACTATGTTTAGGGAAATGCAGGCTTGACAGAGCTCAGTAAGGAGGTGGTTTCTCTCCAAGTGTTTGGCAAGGATTCAGTTTTCTGCTGTCTGGGGTTAAAGATCTGATGACTGGAAATTTTTGACATGCTCAAATTGAAGATGAAGCGCAAGGATTTATATGGCTACTCAGCATTTGTTTCCAGTGAGATGTCTTCTGCTTCTCTGTCTCTTTTGAGTACTTACACATGATGCTCTGAGTATTCACGTATTTGCATTCTTTGCTTGTGATGAAACATTGGTTACTCATGCTTCTTGTCAGGTCTTGAGTCAGAAACGTATGTCACTGATAATCTGATTAATTGCTTGATCCCTGAAGTATCGAATTTATGTAGTCTTTGGATTGGATTTGAGCTACAATGCACAACTTACCTTATATCATTAGGGGGTGACAAAATGTTTATACATGTGTGTAACATCAAGCTTTCTTTTACCTTCACTTCCAGTGACAGTGAAGAGATCACCATCCGCAATTCAACCAATCCCGTGGTCTCTTCACCTAATAAGGTCATAAATTAGCTCCATTTGCATTGCATCGGTTCAGCTATGACTATGGATTATAAAAACATAGATGATAGATCCTAATTGCCGCGTTTAAAATATCAAACCTAACACCATGAGCTTTTACATCGAAATTTCCTTCGAGCTGTATTTAAGTCAAGCTCGCTGCTCCAGATTACCCGAGATGATTCTCTTTATATATATCTATAGATATAAATATTTGGTTCCCTCTTTTAGTGCGTCACTTGTGGCACAGAAGAAAATGAATACAAAGCATGATCAGTGATCACTGCCCATATTAAATTTCAGGTCAATGCATCATTTACAGCTAATCTTGATAAGATGGTTCTTAAATTAATCTGCATTGACTCGGTCACTCAGATACTTCAGTGCAAAAAACAAACAAAAAAATGTAAACTCATATCTGAGTCGCAAGTTTCCCACATCGATAAGCAGTAACAACGTTGACCAAACTGAAACATGCTCAGATTCGCTCAAAATCAGCACGTATTTTAAAAATGAGTAAATATGTTCTTTCATTTTCTTATTAAAAGAAAAAGAAACACAGATCGTTAAAAGTTCATATATTGGTATGACACTACCACAATTGCATCTCAACCGTCAGCTTTAGCAACCAGACCCACATATAGGACATAGCGTGGGTTCTGTTTGCAGTTTACGGTCCAGATGCGAACTGAATTTGAAACCAATAAAAAAAAAAAGAAAAGAAAAGGAAGCAAACATTAACATAAAGATAACAGTACGACTAAAACATGCCAAGAAATTCAAGCTACTACTAAGATTACTCCTGCTATAGGATGATGATTTAAAGTGGGGCCCGGCCCGGCCGAGCACAACCCAGCCCAGCCCAGCCCACGGGCGTCTTCAGTCTTCACTTCTGCTGGGACATCCTTGCCTTTCTCTTCTCATGAAAGAAGAATCCAAACAAGGCCACAACGGAGAAGACGCTGAAGCAAACGGATGCAATATCGAGCGACGCGTGGCGTCCTGTGATAGCCTGGATATCAAAGAGGTTAGTTGTCTTCTGGTCATTGGTGCTCTGACCGTAAGCCGCCTCGTGACGTTCAGCGTTAAGAGCATAGGCGCGTACGAAGTACGTAGCAGTGGGGACGTCGCTCTCAATGATCCAGTCCAAGGTCTGGAGGCTCTTGTTGTATGGCTTTTCAACGATCTTGAACGAACAAGTCTTATCCTTATTTAGATGGTCCTCGGTTTTCCTCCACGCGCGGTCTTTCTGGCTGACGGGTGCGAAGCATAACTGAACCTTCACGGTCTTGTAGGCGGAGTCCGTCCCCGCTGCGAGGCTCTGGTTCAGCCCCCATGTTATCGTCACTTTGTCTTCACCAGCTTTCAAAACTGCATACGATTAATGAATTAAATTTTTTTTTAAAAAAATGAAAATTTCCGGAAAACCCAATTGAAGAAACTACATAAATGAAAATCAATTGATTTGTTCGAAGCATAACTGAACCTTCACGGTCTTGTAGGCGGAGTCCGTCCCCGCTACGAGGCTCTGGTTCAGCCCCCATGTTATCGTCACTTTGTCTTCACCAGCTTTCAAAACTGCATACGATTAATGAATTAAAATATTTTTTTAAAAAAATGAAAATTTCCGGAAAACCCAATTGAAGAAACTACATAAATGAAAATCAATTGATTTGTGGGGGGGGGCTTAGTTTAACTGCGACCGTACCTTGGCCTCGTTTAGTTGTTGTAGTGACTTGGAGAGTTTTTTGCAAAGAAGAAAAGAGTGTAACTCCGTAACATTCGTGCACGAGAAGAGAGAGATAAATCGAAGCCAAGAGAAGCCCGCGTGCTGCCATTAATGCTCCGCTTTGAATGAACTCGTGACTTTAAAAAGTTTAGAAGCTATCAATCCCACGAGCACTTGTCGATGATGGTAAAACACGACCTGGGTTCGCTTGATATATATACACATAATAAAAGAGAAGAGTGCCAAGTAACACAAAAATTAATATCAACATGATATGATAGGCCAGCCGTTTACCATGACGTTAGCCGCCCAACAAGTCAACGGCTCCAACCCAATGACTTGCTTTTTGCTAGCACCTTTTTAAGAATTTCAACAGACGGTTGATTTATATTTCTTTTTATATAATTTATTTTTTTATGAGGTATCATCTCTTTATACAAGTAAGTAATAATGTACATTAAAATAATGAAAATACATAGATTTCAATATATTGTAAACTGTATTTTTCATCTGTTAGTATATATATATTCCAATCTAAAATTTAAATTTTTTTAAAAATTATTAAGCTATATATTTAATAGTATAATGATATTATATTATTAACTAATATGACTTAATAATTTTTTAAACTTTAATTAATTTTTTCAAATTTTAATAAAGTTTAAGATACTAGACCAAATTAATATTATATATAATAATAATTATTTAACAAGA
This sequence comes from Citrus medica, assembly GCA_002013955.2. Lineage (NCBI taxonomy): Eukaryota > Viridiplantae > Streptophyta > Magnoliopsida > Sapindales > Rutaceae > Citrus > Citrus medica. The sequence continues at coordinate 633,348 of MKYO02005786.1, read as the reverse complement.
AAAATTAAGAAGTAAACTAAAAAATACATATTTCAATATTTGTATGTTTTGTGGATCTCTTACTTTAATATAGTACGTATGTATGTTTGTATGCATACATGTACGTGTATGTACGTATGTACTTATGCGTATTCTAATAAGAGCATCCTTCTTTTATTAAAATGAGGATGACAATAAAATATATGAAAAAATACGTGTTTTAATATATTAACAAACAAAAAAGTTGATGTATTAAAATTTATATTTTTTATATTTTACTAACATCTTCATTTTAATAAAACAAGAATAGTCTCACTAAACAAGAATTATATAGATAATTTAATTAAGGTGTTATTGATATATTATTTAAAGAACGTCCCTTCAGCAAGATAAGGAGGTGAGGTCACAAGAAGGATTTAAATAGCAACACAACGTTTTGATATCTGTGTACTTGTACGTTTGGTGTTTTGTTTAATCGTGTAATTGACTTTGTGAAGATCAACATTCATTTTGGATTACGTAGAAATTTGTTGGTGGATGGATAGGAATTGAATTTTGTGTTTTGTCCCCTAATGTTTAAGAAAGAGCAAAGCAGCATCATCAAGACCGATTTGAGAAGCCATTTAATTAGCTGTGTACTTAGGAAAGGGCCAAGAGCAATATCCCCATGGTATTATCCGATTTTCCAGTGCATTCTATGAGGCCCATAAATAGGTACGCAACATGAATGAATATATATATATATATATTTTAAGTCCTACAGCGACGATGATGTTGAAATATTAATTTAGCTCAAAGTCAATGATACTGGTTTGTTGTGATATTAAAGTTGGCCAGCTACCATTTGAAAGTTTCAATACTGATATTTAGTAAATATTAATTTTTGTTTGGAATAATAAAATTATTTAGCAACCCACAAATCGATCTAAATCCACCCATAAAAATTCTCTCACTACGGGTAATTTTATAGGTTGTGGGCGGGTTTAATAATTCAAATCGAAATTTATGGCGTGTTACGAGTAGGTTTGATTTTGAGAAAAAAAAAATTCTGCTGGATATCCGCATAGATATCCACCAACTCCCATTTTTTGTTTTAATTATTTATATTTTTTATTTTAATCATAAAAGTTACATTAATTTTTTTTATCATAAATATATGTAAGTTAATGTTCTTAATTCCTAAACTTTTGTGTGTGTTACGATAAGTACTAAACTTTTAAAAACTATAAATTTATAATTTTCAAGTTTATATTATTGATATTTTATTTTAGTTGATTGATTTTGTTTATTTTTCTTTAATAACTTGAACCTAATGATTGCTTACTAAAGTTGAGAGTTTTTATTTGTTTAATTAATTATTAACAATGCACAATATTTACTTGTTAATACTATTGATAATACTTACATATTAAATAAAATATGGAACAAGGCATTAATATTAGTGATGATGATTTGCCTACAATAGAAATATATTGTCTTAGATTAATATATTTTGATTTTGTGTATTTAGTTTAACATTGAAACTTTAATTTCTTATTTACATTGATAAAATTTACAATTGAATATTGTATGTGAATTTTTTAGGCTATTGTCATAAATTTATAGTTTGAATTATATAATTTAATTTTTTATGTATTATTAAAGGTATTTTTTTAGTAATTGTAATTTTTAATGACAAAATCTATAAAATCTTTGTTGTCATTTTGATTGGGTTTGATAATTATTAAAACTTGCAGTACTTTAAAAAAAAATAAAAACCTGTTAGCAATTTAATTTTGTTTACAGCTGCAGGTGATAAACCTGCAGCAAGTGGTGCACAAAACCATCCTTAACTATTGTGGTTTAAAAATTAAATTGATTTGACTAGACACTTTTATAACAAAAAAAAATCATATAATAATTTTTGTCATTATTATTATTTGATATTTAATGATTATATTTATTAAATATTATCAATTTTTATTTTATAATTATATTTTTTAGATGAATACTATAGCATAAGCTACAGTATTCACAATTTTAAACTGGGCAACTTTTGTTAAAGAGGTTACAGAACAAACCTCCATATTTTACAAGTTACGAAAAAGGGAAAAAAAAAATTCAAGATGATTTTGCTATGATAAAATTACTCTAAAAACGTACCAGTTATCGGAATGACAAATATTCATCTGAATATAGATATTGCCCATTTATCCATGCTATAAAATCTGCCCACTGCCCATTAATAAACCAATTCATTTCGAGAAACATTTCTACACATTATATGACACATAACACAAAAAGGTCAGAATATAAAAGATAGCTAACAAAAAGGTCAGCGTTACTTTCTACAATGCAAGAAGCGCCAACAACATCCATCGCATTAAAACAAATAAGTACATAAAAACCCATCATTAGTTGCGGAAAACACTAAAAATGAAGACACGCCCATTAATCATATCTTAAGAGTTGAATAACTAATCATGTCACCCGGCCACCATCCTCGTAATAAATAAAAACACACCCGTTAATTATTTGGATTTAGATTCTCTCATAATTTAATCTCATGTTCATGAGTAAAAATACACATGGTGATTAGTGGTTAATAAATAAAAAAAATAAAAAAATTAAATTCTACTTATAGATTATCACTTAAATACACATGACACAAGATTATTAAAAACTCATGAGAGCTCAGATCAAAAGAGAATCTTTATCCTAATTATTTAACCCGTAAATTTCACAATTAATTTCTGCATGTGAATTGCACTGAATTACCCGTAAACTGACGTGTGATTTACCCTTAAAATTCAAATGAATTCATTTAATTCAAGCGGAAAAAAAAAGGCAACTTCTTCAATCCCCACAACATATCGGACCATCAATTGAATATCCAAACACAGACATAAAAAACTAAAAGCTAACACATGTAGTTGAGGATTAAGAGACAGATAAAAAGAAAGCAGAGTCGTGAATTGAGGAGAAGATCTTGAAATGAATAAATTGATACCAGCAGTCTACGAGCGACAAGCAACTAGTCAATATCAATGGCCGACGACTGACGAGCGGCTGGCGTGTGAAGGCAAAGAGAAATTAATCTAAGGTTTGCTAAATTGAAATATGAAAGGGAAATGAGTAAATGACATTTGCTTTTATCTTTTCATTTTAATTTTATAAAATATAATCTTTTAACCTAAAAATTGAGTAAATGAATTGGATTTCGGATATTCATCTAATATTCATATCCATCAAATATCCAGTTGGATATTTTAAAAATTAGTTTTATAAATAAGTTTAAACATGTTTGATAAATTTAAATTAAAAGACAATTACTTCTAAAATAATTTGTTAAATATGTTTGGTAAACTAATACTAATACTAATACTAATACTAAAATTAAAATGTTTATGCACACTGATTAAAATGTGCAAATTTTGTTATGTTGTGAAAGAATATAAAATCTTTAGTTTTCTTGTTAAAAGTACACATCAATTAACTTTTTCATAAACAAACTAATTCAATACATCACCCACTGCTACAAAGGTGCCTCATTACACTGAGTAGAAATCAATAATATTTGAAAACAGAGAAAACTTTCTTTGTTTTATTATCACAAATCATAAACTACTATGAATCTGTACATTATTCCTTTTATATACATGAGTAGCAGATTTAACTAACTCTGCTAACTAATTGCAATAGCTAATAAGTTGATTATAACTATTTAACAAACTAATGTGCACAAGGAATGCTGTAACAGATTTTTATAATCTTTACGTATGCAAGAGATTACAAAACCACCAGGCTCCAGCTGGCAAGCCATGTCATCAACTTGTATCTGTAAGCTGCAGGCGTTACAATCCTCTGCTTCACTAACCAATTCTACACATATGAGCTTCCTTGACACACTGTGATTATTCGAACAATTTGGTCGCATTGATGGAGAAAAAATCAGCAATAGGAAGACCATTTAAAACCAAACAAAGAAAAAGACACCACCAAATGCCGGCCACCATTCTTCCATTGTCGGTTTATAATCTGACTGATAGTACCAATGTGTATCAATAAACCATATTATCCATACACATTAATTGATATTTGATATGACGGCCTCGCTCATTGTTCCCTCAATCGAAACTTTTATTGCCATGGATAGAGTATTCAGCATGGAGACACCAAGGGAGAGCAAATTAGCATCAATAACACTTGAGAAGAAAAGAATGGTAGAGCAGAATCGGCGTAAGATCGAAAATAATGTACCCGACCTTACTGATTTCATGAATGATATGTTCTTTGGGACGGTCATCAAGAAGGACAAGACAGAGTATAACTTGACTGGTGGCCGTTTGATGGACGAGGATGTTGATTTTGATGATAGCACTCGAAGCAATAGCGGCAGGTTGACACAAGAGTGGCTCCAAGAAGCAAAGCGGATGGTGGCATCTTCCCCCACTCGGTGTGACTCCCCTTCTAGGCTTGTTGGGTCACCGAGGTTTGCGGCTGCACAGGCAGCGAGGCTATCGTCCTCCTCGACCACACTTGATCGAAGAGACCCTCTTTCGAGGTCTGCCAGAAGGTCAGACATCATATCCTTAATTATTGCATGCATACAACTCATGCCGTGTACTCATAAGACATATGTATCTAGCTATTATGACGGTACAACTTCAAATAAATGTGCATGCGGCAAAATTTTACTGAATCAACGATGAATGACTAAGCAATATATGCACAAACACCGGTCTCACTGCACTAATTAATTGCGTATTTGAGTTCTCTACTGCAGGCAAAGGTCATTGGAGGGATTCAGTGGAGAAATTCTGAGCAGATCAGTAAAACATACCCGCGACAAATCAGCATCTCAACACACACTAACACCGGCCTCACCAGACCAAACCCCTGCAGATGCAATCCACAAATGGTTATCCAACTTAGTCAAACCGTCCGATCTCAATTCTACACCATCATCCTCCCCTACTTCCCCAGCAACAGCAACAACTCCCTCCTCAGATCCAGCGGCTACCTTTCTGCCACCTCGACAGTCAACTCACAGAAGGTCCCGCTTTCAAATCGAGAACCCTGCACCTCAGTCACAAGGAATCCCGGTCAATTCCTGCCGAACTTTCAGAACAGCACCAACTACACAGTTACCTTCCCCGCCCCAAAAACTTATAGTTGAGTCTGCACATAAGAGAACCTTATCTTCATCATCATGTTCGTCACCGACACAACCCTTGAATCAGCCGCTTTCCCCGCCCAAGAATCTGGTGGAATCAGCTCAGAGAAGGTACATATCTAAGTCTACATGCTCCGTTAATGAAAAAGTTGCACCAAAGAACGGCAACATTACAAATGGGTGGTCCCACGAAGAAGATGGAAGCCGATACATTGGCCTCAATGAGTTCCTTAAAGAGCAGAGAATCATGATCGACAAAATATCATGTGGGGCTGTTGATTCCAAGGCCAAGATCGTGCTACCTGCAGCATCAAACAGTTAAGTGGACTAAAACTTGAGGTTTACATACATAATCTTGTAGTAATTAATAATGACTAATTTATCAAATATGGGTGGTGCAGGTACGAGTTCGATGGTGGCTGCAATATGCTATGCATGGTTGTTGGAGAATAGGAAGAGGAAGAACAAGGGGCAAGGTGATGGATACGTAGTGGTGCCCGTTATGAATATTAAGAGATCAAATATGTGGAAGCATTATCAGGCTGCTTGGCTCTTTCGCCACGTTGGCCTTGACGCTAACTCATTGCTCTTTGCCGATGAGGTAATTTTTTTCCATTCTATTGTCTGTGCGTATAATCCTTGTTTCAATTTCTAAATTAATGCATCGGCAATGAGAACTGTTTCTAACGTTTGGGATCAGGTGGATTTGGAGATTCTGTTGATGTCGGGGCAATTAAGCATTGTAGTGGTCGGACAAGATGTACTTAGAACTAATGCTGAGGTTGGTACATGATAATTAATTTATTGCAGATATCCTCCTGAAATTGTAGTGCAAAAATATCAGCAGTTATCAATGCTCTATATCTCTTCGTGCTGCCTTTTTTTGCTCCTGCAGGTTGGGTCTCAGTGCACCATTCTTACAGATAATTCTTGCGAAGACGCATATGATTTACTTCAAACACCAATGTTGAAGAAAATTTTGGTATATTACATTATGATTACATCAACCATCTTGTAATCAATAATTTTGAGTACAGGCTTTTACTGGATCGGGAATCTTAATGGTTTCCTTTACCACAGCTTGCAGGTATACTGTTAGACACACACAATTTGGATTCCTATTCTTCGTTGTCCACGTCAAGAGATGCTGAGGCAGTTCAGTTGCTGTCGATTGGCTCATCCCCGAATTACAGAAATAATCTTTTTGATCAATGTATGCTTCTTTAGCCTAACGGTTGTACCATTAGTGAAAAAAATGTTTAAGTATTCATGCATCTGTGATTCTAGGTATTTCATTTTTCCTTTTTATGTCAGTGATGCAAGATAAAAAAGATGGCTCAGTTTTGGAAGCCATGAGGCACAGCTATGGGAAGCCACCAAATGAGAGTAAGACGTAATTCAGAATTGCATGTACTGAGTTTTTAAAAAGACCATTTGCAGGATAAATTTCATGATTTATCATATTATCATAATTATTATTCTCAATATTTCATTTGTGCCCCGGCACTCTGCTTTGAAGTCCTCTTTTTGGCTTACTAAGATTGACTACTCTTTTTCCCTTTACCTGATAAATAGTAGGCGGCCAAGAAATTGGAGCAAAATTGGAGCAGGGGGCTCCACAGAGAAAGTCTAATTCTCTCTCTCAACAGAAACCTACACAAAATTTACATACAGACTCTAAGGATACGGCAAATTCAAAAACTAATAGATTTTCAACAAACCCAGGTAATCACTTCTTTATTACTGTCGTAATCACTCTTTGTTCCTTAACTTAATCACGCATGACTTGCTACTATCCTTTGTATCAACCTTCTTAAATTATAACTCTGCAGGTAAGCCTAATTCATTACCATCACAAGCCACTGCAACTCAGGCACCCCCTGATAATAATCGGGGAAAGAATAAGTTCTTCCTAGCAAAGTGGTTTGGTTTTCGATCGAAATGAAGATTTCTTATTATAAATTCTTCCACTTCATGAGCATCGATGATTAATGAAACAATGAATCTGGGTATCTGGAAAAACAATGCAGTCAACAAACCTTGTTCTCAGATAAGTTTTGGTTATAGAGATTGATTCCGAGGTGTCTAAGTAAGACCATATAGTTAACTTCCAGCACCATTCTGTTATTATTTTTGTATCAAACAATAATTTTGAATGCCACTATAAATTTCTAGGAAAGTTAAAAATTGATTGTAATAAAATATGGTACGCGCTAACACTTGAATTATTATTTTTCTCAAGGCAATTATGGGGAAGTTTTACAGAATTATTATGAATCAATGCGACTAGAAATTGATCCCTACAAGTAACGGCGAAGATTTTATTTTTATGAATCTAGACAGAGGCTCGATGATACCCTCATTATTGCATGCACCGACATAATTTAAGATTAATAATTATTAAAAGAAAATGGGCAGTCTTAGTAAGTCACTAGAATTACATGATAAAGATAGCTGAATTGATGACAATAGAAAGGTGATCAAAGTTTGTCTGCTGCATATAAAAGTAGGACCAAATCTATATTCGTGTGCTCTTCTCATAAGCAAAGGCTTTGCGGTTTGTGATTTCATCATCACCACCCATCAGATCCCCGTTACATAGAGGACACAGCACATGCATTAGCATTGTTTTAGCTAGATACGGACATTCACTAGGCAACGAGAAAATATTGTTTACTTTTACGGTATATATAACATATATATATAATCCAGCAATCATACAGATTCTGGTAGATTAGGGAAAAAAAAAATATTTTGAAACAAAAGTAGCTCATTTATCAAGACCAGATCAAGAGAGAAAAGAAAAAAGAGAGTTTCTTAAAATAACAGATGTGCGAAAGATGCCTCTAGATGTGAAATTATTGAGCATGTAGGTGTGGTGATACAATCTGTCTTGTCCAATTTTGCCCACTTGTTCTTCGACCCCAGCTGGATCTTCCTTCCGATCCTAATTCTCTCTTCACTTGGCCCCACTTCCTTTCCTCAACCTCCAAGCATCTGTCACTCTCGTCAATCCATTCTGGCCTATAACTTGATGACCATTTTGGTTTGCATTCTTTAACATTTTCGTATTTCCATTACTCAACCTTCCAGGCATAGAGAAATAAACAAAAATCTGAAGACATATTTGCATTTAACCCTTCTATTGAACCAGAACTTCCTGTCTGAGAAGACAATGGTGTTGATGTCAAAGATGATAATGGTGGTGATGATGAGGAAGAATATGTCGATAGTGAAGAAAGAGATGTACTTGATGACATGGTTGGTTTGAATATAAACAAAGCATGCCTTAGACCAGGGCTAAATAGCCAGTCATGGACATCCCAATACACTTCAACTCTTGCTTTGTTAATGTTAATAGACTCATTACCTCTAAACTTCCATTGAAGATGCTTCACATGAATCACCAAATACCCATCAATCCTTATCTCCATTTCTGGTTCATCCCCACCAGAAAAGCTGCCACTGCCACAGCCATTACTTTTACTCCCATCACATCTGTTCTTGCACTCAATTGAGATCTCATGAAACCTACCCCTTTCATGAAACTTGACTCTTGTGATGAATTTCCTCTTGCCAAATATGTGCTCTTTTCTTGAAACCAGAACAGGATCAATAAGAGCAGGCCTACATCCAGTTTTCCTATAAGCATCTTTCTTTAGATCACCAACTAACAAAGCAACCTCTTCATCACAAACAACTGCAACATAATAGTCAGAGTTAGGCTCAGTTTCGCCGTTGAATTTGGCAGCCTTGAGATTCCAATAGATATCCACAGCTTTACCGTCTACGAGAAAGCGCTTGGATCCTTGCTTCCTCCAAAAGTACCAAGGCTTCAGCTCGACTTTGCAGGTGTACTGACCGTCGCCATCTTCACCTTCTTCTACTGATACTGACAGGCCATGGAGCAGTAAGTTCTTGCACCATGTGATTGTGATCAAACGGCTCTGATCAGCAATCTTTGTTCTGTAAACTGACATAAAAACACTCTGACCGGACCTGGTTACCGCGGCGGATTCATCAGCAAACTTGTCACTCGATGAAAAACAAGCAGGAATGCCAATAGTATCTTGCATGGTTCTTCAAAAAACAAAAAAAACATTCAACGATTTCAAATAATGCACTAACTAATTACTGGGCAGAGCCCAAACATAAAGCAAAGGAAAAAATAATGATAATAATAATAACAACAACAAAGAAACCATCAAGATGAGGCAAAAGGAGTTTGAGAATGGGAGAGAGCTGAATTCTGAGTGCGACAGACAGAGAGAGGTCTTTCTTACTTACATACAACTCACAAAGACGATGCATGTATGAATCACATAACATAAGATGCCGGTGCCAGGGATGCTCTAATTGGCATCATTTTGTGAATGAAAAATTATATATATGTAAAAAAAAAAGGGTATTTTCAAACTGGCGAATAGATGGCAGTGAGTGAGAGTGAGTGTACGTAGCACAACATGTTTTTTAATATTAAACTGCTTAACTGCTCTTACCTGGAACTTAACGAAAATATTATTTCTTATCTAATAAAAATTTAATTATTTTCAACAAGACAACTTTATTGAATCCGAGGTGGTTTTACTTCTGCCATTCTTAAAATTACTTATTCCCATGACCAGTACCTTCACCAGATTCGGAGTAAGGTTTGTACGTAAAATATGCAACGCATTTGGAGAACATGGAGCGGGGCTAATTGACAGCATGGCAAAAAGTTTGCGTTTCAATGTGGGTCTGTCTCTGTCTACGTAAAGATTTTCTTTTTTTCAATTCTTACAATCTGATGAGAAAAAAAAACCATACTAAAATAGTTTGTATGTGGTTGTTTCGTTTTAAACCTTTTTTAACTTTTTTTTCTTTGGCCCCCAGACGAAGTGTAGGAAAGGAATCTAGGGAGTAGCAGTTGAAAAAAATAAAAAATAAAGTCTTTGAGGAATATACGGTTACAGCTGTAGATCTGGTCTAAATCTCTCAGTGGTCTACTCAGCATTTGTATTTCAAAGACAAGGGGGTCTGCAATTGCACGGTCTTGATTAGCCCGCAACAGAACATTTCCTGCAGCAGAGGAGATTAAAAGAAACATAATAGATCATATAACTCAAATACGGCTTGTTTTTGTATTAAAGTAACAGTGGGAAATCACCCATCGGACTTTGTGGGGCAGTCATTTTACTTACAATGTTAAGAGTACGAGTTTGAGTCCAATCACATCCTTCGAACATTAGAAAATATCTAAAAATTAACATACATGCCATGAAGAGTTATGTTGATGCTCAAATTCGTTCGCGTTCTGACCGATCAGATTCTGTCACCAACGTGTGTGTTATCGGCTATTGCTCGGATCACTGGGGTGAAATCACTTTCCTTTCCCTTGCTTTACGTGGTTGTCCTCGTTCTACGATCAGGGTCTCTGCTCGATCAACTTCACCACGACCAGGATCTCTCCTCGTAAAGCTTCGTCTCCAGAGGTTCCTGCACACACAGACAGGTCAGAGTACGCCGGTGGTTTTACCGGCGTAAACCCTCCGATGCCTAAGTTAGCACAAGATGTTTACGGGAAAACAATATAATTCAGATTTAAGAAGGGTTTTTAACTTGTTTTGAAGTTCGTAAGAGGAAAGGTCTGATTGCAATTTGGCAGCGTTTCCCCTCTTAATTTTTTGTCCATCACTTTCTTCATCGGTTTTTCCTTCTTTTATAGCCATTATTCCACGTTCCCCTTCAGTCCTCCTCCCTCACTTTTCGGGTAGTGGTCATTGATGGAGCTTTAACTGCTACATCATGGGTAAATGTGGGGTATTAAATATCTCGTAACGGTTCTGGGAAAAGCGCAAACGCCATGAGTCTGTGGGATCGTGTTCCCGCTTTTTCAGGAGACGGGTACCGGCTCGGCATATATCTCTGGTCGGGCACTCGTCTCTGGTCGAGGCACATTCGCCTCCATGCTCTGCTTGTACCATTTAGTTGAGGTGAGCCATACCAGGACGGAAATAGTATCATGACCGACCTGGTACTTTTACGTACTCAACAAGTCACATAATTGTAACAACTATGTATAACAGTGTATTAAAATAATAATAATAATAATGAGAAATCAAAGTGAAGGTGGAAATGTTAACCTCCAAAGTTGTGGAGGACAGCTAATTGATGTGGCATTTTACGAGATGACCTACAACGACATTTTCGAAAAGTTGATAATGGTCTTAGACAAGAAACCGTCATCATTCGGCCTTGGTCTAATCACCAAAAGCATGAGTTTCCCCACCCACCCACCCACTCTCAATTCGTTGAAAGCGGAGGGTGACTGTACTTAAAACATTTTCTCACTGTATTTAGTAATACCGTTTCGATGGGTTGAAGTTGACAATATGTATGGATGGTTGGTTATCCATAACCCGGGCCGGCCCGGGCCGGGAAAGCCGAATCAGGGCATTTTGGTCCTTGCACGTTCGATCATAAACCCCCAAAATTATCGTTCGAGGGTTTCTGATTTGTACCAGAAAGTCTCCCAATCTTTTTTACTCGCTCAAAAGCGAAGCTAATCCCGTACCTGTAAGTAAGCAATTTCGATTCTTGTTTCATTTGTAAATTTCTTTTTTTCCTTTCTAATTTGTACTGGAACTGAAAGGAATGTACCTGTTTGTTTGCTTGTAAAATGCAGCTTCAATTTTTTTTAAAAATGCAGTCCTTTCGTGGAAGCATCCGATTAATTCAAAGGCATGCCCTTACCAGCTCAAACACTTGTTCAATCCCAAACGGAGTCGTTTCAACCAAATCTGTCGGTCATTCGTTCCATTCTTTGAACAATTATCTATCCCGCTCGCTCCACTTGTTAGCTACTTGCTCGCAGGTTGCAATTCTTTGGTTATTATGTCTTTCGTTTCATTTTAGTTTTCTTTTTTTTGTGGGGGTGGGTGGGGGGGGGGGGCGGCGCTTATTTTCACTTGATTTAATTCTTGTTCAATGAAAAGTTTATGCTGAGGAAGGATGCTGTGTTTCTTCCAAAAATATCGAAAATTCCTATAAACTTTCTTGGATTACTTTTTTTTTTAATATCCTGAGTTTGGGTGTCGAGGAAAAGGAAAAAAAGAATTTGTTTGACACTTGTGGAGGTTCTTTGGCAGGTAAAATATGGCTATCAAACCGAGTCTTGGGGTTCTTCGAACTATTACATTAGAACTAGTGGGCCTGGTTTGTTTCCACCAGCAATAATGGAGCCACATTTTGCCAACAGGTGTATTTCAACATCGGAAAGTTCAGTTGAATCAGCTTCATATCATCCTGCTGCTGCTTCCTCTGATTTGGCTCCCCGCATCAAATTTAAAAGGCTTGATAAAACTGCCAGGCATATAATGCAGGCATGTAGGCATTTGGTGCTAATATTGTTACAAATTAACATGAATTATGCTCCTCAATACAATATCCTTTGATGTTATATTGTTATACTTTGCAGATTCTAGATAAGGAAGCAGTGGAGAATGTGAAGTCACAGAGGGAGATCCCCGATATAAAGCCTGGTTATATCGTGCAACTAAAAGTGGTATGATATGTATTGCTAGCTTAATTGCTTCTTATTGGTTGTCGGGAGTGAGTGTGGTTGTTTATTGATGGAATTGCAGTTAATTTGTTCCGTTATCATTCTTGGTGTGAACAGGTAATTCCGGAGAACAAGAGACGTGTTTCAACTTTAAAGGGTATTGTTATAGCAAGGCGTAATGCTGGTATAAGTACTACATTTAGATTGAGGAGGCTGGTAGCAGGGGTTGGAGTCGAATCTCTTTTCCCTTTGTAAGTAAAGCTGGATTTTTGTTTGTTGCACACACAATATATGGCCTCTCATGTCTTGTTGGTCTTGCTGCTCTGAACTGCAAAAGAAGTGTCTTCTCCCACTCTTCTCTTCCATAAGTGGCTTGTAGACAAATCGCTCCTGGACAATGCATTACTTCGAGTATGATTTTATGAATTTAAAAGAACCTCACCTTCTAAGAATGAAGCATGTATTTTTATGCATGTAATTGATCAGGAACTGTTTGATGCATTGAATTTTTCTTAATTAATGAGTAAAATATTTCAGCAAAAGTTTTAGCATCTCAAACTCTTGCAAGAGGAATGTCCGTTACCCCACTCTTATTAAGTAGAAACTGTTTTCTTAATCTTCTTGATGGATGACAAATTTAATGCATTATTCTTGTAATTACTGAATCTGTAAGGAACTATGATCTAAAGTTGCTATGAATGTAGATTTGATTTATTTCACATGCAAATAAACAGTGCTTTTCTGGCTGTTCCCATCTGAATTCCCTTGAAGTGTAATACAATGCATGTTACCTCTACTGTTATTCAATTTCCAGTCATTCACTTTGATGAACCTCCGATTCCACCCATCATATTTTACTTATTTGACATGGGAGATCTGTGTTATGTGAAATTGCACAAGATAAGTCCATATTAACCTAAATGGATGGTTTGACTTCCTATTAGTTATGATGCTATGACCGCACAGTACTGAACCAAATATAATGAGCCCACATGTTTCATCAGGTTAGGAATCCAAACTAGATGCAACAAGAGATCATGTTATCCGCATCTTTTGAGACAGTTGAAATTTATTCTTTAAAGCATATCAACCATATATCCATCCCACGATCCCATAGTATTTAGCACTATCTTTATTGTTTTGCGATGAAACTAGGATTTTTAATAACATGAATGTTGAAAATAGAAGAACTAATAGGTGGATGGTATAAAATTTCTCGGGTTAAATGTAAAATATCAGTAGTCTTAGTGTCTTACCCCGTTTCCACCCTTGCTAGACTGTAGTCATTTGCCAAGTTCATGTCATCTTTATGCTCTTTTAAGCAAAATACAATTTCCAGGATAGCTATGTGATGTCATATGGATGATGTTCTCAATAATATCGCCTTCAGCTCCATCACAACTGAGTATTAATTGCCTAATACACTTGCCATTGGATTTATGCAGTTACATTTCTCTTATGTTTGGTCATGTGTATGGTTGGTTTCAGTTATTAGTGAAAGTATGGAGTTACGTACACTTCTTGTTATTTCAATATAAGATGTTTGCTATCTGGATAACGAGTAAATAAGTTAGTGGTGGATGACAGGTACTCACCTAATATACTAGAAATAAAGGTGCTGGACAAGAAGAAAGTGAGGAGGGCCAAGCTTTACTATCTGAGGGATAAGCTGAATCCACTTAGAAATAAATAAGAAGCTTTATTGGTGGGAGGATTCTGTGAGTTCCTTCTGATGGATAGTTGGGTTGTATTGCATTGGTGACAAATTTCACAAACTATTTATGTTTTCATTTTACCCTTTCTTTTTCCAATTAAGGTTTAGTTTAGCATCTCTGTTAATTGCTGTGCTGGCATGGTTGGGAGGGGCAAGGAGTTCCAAACTTGAATGGAATCCCCAGAAAGCCGCCAGAAGTGGTAAAATTTTGGCTTCATTAATGTTACCCATAAAAGGTCTTGTTTTGTAATTATAGATCATGCATTTGAACATGGGCATTGCGCCAGAGACAGCTCATTTCTTCCATCAATACGCGTAATGCTGCATGTACTCGGTTAATAATATGGAGATGAATGTGTTGTTTCTGTTTCTTTAAAGTAGAGCTCCACAATTTGCAGGTGGCTTTCATGATGTAACAAATTATGATATGATTGTAACATTTTCCTTTATGGGCTGGCTGTTGTTTAAGAGAATATAATGAATTTGTTGGCTTGTCCCGATGGCTTGCTTGGAATAGCAGCTTGATAAAAGTGGAAACACAATTTCCGTATCTCAAAGACGCATCTCAGCTGCTCTATCTCTAGTAATGAGACAAAATCAATATTAATAATCAGAGTCAACTAAATTATATATTAATAATTTGCATCTCTCCTGTCATTGGTTGATTAGCTGGAAACCTGGAAGCTCCCATTCTCATTGTTGCAAATCAGAGTTGCATCCATTCGACCACCAGTAGCTCCCTTTGCAAAACAGCTTATCTGCCACCTTCCCTCCTATGTCCGACTCTTCAGAAAGGCGATTCCCAGTAAGTTCTAGTCCCCCATTCTTAATTTTTTTATTAAATTTCTAGTACCATTGACAAGACGAGATGAGCAATGAGCTTGAAATTTGACTTTTTGTGTGTTCGTTGGATAACGGTCATCAACAGCGAGATGACTTTTAGTTTTTTTTTTTTTTAAAAAAAAAATCTTTCAGTGAAAAAGGATGGTCAAAATTAGAAACTCGGAAGAGCAGGTGGCACGTCACCACAATCAGAGCAGAGATTAGACCTGTTTCAATATTAGAAACTCGGAAGTCGGAATACTAAAACATACCTTTCAAAAAAAAAAAATCATTCTTGTAATAAAACAAATATTAATTTAAATCAGTTCATATAAATTAAAAAAATAAAATTATATATATATATATATATAGTAGAAAATAAAAATAATAATAACTCGATCACTCCCACGTTCCCACATGAACACAAATCTGAACTTTTTACACGCTGACGCAGATTTGTTTTGTGCTTTTTTTTTTCAAAAAAGCTAATCAATCAGTCAAGAGTCGGTTTTGCTGATTTTGGCAGCCATCAAAACGCTTCACTTTGACGAAACATAAACGTACACAAACCCCTCACGCATCCCCCACGTGCTGCTGTATTTATTCTTCTCGTCTCTCTCTTCATTTTGTTTCTACTTCGGACGTTCATAATCATACAAAAAAGTTTTAGTTTTTATTTTTTTTTTTTGGGTGTTCGGCGAGTGTGAAAAGACGAGAAATGCCGCAGGATACGACGTCGGAACAAGACCCGGACGACTCTGATGCTGAGTTCGTTGAAATTGATCCCAGTGCTCGTTACGGTCGAGTCAGTTTTTTTTTTAATTTTTTATGAAATTTATCATTTTCATGAGGAAGATCATAGGTATTTTTTAGTTTACAATTTGGGTTTATTTTATCGGCACTGTGCCTAATTGGGTTTTTTTTCTTTGGGCAGTATAAAGAGGTCTTAGGAAGAGGGGCTTTCAAAAAAGTGTATCCTTCTTCAATGACCTTATTTTTATTTATTTGTTTTTTAAATATCGAGTTTATTATGGTGAATGGAACAAGTAGTTCAGTATGAAAAATGATTCATGCTTGGAATTGGTATTTGTGCGTCCTTGATCAAGCTGTGGGAATTCAGATACAGAGCATTTGATGAGTTGGAAGGAATTGAAGTAGCATGGAATCAGATTAAGGTGGTTGATCTATTGCGTAATTCTGAGGATTTGGAGCGTCTCTATTCAGAAGTTCATTTGCTTAAAACTTTGAAACACAAGAACATTATCAAATTTTACAATTCATGGGTCGATACCGAAAACGAACATATCAACTTCATTACTGAGATTTTCACTTCTGGGACACTGAGACAGTAAGTTTTGGTAATTTGCAATCGTACTTTATACTTGAATTCTCTTAGATGTTTATATTTTAACAACGTCTAGGTATCGAAAGAAACATAAGCATGTTGACCTAAGGGCATTGAAGAAGTGGTCTAGGCAGATTTTAGAAGGCCTTTCTTATCTTCACAGTCATGATCCTCCTGTTATTCATCGAGATCTCAAGTGTGACAATATTTTTGTTAATGGGAATCAAGGTGAGGTGAAAATTGGTGATTTGGGTTTGGCTGCTATTCTTCGCCAGGCACGTTCAGCTCATAGTGTCATCGGTAAGGACTTTCCCTTTTCACTATTTTTGTACCATTTTCTGAATGTGATCTCTAATGAGGCTCAGTTGGATGTAACCTGAATAGGCACACCAGAATTTATGGCACCAGAGCTCTATGAGGAGGAATACAATGAGCTCGTGGACATCTATGCCTTTGGCATGTGCTTGCTCGAGTTGGTGACTTTTGAGTACCCATATGTTGAATGTACGAATGCTGCTCAAATTTACAAGAAAGTGACATCTGTAAGTCACTTGAGATCTCTGGCTTTTTTATAATTGTTGTGTATTTGTTACTGGTTCAGATCATTCATTACTCATGCTTTATGGAAGATGTAACTTAAATACCTCTGTGTTAGAACTACGCAAGTGTTACAATCACTGACTTCAAATGAAGCCTATATGGTTCGTCTAGACTCTCACTGTTCCCGATTAGCTATCATTTGACGATTCTTATGTTGATTTGAAATTTCTAGCTTATATATATATATATATATATATATATATATATATATATATATATATATATTGATAAATATGTCTTTCTTACTTTTTGATAATTGACAGACTTTCTTGTCTCTGAATATCTATGTTAACTTGAACTATGTACTCCATAAGGCGACAGGATTCTGTACAGGATGTAATGGCATGGATTGTCCATTCTGTTGAGATTTTATTTGTACCAGTTTGCTGATTGGTGAATATCCTGAGTTTTCAATTAGATGAATCTTTGTGAGCAAATTAGTAAAGAAATCAGTTGCCAGTTCTCTGTCGCTCTCTATTGGTATTTGCATTATACAATACCAACAAATAATGTTTGAACCCATTGCACGATGATTTAGAAATTATAATTGGATTCAGGTTTCTCATCAATTTAAGAGACCATATGGTTGTGTAGCCATGGCAAAGATTCTCCATTGACCCGTTGTTAAACTTTAATAATCTTTTCCCCTCTACTATTCGTAATCAATTATGAAACATTAACTGTAAGTATCTGTATATCACTTACTCTTATTGTTAATTCCTATTTCTTTATCACCAATCTTTCTTTCACCGAACAGTAGTTAGCCTTGTGATCATCATTGTGGTTCATTTTCCTTTGTAGGGAATCAAACCAGCATCGTTGGCAAAAGTGGCAGATAATGGAGTTAGAGCATTTATAGAAAAATGCATTGCAGAAGTCTCTGAACGGTTGCCTGCTAAGGAACTTTTGGGGGACCCCTTTCTCCAATCAGAGGATGATGAGAGTGTCGGCCGTTCTTTACGAGTAAAAACTCATTACTCAGGTGAATTTGGTGTTCAAGAGTTTCCACGATGGTTGAAGACATTTTTCCTTTTATCTTGACATTTTTCATTGCTGTTGCAGCTGAAACTTCTCATCAGGTAAATCTTGATAAAAATGCATATGGTTCTTCTGCCGAGACAGGCAGAGACTTTACAGTGCAAGGTCAGAGGAGGGATATTAACACTATTTTTCTGAAACTACGAATATCAGATTCAACAGGTTCCTTCTTGCTCTCTATCTCTCCCCTTCCTCAAATGTGTGACTGTTAGTATTCATTTGATTCCATATCCAGAACATTAATTTTCAACTATAAATTTTTCCATGGTTCAGGTCATTTTCGCAATATCCACTTTCCTTTTGATACTGAGGCAGACACAGCATTTGCTGTTGCTAGTGAAATGGTTGAAGAGTTGAACCTAACAGATCAAGATGTTTCAACAATTGCTGCAATGATTGAGTCAGAAATTCGGTCCCATATTCCAGACTGGGAACCTAAGGAAATTTCTGGAGATAGGATGTATGAGACAGTGGCAAATTTAGGCATCTGTTCTCCTAAAACCAATGATGAAGCTTCTGTAATGATGAGTGAGCTTAACCGTTCGCCCAGTGGTCTTCAAATGGAAACATTGCCATCAGGTCATAAGTACTGGTCTGACTCCCCCAAGGAAACTAATAGAAACTCTCAAGGCAAGTCTGCTACTTTAAGCCAGTACAGCTTGAGTGAACACAATGAACGAACTCCTGGAACTCCTGATAGTTACAGAGATGATGACAGTCCAAACAGTGCTGCATCTCTTGAACAGTTGGAGGATGATCACATATCTGACTGTGTTGGTAATATTGGCTTAAAAGAAGGCAGTGGAATCACCAATTTGCAACTTGACAGCACAACCCATCAGTTGGAAGATAAATGTGAAATATTGTTAAATACTGAATCAGAAGGTGTCAAGCATGTTGTGGAGAAATTTGAATATCTGTTGGTAAAGCAGCAAAAGGAGGTAGATGAGTTAAAGAGGAAGCACGAGTTAGCCATATCAGACTTTCTAAAGGAGCTCTCTCCAGAAATCTGTCGAAAGATTTTAGGTATGTTTAAGCTGAAGATTCCTGCATTTGGAACACACTGCTAAGTTGCATGTGTTTTCAGGGCTAATTTGTAACTGGGAATGAAGCGTAATCATACACATCTTATACAAGGGCAGAAGATATTTTATAAGCAGCTCAAATACTTTTTATACCGTTGGTCATATTGGGAAGCATGATTTGAGAAGCGGAACATTGTGCAGTGCAACAAGTCTTAAATGAGACTTGAGTGAGAGCATAGCAAAGTAAGCCAAGATAAACATAATTGCTGAAGGAACCGAGTGTCTCTTTTGAGAGTTACTCCCGGTGGTCCCATGCACTGAGGAAGCACTGCTAGTTTTATTTTCCACAAATATAAGATGCTCTGCACTGCGATGTTACTTTGATAATTTTTGGTGTAGTATGGACACGAGTCACGTGGTTGTTGTTTGTCTACATTTTGGTCTGATATTATCATACTTGTACATATGGTTTACACTTACACTCAAAAGTCTTTGTGTTTCAATGCTGTTGAAATGAATGAGAATGTGTTTCAATCTTTCTGGTGATTCGAATTGACTTGTTTTTGTGTTGTTTGCTTCATCTCTCTTACTTATTTTGTGCATTACTTGAATTAAAGAGATCTTTCTCTGCTTGAGCTTGAGATGTTGGGAAGCCTTTGTAATGTTCTTTTATTTATTTTACTCCTGGAATTTATAAAGACCGTCCATGTTATCTCCACATAGTACATACATACTACGAACTACAAAGCTATCTATTTTCAGTAGCATTTGAATCATTGAAAGTTTTGGGTTTGGCTACCTTACAAGTGCATTCATGCCGAAAGGACTAAGTGGAGGTGGGCAGTTATTTCATTTTATATGGGTTGTGGCTGTCAAGACCCGAAGGTTTTATGGTGGATTTGAAGACCAACCTTCGTGTACTCAAATCAAACACGCGGCACAAGAAGAGGCTTGACTTTGTGGGCCTACCATTACTAAAACCATTTCACCATCACACCGTCACTCACTCGCCTCGCCCTGGACCATAACCCTCACCTTCAGGGATGGCAAAAAATTTCCGCCAGTGCGGGGTTTTGAAGTCCTTTATATTGAGTATCGAATTGTAAAAAAGATTAGATTAGATATGAGTATAATTTTTATATTTGTTAATTGCGTGGGTTGGATACAGGTATATACTACTAATACCTATACCTGTTCACTAAACTCTTTAGACTATTAACTATGTATTTGCTTTTACTAGTTTAAAAGTTAAAATTTATAGCTAAATCAAATAAGTATTAAAATTAAAAAAATTAAAATCCTAAAACTTAAACATTAGCACTTAGTAGCTTAGTTAAGTGGAGACTTTTGTTTTCGATCCAAATATTTAGTAATACGTTGATTAAAATTGAACTTAACAATCATTAAATTATAATAAAAAATTATCTAAAATTGAAAATAATTTTTAAAATAAAGTGCTGCATGTTTATTTAAAGCTAAATAGTTAAGGTGTCATTTTTTTTAAAGATATAAAGATATTAAAAATATAAAAGATGATATAGGAAATAGAGGATGGGGGGATGGATAGATATACGTTGTTGTTATTATTATTATTGTTGTTGTTGTTGTTGTTTAATGAACGATATTGTGAGAAATGATTAGTGCAAGGATGTCTTCTACTAATGGACTACGAGTATAGGTATTGACATCCGAGCACAATATTTGATCCGTTACCTTCCCTATAGTCATGAGTCATGATGACACTGAACTTTTACTTTATGAGTCTTAAATTGAAATTAGATAGCAGCTCCATCCTAAATAATTTAACATCCTTCAAAATTCCTTATAAAGTTTGTTTTTAATTAAAATTACCTAAATAAGTTATTTTTATTATTTTGAATTTAGAGAATAATTATTGAATCTGAAGCTAAAAAAAGACACGTAATTTGAGGAAAGGCAAATACAACTTATTTCATTTCTTATTTTTTTTAAATAAAAATTCAATTTTAAATTTTACTAAACTCTTTAAAATAAGAAGGGAGAGAGTTACTAGTGTAATGACCCAAATAGATCAGACGCGTGTCAGTACGTAACTAACGTTGCATAGACTTTTCATGAGACCAGAGGCAAACTTCTCAAAAGATGAAACATGGAAATGCCCATCCCGCAAGGCTAGTTATTAGTGAACAAGGCAGGAGTGGATAGAACTCATGCGAGCCCCTCTTTTGTCTTTGCCAGCAGTAGGAGATTAGATTTAGTAGATAACATACCAAATCCTTTCTTCCTCTCCTCCATTTTTTCTTCTATACCCCCGAAACCCTCAATCTCCTTCTTTCTTCTCTCTCTCTCTCTCTCTCCCTCTTTGAGACAAAAGCACGAACGCTTTCTCTGCACTCGACTAAAACAGAGAATATGGCGATTTCAGCCTCAGCAGCAGCCACCGTAGCTTCCACTTCTCCAAAACTCACGCACCCTTACGCCTCCGCCTCTCCTTCAAACTCGTTACCCTCCACCACTGCTCTCCGTACTAAATTAACCCCATCCAATCTCTCCTCCTCCTTTCTCCCCCCATTCGCCACCGCCGCCGCTGTTACTGTCACAACAACTCGCCGCCGCTCCCTCATCGTACGCGCCGCTCGTGGCAAATTCGAACGCAAGAAGCCCCACGTCAACATCGGAACCATCGGCCACGTCGACCACGGCAAGACCACTCTCACCGCCGCCTTAACCATGGCCTTAGCCTCTCTGGGCAACAGCGCCCCTAAAAAGTACGACGAAATCGATGCCGCCCCCGAAGAAAGAGCCCGTGGTATCACCATCAACACCGCCACCGTCGAGTACGAGACCGAGAACCGACACTACGCCCATGTGGACTGCCCTGGCCACGCCGATTATGTTAAGAATATGATTACTGGCGCTGCCCAAATGGACGGTGCGATTTTGGTGGTGTCCGGTGCTGATGGGCCAATGCCACAAACTAAAGAACATATTTTGTTGGCTAAGCAAGTGGGTGTCCCTAACATGGTTGTGTTTTTGAATAAACAGGACCAGGTTGATGATGAAGAGCTGTTGCAACTTGTGGAATTGGAGGTTCGTGAGTTACTTTCTTCTTATGAATTTCCTGGTGATGATGTGCCTATTATTTCTGGTTCTGCGCTCTTAGCTTTAGAGGCTTTGATGGCTAATCCTAGTATTAAGAGAGGAGAGAATCAATGGGTTGATAAGATTTATGAGCTTATGGATTCTGTTGATAGTTACATTCCTATCCCACAAAGACAAACTGATTTGCCCTTTTTGTTAGCTGTTGAAGATGTGTTTTCAATTACTGGTCGTGGTACTGTGGCCACTGGCCGTGTTGAGAGAGGTACTATTAAGGTTGGAGAGACTGTTGATCTTGTGGGATTGAAGGAAACTAGGAATTTCACTGTAACTGGGGTTGAAATGTTTCAAAAGACTCTAGACGAGGCAATGGCTGGGGATAATGTCGGGTTGTTACTTAGAGGTGTACAAAAGGCTGATATTCAGAGAGGGATGGTGTTGGCCAAGCCCGGAACAATTACTCCCCATACTAAGTTCCTTGCCATTGTGTATGTGTTGAAGAAGGAAGAAGGTGGTAGGCACTCACCTTTCTTTGCAGGTTACAGGCCTCAATTTTACATGAGGACCACTGATGTGACTGGAAGGGTGTCTTCTATTATGAACGACAAGGACGAGGAGTCCAAGATGGTTATGCCTGGTGACCGTGTCAAGATGGTTGTGGAGCTTATTATGCCAGTGGCTTGTGAGCAAGGGATGAGATTTGCCATCAGAGAAGGAGGAAAGACTGTTGGAGCTGGTGTTATTCAGTCCATCATTGAATGATAGTACTAGGAACTTTCATGGGCAGTGGATTATCTTTTACTTTTTTGAGCGGTGTTAAACTTCATATTCTTAAGTTTTTATGGAATTAGTTTCACCATTCTAGGAACTTCCAGAACCTAATGTCATATAATTTGCATTTTTGTTCTTATTTTGCATTGAACTCATGTCAAGTCTAGTTGGAAAATGTTCATGTGATAATTCAATATGACTCACTTTTCCTCGGTTGCTTCAGCTAATGTTGATTTGCCTGTGGTCAATATTTCAACATAAGAAAGAAAAAGTTCTGGTATTTCTGATGGTGCTTATCAGCAACTTGTTATTGTTTTCTAACTATGGTGAGTATTGATAAAATATTTGTGGTTGGGTGCTCCTTATAGTTCAACTTCAACCCAACTTATATTCATGGTTGAATTTTAAATGCTTCTGATGATAAGAAATATATAAAACAATTCTGAGCCCGCAGCTGCAATTAAAACATTTTCTTGCTTATCTTATATTTTTTTATTCTCGAAATCTACCAGTCAGGCCTTGCCTGTGTAAAGGGGCCATTTTTCTGCTCACCTGATCAATGCTTCTTTCCTTCTTTATCCACACTTAAGCTTTGTGCATTGCTCTTGGTAATCTACTTCTATGCTCATTCCACCAAGTTACTAACAATATTCACAATTACCACCACATCCTCGATAGTGAATAGATAAGCCTCCCTAGGAAGGAAGGAAAATCCTACTCTGTGCGCTACAGTAATAAACAGTATCTATATTTTTGTATTTCTACTGTCTTGATATGGTTCAAATAGTAGTGCTACCCCAAGAAATACGGGGAACAAACAATTTTTAGCAAATTGAGCTCTCAATTATAACACATGACATCTTGATATTTAAATTTGGGATGGACATGCTGCTTTCAGTTTCTAATATGATCACGCTGTCTCATTTCTAAAATCTCCTGAAATTTGGAGGAAGAACACCATCGACACTTTTCGCAGGGATGTGCCATG
Source organism: Citrus medica (assembly GCA_002013955.2). Taxonomy (NCBI): domain Eukaryota; kingdom Viridiplantae; phylum Streptophyta; class Magnoliopsida; order Sapindales; family Rutaceae; genus Citrus; species Citrus medica. Next base: position 609,293 of record MKYO02005786.1, on the reverse strand, counting down.
CAAACTGTCGTAGACGTGAACCGGGTAGACACTTCTATTGGCTATAGAACATGGCATAGGTCAGTAAACCTAACGATAATGGTTGAATAAGAAGGTCGAATTCGATCTTCATTAAACAGAATTTTAGACGTCATATATGGCATCATCGAATTCTCCTCTACTCAGCCACTATAACATGCTCATGTCAAAATGGAGAACTAGACATACACAATTCACATTTCTATTGTTAGCGGGACTTGTACATGTGTGATGCCATATGGAGAGTGTAATTGGCTACCTTACCCATCAAAATTACCATCGAATAATCCAACCCAGTAAAATAAAAGAAGGGCTATAACGCCTAGATGATACTGACAATTGTTTGCTGCGGGAATTTCACCAGGCCATGTGTCACAAGGATCAACTCTTTCTCAATTGAAATAAGGTCGGACTTGATTGGAAATTTGGACTTATTGGTTAGCGATCCGCCTAATTCTAATGTGTGGTATGGAGAGTAAGGTTTAAAAGTATATTTAAGTATTTTTTAAAGGAAAATTATCAGTCATGTACTCTTAAATGACACCAGTATTAAATATGCTACAATATTTTTCAAGTGTATCACTCGTATACCTTAAGTTGACAAAATACTTCTGCCGTCCACCAATCCGTTAACTGCCGTTTGTGAGTGCTAACAGCATAAGGGTAATCTAGTCTTTTTTTTAAAACGACATGTCATCCCATTTATCTAGTTAAAAACGACATGTCATATGATATATTTTGATAAAAATAACATGGCATTCCATTTATCGGATAATTGTTAATAATTGCTAAAAAAATTACTTTACAACCGAATCTGCTCCTCCAAAATTTAACCTAAATTATTGAAAATCTACTCCTCCAAGCTCAAACTTGAATTTTTTATGGTATAATATGTATAATTGTAAATAATATATTGTTTATAATTTTTTATGGTATAAGATTAATATTTTTTATGGATAATTGTTAATAATATGTACCATTAATAATTCATATTTTTTAATAAAAAATATTTTGTTAATAAAAAAATAAATAAAATTGTGTATTGAAAATTTACATTAATTTTCAAGGTAAATTTATTTTTTTACCTCATTTTGAGTTTAAAGGGTAAAATAGTCATTTTGCTCAAATTCTGTTAAGTTCTTAACGGTAGTAAACGGAAAGGTGGACGCCAGAACTCTTTTGTCAACTTAGGGTATACGAGTAATATAAGCGAAAAGTGTTGTAATATGTTTGATACTGGTGTCATTTAAGGGTATATGGCTGACAATTTCCCTTTTTTAAACAATAATGGCACTTCTTGTGTGTAGTGAAGTGGGAACAAGTACACCAATAAATAATAGAGAACCATTAACTTAATATCAATGTTCTAGAATTGTTATAGCTTATAAAGTGTAATTAGGAAAAATATGAGAAAATATAATATTTTTGGAAAATGAATACGGAAATGCGTTTGAAAAATATTTTCAAAAAATGTTTATTTGAAATAAAGTTGGAAATGTTTTTGAAAGAATTTTTAAAATGTTTTCTCATAAATATTTTTAGGAGAACGTTGAAAAAATTTTCTCAGATTGTTTTTCGGAAACGTTTTTTGACCAAATAAAAAAAATAGTTTTTTTTTTGGGAAAAAAAAATAGATTTTGAAAATGCTCTTTCTTCAAACCTAATCGATGCCTCTGTTCTTTAATGCAAGCCCCTTTTTATAGCTATGGCTTCGAAAGACATCAGATGCATGCTTTGCATTCAATATCAATGCATGCTTTGTTTGCATAATCTGAATACATTTCACAAGTCATGCATTTATTCTAATAAGAAAATTTACACCAATAGCCATAAAAATTTTAGTTTTTTTCATCTTAACCCCCCAAATAAATTTCTATCAACATTAGCCATAAAAAAACTTTTGAGACCAAAATACCCCTCTCTCTCATCTCTCTCCCAACACTCTCTTTCACCCATCTCTCCCAAACCGAACAAACTCCCATCATCGGCGGTAACATCAGCCCTCGTCGGCGGCGGCTTCATCCCTCATCGGCGTCCGATCTACCATCTTTAGTCTTCAACAAAACCTAATTTAGTTATTTTATTTATTTTCATTAATACACAGTGGTATGAGTTATTTTCTGAACTTGCTCGAGAGTTTCAATGAACTGTAAGTCGTAGATGAATCTGGCGACAGACTGCCTGTCGCACCAAGCCTTGGGCGACAGGTGCCTGTCGCACCAAGTTTTTGTGCGACAGGTTCCCTGTCGCGTGAAGGTTCGTGCGACAGGAAGCCTGTCGCCCAAGGTTTGGTGCGTCCGACATGCACATGTCGCACCAAGCAAGGTGCGACAGGTGCCTGTCGCCAGATTCACCCACGACTCAGTTCAGCAAGTTCAGAAAATAACTCATACCACTAAGTGATGCCGATTAGTCTGTAAAGAAGGGTAATTTGGGGAGAAAGACTTGTGTTTGGCTAATGTTGATAGAAAAAAAGTTGAGAGGGTTAGTTGTGAAAATAACAAAATATTTATGGTTATTTTCGTTAACTTCCCATTCTAATACGTTTCACAAGTCATGTATCTAATTTGCCAAAGAGATAAAGAATCAGTGAAATACACGTGCTTTTGGATAGATGTGCGGTAAAGAGGGTTCGTGGTACCTACTCCCACCCTTTCTCTTCTGCTTTGAGAACCGCATGAATGGAGAGTGGGTAGAGGATCAAGATTCCATCTTGATCTGATCATGTACTGAGCAAATAAATCAATTATTGATTAGTTGTTAATAAATAAAAAAGTAAAAAAAGTTAAATATTACTCATATACTACCACTAAAAAACACATGACAAAAGATAATTAAAAGTTCAGTAATGCTCAGATTAGGAGAGGATCTTGTTACGTGGGCAGAAGGGAATGAGGTACTCACACAGAGTTGCATACTTACTTGAGTAGTGCAGGAGACTGCAAAATGTGTCGAGTAAACTCCCCCGGCGCTGAAAAAGAACAAACGAAACTTTATCCTTTACATTAAATATCAAATGCATGTATTTAATCCACAAGTATTTCACATTATCAATCATGTTCATTCAATTGTGATGCATGCTCATCAAAATAAGCCTCTTTAACCTCTTATTATCAACTAACTCCTTGACTTTGAAGTAAAGCAAATAAATAACCAATATATGTGAATAAAAAGTATATGTATGCGATTTAAGATTTACAATTTTAAATTATATTTTTTTATTATTTATTTAATTTTATAAAATAATTGATTCTCCACTAGCTCGTTTCACAATGTATTTTTTTTATGGGTTAAGGTCCCCTTAGTGGACTTAGATAAGAGTTCAATGCAATTGAGTCACACTTTAATGTATCTGTAACTTTTAAGCTACAGCCTACAATGGTCGCTCTAATATAATGACTTAGATCTGATATGTAATTTGTAAAGATTTGAAGTGACAATAACAAAAGAAAAGAAAAGAATTTAAAAATAATCATATAGGAAAATGTTCTTTGGACTTAGAATAAAATCTCTAGAGTTCATTTATTTCCATCAAGAGTGTCTTGATTTGGGAAACAAATTATCTCAATACTTTATTTAAATAGCTTCGGGGCTTTTTATAAGAGTCAATGGGAAACGCATGATTACAGTACTAACCACTTATAAACAACAAAATATACAGTCAAAACAATAATGCATGGAATGCGGAAATAATGGGAAATATGGCAATATTGCACGTGTTGTTGGCGGACCACATGTCAAGGACCCATTCAGTTTCAAAGCAAACTGAAGACTAAGTTCTAGACTCCTCTTCCCAGGCATGGTCCAAGAATGTAGGAAGCTTGTTAATTGCTTGGTTTAATGCTTATCCTTCGGAGACATCGGAGTCCACCGTAAAATACATACCATTTGGCTTGGACCGCGCCTAAAGACCTAACATCGAGTTTTATATGGTAACAACAGTTATTGTAGAATACGCAGATGAGTCTAAATGGGAAACTGAAGACTGGAATGACAAGGAGATTTAACTATAAGGATGGATCATAAGAGTTTACTTATACACCATATAAATTATAAAATGAAGGCTTTACAGTCTATAAGTAGGGATGGCAATGGATTGGATCTGATCCAAGATCCACGTGATTCAAATTCAATTGGATCGGATTTGGATCAGTTTAAAATAAATTTAGATCGAATTTAGATATCGATGTGCGGATCTAAGATGAATCTTGAGCAGATCTGGATCTATCTTAATATCTAAATTCATATTCATATTTATATCCACCAATCTTTTAATTTTATTTTATTTTAAAAGTTTCTTAACAATTGTGAAATTATAATGATAATAAATTTTATTCATAGCACATTAATGATATTTACCATGCACTTAAACTCTTCAAACTTAAAGGTTAGTTTTATAAATTTAAAGGTCAGCTAGCCTCAAAGCATGTATATATAATATTCAAATTACAAGTTAAGTAATACAACTTGGCAATTTATTTTATTGTATTGGCTAAATAATTTTTAAGGAATATAATTATTCATATATTTAGTCAAATATGATCATAATAAAAATAATAAAGCCCTAAATATAAATCATTTTTAATTTATATATCATTATCTAATGTTGTAGAAATGAGGTGGATATGTCGTGGATATTAGAATAATGAGGGAGACAATATAATATTTTATTAATCTTACTCCTGTAATTACTTTTAAATGATATTTTATTATCTTTCTTATTTGTTGTTTTATTTAAAAATATAAGTTACAATATTTATTATATTTTTAAAAAAAATTATATAATTTATTTGTTATCAATACATTTTAGCCTTCAATTTTCATTCTAAAAAATTATTACTTTTTTATTGCTACGTTTTAGAATTCATAACGAATTTAGAACAGATTTAAATTTTAATTTTTTTTTGGGATTTGGAACAGATATATATATTTATTTCTTTTTTGGATTTAGATATGGAGCGAAAAATATGAATTCATGATAGATCTGGAGCAGATACGGATCTTAATTTTTATTATGGATATAGATCTGAAGCAGAATAAATCCAACCCATATCTGCCCTATTGTCATCTCTATCTTCAAGCTCCTAGATTTACAGATTCATATTCCCTTCATATAGCCACCGTTTCTAGATACCTTGCTAGAAGAACACCTCATATAGAAACTATTTCACTCCCTTAAATCATGCATCTGAACTAAAACCCCAGTAGCTGGCTTGTAATACAACATCAATGGTAAGGGCCAACAGATGAACCGCCACACAGGCCTTTGCATCTTCTGCCAAACCTTGTGATAGATACACAAGACTCAGGAAGACCTAGAAGACAGTTGACATGATCAACTGCTGAACAAATGTTGCTCTCTGCATTTTTTCTTCAATGTTCTCTTCATGCCCATCATCTAGCGAAGTTCCCCCAGCACTGCACAAAAGGAATGCATTCAGTCAATAGCAAGTTTTGCATCATTTCAAAATATTCTCGTCGACACTTGTATTTGGTTATCAGCAGGACTAGCAGGATACTTCGAGGAATATGAAAAAAATTGGTAAGAGCAGTTTCAGGGTACACCTGATTCATTCTAGCATACAACTTTCACGACTGAGCATCAAAAAACCAGAAATAAACCTACCATGGGATATGCTATTATGTAACTGAGATAGATGGACAATTATGTTCTTCAGTTTATTGGTAAAAAGGCAGATTATGGTACAGCTACTATTTACAGCTAAACAGCAATGGAAATGAAAAATCTTTTGAATCAGCAGAGTTTCCAGCGAACTGCCTCAATGGCCACATGACGCTCTACGCGTACATCTTTTCTCAGGGGAAGAAAAGAATGAAGAGTTGAAGTAAATGCAAGAAAATCACACAGCAGACCAGCAAGTAACAGAAACAAAGCAGTATACCTCGGTTCCAGAGGAAGAAGCAACTTCCCAAACAGTGGCAACAGAAGCATCGACAAAAAGCTCAGGACAGACGGAAATTAAAAACTCATATAATCTGTTGCAAGTTAACAAGAAAAGAAAAGGGGACAAAAATTGCAATTATTAAAGTTTCTGGAGTGCATGATAAAATTACCCCATAAAACTATGCAGAGGAGAGTATGGAATTCTTCTTTCTGGTTTCTTATAAATAAATTCCTATTACAAGCAACACATCAATTTTAAAATGCATTGTGCTAAAAACTGAAATTTTGTTTGCTAGCTTCTTAAATAAAAGCTGTGACCACAGTAACTTATATTCTGAGGAAGGAGGATACCTTTTCAAATCCGAAGCTAAAGAGACCTCATTGGTACAATCATCTTTCTGGATACCTTTGGTGTCTGAAAGAGTTCCACTGCAGAGAAATGGTGATAGCAGCGGATCAGGTAGAGATTCAGGAGCATTTCCCCTAAAAATTGTGGGTGAACCAAGAAACGAGCTCAGTTCCTTGCCAAGCATTGCTGAACCACCATTCCTGAGGCCAGATTTCAGACATTTTCTCCTGCGCTGCAAATCATAAAGGTGTTCTTTATTGTATCTCAAAGCACTTAAATATACTCAAAGAGATCATACATATACTAAATTTCAAACCTCTAAGATCCAAAACAGGCAACAGTACCTTTAACGAACTAGCATGTTGCACCATAAAATGTTCAGCAGCATCTTTTCCTAGGTTTGCTGCGCACAGAGGACAAACCTGAGAGAGCGACAATGAAGCAGCCACCAAATTCAATTCAAGGTAAGATGTTGGACATAACTAATTACGTGCGGTAATGCGGGAAATCCAATTATCTCCTCACATTGTTCAATGGCATTCATAATGGATTATATGGATACCTATCTCTTTAATGTAATAAGAAAGAATTGGAAAATGAATATCACATGTTCCAGGAGCAGGATCAAGGAATCAAAGAAGCGTCTAGATTAATAATATTAAGCAACTTACTATCATCTAGAAATAAAATCAGAAATAAATGATTGACAATGAATGGCAAAACACATAGATGTAAAATGGATCTATTAGATAAAGAAAAGCACATACTGCATTTTTCATTTCAAAGCAGTGTTCTTCCTGCAAATGGCTACAGATCATGTGAACTTCAATTTCAAGATAACAGAAGGGGCACGGAAAGCAAGCTTTTACATCATCATCTGTTTCTGTTTCATCCACCATTGAATGATTATCTGCGTGACACATAAAATAGTTAGGAAAAATTGTTTCCTAGACAATATTCAACAATTTAAAAGCAATATGTAAGGAAAAATCATCTTAAATCCATGGTCACAAACAAAACCATCGTACCAAGAAGGAAAATGAAAAAAATAAATAATATGTCCGCTTCGAAAGAATACAGGAAATATACATAGATCAATCACATTTGAAATATGGTAATATGGTCTCCTTTATACACTTTAAGTGTTGTACGATTGTCTAGCTCAATCAATGGTAAAAACACCTTGAATCTAGGGAATTCAAATACACGGCTGACTCCTTCTAAAGCAATTCTACAAATGCAGATGCCATACTGGAATGTAGCCATCGGTGCTTTGCAACAAACTAGAAAGCAGAACACTCTGTCACAGTCGAAAGATTCAGGATCATATCCAGCAACAAACTCCCACACTGAACACTATTTTGACAGTTCCAAATGAAAAACCTCTGATTGCAGCAGCTAGAACCTAAAGAAAACTTTATCAGCATTGCAAACCTCTGATTGCAACGGCTAGAACCTTAAAAAAAAACTTCATCAGTATTGCAAAAAGCATCATAAAATGATGAGAAATTTTGGTCTCCACCAACCATAATCATCCTCAAAATTTTCATGCACCTATCCTCCTTCCTTAAAACTCTACCAGCAACATATATACATAATTGATTTTCGTACCACATTTTTTTATTCATTTTTTCAATCAAAACGTCAGATTCTCACCTTCATACTCGTTGTCTCCATAACTCAATTCATCATCTTCACCTTCAGCAATGCAATTCTCCTTACAATCACATTGATCACTAACTCTGGATAGACCCAATGAATCACACAAGTTTTCCTTCAACAACTGCAATCTAATTGCCTGTAACTTATCGAAAGAATTATCAATCTCATCCAACAATCTGTCGCGACGTTTAATCCTATCATCATCAGTGTCATTCAACATACTGACTGGCATCTTCTATCACTTTTAGGGAGTGATTAGGCTCAAACAAATCAAGATTCTCCTTAGTTGCTATCAAATTTCTGAACCCCATTTTTAGATTAACAAAGCCTATAATAAATGAAAATGATCTACAAGAATCTCTAATATTAACCAATTATAGAGTTGCATCCAAAAGGAATATCTTATCTCCAATTCAACACAAAAATTAAATCTTGCATCAAGAAAGGGAAACAATACACACACACACAAACAAACATATATGGAAGTAAAAATGAAAATATTTGATCATATATACTTTCTTCTAAAACACATGAATTTGAGCCAACCTAATACTAACTCTTTTTTGAAAACTTGAACGTATCATCAAAACAAGAATAATAACTTATGACCCTGAAGCCACGTACTTCCAAATAAGAAGCCAAACAAGAAAACTTGTTTATATATATATTCTAAGGCATTTTCCAAACACATAAGCAAATGTAAACAAAACTGAGCCCAAAAGGGTAAAAAGAGAAGAAAACAAGTACCGCTGTTGAGTCTTGAAGCTCGAACAGCAGAGAAGTGCTTAGCAGAGTGGACTCTCGAAGCCCAGAAGTCAATGTCCATGATGGTATCAGCTTACTGGGTGCACACGTTAGCTTTAACCGGCGATAAACGTCAGGTTCCGGAAACAGAGTCAAGGACTGATGCTGCTATGCACTGAGAGATGACGATTAGATTGCGGTGTGATGTTGAAAAGCTTACTCATATAATCTGTGAAGAAGCTTTTCTGGCACACAAAAGCTACTTTACGGATGGTTGACACGTGGTAAACTAATTAAATGAACATCCCACACTACATACTGTTATTATGAATGTGGGTGTAAATTACATGAATAAATTAATTGTTTTATTTTTCCTCAAGGAGAATTATATGACTTGTCATCTATTACTTTATTTTCATTACCTTTTACACAACATATGACCTAGGGGTATTAATTTTTAAGAATGAAAAATTTTAAAACAGATAAGAAGTAATACAATTATATATATATATATATATATAGGATGTTATTATTTTTCCACCAGAATTATTCTGACACATTATGTCAGTACCACGATTTGGTAAAACTATTAATTTACCAACAAACATTTAAACTGTTAGTATTTTCTCACCATTCTGTTAAAACTCAATTAATATGTAACGGAAAATTTATAAAATGTCAATTTTATCCTTGGAGCGCAAAAGACGATTTAACCTTTTAAGAAGGAAGAACAATAAATGATGATTTAATTACAAA
>MKYO02005786.1:281035-599601 GCA_002013955.2 Citrus medica | reverse complement strand
CTTTAAGAAGGAAGAACAATAAATGATGATTTAATTACAAATTCATAAAAGGTTAATTACATGGTCTTTTACGCTCTAGGGGTAAAATTGACATTTTATGAATTTTTTGTTACTTATTAACTGAGTTTTAACAGAATAATGGGAAAATGCTAACAGTTTAAATGTTTAGTGATAAACTGATAGTTTTACCAAACTATGATACTGACATGATGTGTCAGAATACTTTTGGTGGGAAAATAATAATATCCATATATATATATATATAATTAAATTTAATAAACTATTATTTATATAGTAATTTATTAAAATAAATATACATATATTATAATATAATTTATTTATCATATGGCTAACATAATATTTGTGATGTATTCTTGAATTCCTCGCAAAGAATAATAGCACAGTAACACTCTAATTCTATTTTTTATTTTGTTTTATTTTTTTCTAATTATGATTTACATATAATAATCTAATGTTTCCCTTTTTGGTTTACAATATGGTGGGTCATGTAAATAAAATGAGTCATATAATGCAACCCCGTTAAAGAATGGGCTATAATAAAGTTAAGAATAAATAAAAGAAAACAGGCTCTAATATAGTATATTTTTTTAATAATATATTAAAATCTTTTTTTAGCCCTTTAATTTTTTTCATAACTTTAATATGGTCAACATTTCCGAGATCTATGACTATATTAAAACTATGGATAAGTTAAATGATAAAAATGCATAAATTTTAATAAAAGTATGTTTTATTCTTTAGTATATAGAAAAATTATCAAGCCTTATAGTCTAATCATATAATATAATTATACTACTAAACTATATAACTTAACGATTCATTACATTTGTATAATTCAGATAAACCAATTTTATATAACGTTGCACGTTAACAAAATTATCATGGGTGACTCAAGTAATTATCACTAGCGTAGTGTCAATCCAATTTGGGTTAAAGTCTTTTTATTATGGCCTAAAAAGCCTAGTAGGGTTTGATTAGGCGATTGAAATCTAGTAACGGGAAAGAACGAGGTTAAATGAATTCAACTAGAATTACAAAACCTAGATAAAGACAACCTAAGTGAGTCATCATGTTGTACGAAAAGTTGCTTTCGTGTTAAGAATGGAATATTAACAACTTATAGGGCCGGTGCATTACACCTAGACAAAAGGGCTTAACAACAAAAGAGCAAAAGATTAGTGACGAAATTCGTTATTGGTGGGCACGGAAATATTTTTTGACTATCGTGACTCAATTTCAGAAAGAAGGCCAATTAAACCCAAGAAATTGGTCTTCTTTTCCTTAAAAGAGAATTGTTGCAATCCTCACTCTTACCATTAAAGAACGTGCCACTAATTTCTTTGATTAATCACATGGCGGTTTCCCTCTTGGGCTTCAGATGGGCCACTGCTTCCACAACTCTGGTGGGCTGGACGCACCTTATGAACATTTAGAGGCCCAAATCATAAGGAACAAAACATCAGATGAGGAATTTCATCTTCTTCTTTTTTCCTAAATAATAATAATAATTTATGGTAAATTAAAAAAAAAGTGCCAAGTTGACCAAACTGCTATGCGTCAGTCATATGATTTTATTGAACGGACATTTGTGCTCCGCACAGACAGAGGTGATCTCTCTACTCTTAACTCAAAGAGAGTGGAATAGTTATGATTAAAGTTATTTAAAAGGGTGGAAGAGAGTGATGATTACAATCAGCAAATGCTTTTGATTATGTTCGTCTAGCATGGGAATGGAGATCTCATTGCTGGGGCTGCCCAAAAAAGTCAACCCCTTCACTTTTTATCTTGATTAAAGAAAAAGGTAAAAGAATATATGTATGCATAATTAGTAGCACTCATCATCATTAATATCATATAAGTCAACAAATTATCAATTTTGAGTTATATTCATTCTTTAAAAAAATTATTGTAAAATACAATAGAGTTATGCCGAGTATTTGTTGAGAAATTTACTATCACAAATATACAGAAAGATGTTCACTCTTTTGAAATTTGAGAAAATTAAATTCGTGTAAAGATTTAAATTTATACTGTTAATGTATGTTGAAGGATGTGGGTTACTATTAGGCAATGATGGTAAGTGGTGAGTTATATTTAATTTGAGTTTTGACTTTAAGGACAAATATATATGAAAGTGGATTGCGGTTAAAAGTAATGACAAAAAAATTTCTCCTAATATTTTTCTCTCTCATATTCTCTCTTAGAAAAATAAGTAGTCAAAATTAAATTTTAATTTTTGGTACTAACAATCAAGCTGAATTTTTTCGGTGCATTACACCTAGACAAAAGGGCTTAACAACAAAAGAGCAAAAGATTAGTGACGAAATTCGTTATTGGTGGGCACGGAAATATTTTTTGACTATCGTGACTCAATTTCAGAAAGAAGGCCAATTAAACCCAAGAAATTGGTCTTCTTTTCCTTAAAAGAGAATTGTTGCAATCCTCACTCTTACCATTAAAGAACGTGCCACTAATTTCTTTGATTAATCACATGGCGGTTTCCCTCTTGGGCTTCAGATGGGCCACTGCTTCCACAACTCTGGTGGGCTGGACGCACCTTATGAACATTTAGAGGCCCAAATCATAAGGAACAAAACATCAGATGAGGAATTTCATCTTCTTCTTTTTTCCTAAATAATAATAATAATTTATGGTAAATTAAAAAAAAAGTGCCAAGTTGACCAAACTGCTATGCGTCAGTCATATGATTTTATTGAACGGACATTTGTGCTCCGCACAGACAGAGGTGATCTCTCTACTCTTAACTCAAAGAGAGTGGAATAGTTATGATTAAAGTTATTTAAAAGGGTGGAAGAGAGTGATGATTACAATCAGCAAATGCTTTTGATTATGTTCGTCTAGCATGGGAATGGAGATCTCATTGCTGGGGCTGCCCAAAAAAGTCAACCCCTTCACTTTTTATCTTGATTAAAGAAAAAGGTAAAAGAATATATGTATGCATAATTAGTAGCACTCATCATCATTAATATCATATAAGTCAACAAATTATCAATTTTGAGTTATATTCATTCTTTAAAAAAATTATTGTAAAATACAATAGAGTTATGCCGAGTATTTGTTGAGAAATTTACTATCACAAATATACAGAAAGATGTTCACTCTTTTGAAATTTGAGAAAATTAAATTCGTGTAAAGATTTAAATTTATACTGTTAATGTATGTTGAAGGATGTGGGTTACTATTAGGCAATGATGGTAAGTGGTGAGTTATATTTAATTTGAGTTTTGACTTTAAGGACAAATATATATGAAAGTGGATTGCGGTTAAAAGTAATGACAAAAAAATTTCTCCTAATATTTTTCTCTCTCATATTCTCTCTTAGAAAAATAAGTAGTCAAAATTAAATTTTAATTTTTGGTACTAACAATCAAGCTGAATTTTTTCACTAAATTTAAAAGAGTAGGAGAGACTAAAAAGTAATAATAATAATACTGAAGAAAATTCTATTCCAAAAGGATAGATAATGTCAAGAACCAAAGCCGCAGTTGCAAAGAGAATATTCTAATATTTGTGCCATAATAGTTTTAGAGAAAAATGGAAGGGCTTAATTGTTTTGTCATTTCATATATAATATCATCGTCCTGATCAGCAAGCTAACAGTACGCCCTTTTCACCAAAAATGGAGCGACAGTTCTTCCGTGGCATAAAAGCAAAGCCTGGACATGCCCTTAATTTGTTAGCAGATTTTTTTTTAAAAATTGATTAAGCATTAGTTTATTTTATTACACAGAGATATATACAACTGCTATGACAGCGGTCATTACATTGATATTTATAATCAGATATATACATGAGATTTATATTATTACATTTTTATTCTATGAAGTTTATGTTCATTTAAATACCCCTCACGGAAGAGGGATGTTTCTATTCCAGTCGCATTTCACAAGAGAGAAAGACGTTATAAGAAGTCTTCACACAATTATGTTTAATTTGTTAGCAAATCACCGTAATTAGGGATGCAAATTGGCCAATCCAATTGGACTGAATAAGATATAGGTATTTTCTAAAATACCCAACTACTGCATATTTGATGGATATGAATATCATAAGGACATCTAACATTCAATTTATTTACCTAATTTTTAGGTTAAAAAATTAAAAACACGAAAGGATCTTCAACAAAAACGTTTATTCTCAAATCTACCCTGACAACAAAATTATGGAAAAATATTTTAATTTTAGAAATTTAGAAAAACATTCACCTGTAACACCGTCCAGTCGCTGGCAACATTGTTCCCATGGTGGCCTTGTCCCGAGTGACTGTGAAAATGGTCTTATGCTGATAAATTTAGTACCATCGGAATCACCATCTCGTGATCTATGCAACGTTATTGGTCTTTCAGCAAAAACGAAACATTTGTGGCACTAATGCGATCCAAAGGGTGGTGGAAACTTCACACTGGCGTCAAAGATGATATTGTGACGCGTATTGCCATGACTATCAAACTCGTCGGACGCCGCCGACATTGACTCAATTGGCAGTGCACTTCACCGTTCCTCTAATTGACAGTCACCTTAAGTTACGTACTACCACCACCATTTAGCTTTCTATTGACAAAATTCAGTATCATTGTGTCGATCGTGAAATTTTGAATCCAATGGTATTGGATTCATCATTATTTGGCTACTTTTTCCATCGTTGGCGGTATCACCGCGGGCAATGGAACAATACCACCAGCGATATTTATTTATTATTATGTTTTTATTAAAAAACAATTTTAATTAGTTTTTAAAATTAATGATTTTAGGAAATATAAATAAAAATGAATAAGAATTTATTAATATATACATTATTAATTATATTGTACTGTATTAATTTGTTTTATTATTTTTTGGATTTAGAAATACAAATTTAATGTCCATGGACATCCATATCCATTAGCATACAGGATTATGATTCTCTCATGATTTGATCTCTTTATAAGAAAAATACACATGAGTGATTGGTAGTCAATAAATAAAAAAAATGAAGAAGTTAAATCATATTCATATAAGCATACACTATCACTATAAATACATATAGCACAAGATCATTAAAAGTTCATGAGAATTCAGATTAAGGGAGGATCTTTATCCGTGGATAAAACCTTATCCATATTCAACATAAAAAACTAGAAATGAAATATAGAGTATCAATCATGAATAATTATAATATACATGGATAATATCCATATCTAATTGTAAATTTGCTACAAATCGTAATATCCTTATTCCTTAACTTCAGATTCATCTTCTGACCATCTAACATGCGTGTAAATTTTCCGGGAACCTTTTTCTCCCCCTTCTTTTACCATGTCGTGAAACTCGTATTTAATTGATGTACTTGAGTATAACGCTAAATGAGAATTTTATAGCATATCATCAAGAAGCATTAACTATATATATCTGCAAATCATAATACTGATAATACACCAACATCGATCTTCCACACTGTAACATCTGGCATATTCTCAGTTATTTGTACCACAGTACGCACTCATGCAATCTAATAGAGGTACGTAAAACCCTAAATCTTAAATTAAAAAGAAAAAAGATGAAGAAGTTGAGTAATTAAGAAAAACACACGGCAACATGTACACGAAGAAGTTGAGTAATTAAGAAAAACACACGGCAACATGTACACATGCCATATACGTGTCATGTTGCGTATGTATTAGAAATCTGTAAATAAAACACTTGAAAGATAAATCAATCTGAATGAATAAATACTAGTAACGACTAATGATCGGACCAGAAGGCTTGATTCCCCCTTGCATGCGCCTTGTTGAAAGGACACACAAAATCATCTAGCACTAGCCGCTAGTTTGATCATCAAACAGTATCTAGACAGGCCATCCATCTCACGAAACTCACGAGATTGAAACCTAGAATTTGGAGTGCAAAACTAAACATGCAAATCGGTGTCGGTGTTGGTGTCGATGCCATGGAGTTGAGAAAAGCGATAGTGTATATGAGGCAATTTATGTGTGGGGGTAGGGTGGTGCAAAGAAATGGGGAAGGTTTTACTAAGAGGCAGAGGCAGCAGTGCCTGTGATATTTTGCTGTGCGCGCATATCTTATATATTAATATTCCCGCTTCGGCATGCACTTTTCTCTTTTAATGTGCAGTAGTGCCGGCACGTTTCCACAGGGGAAAAAAGAAAAGGTATATAAGAAAGAAAGAGACGACAATTTAATTAGTGGAGTGGAGAGATTTGTTTGTTGGTTTGGTTTGGTTTTAGCCAGGATGTGGTATTTTTGAAGGCAAAGCATGGTTTGCCTACTGCCTGCCCTAAAGCTGGGGGTGGGGGGGCTACCTCCTTTTAAAGCCTTGGCTAAAGGGATCTTTATGTATATGCAAGCAAGCGAAAGGATCCTTTTTGTGATGCATTATGCTGTACATGTTTGAAAATTTTGGCTCTCCATGCACCTTCATCCGCCATCACCTCTCAACTTTTGTCTATTTTTTGGTGGGTTGTGTTTTATGTCAAAAAGGATTATAAATTTTTGGATGCTTTTGCAATATGTTGCTTGTCTATGGCTTTGTGGGGCTTCTTCCCTTTTTACTTTATTAGAGATCATCCCATATGTGTCTCAGTGAAATATTAATTATTCACCCACATATATATTCTCTCTATATATATATATATATATATATATATATGAGCTAGGGAACAATGATGCTACTACCCACATGGGATAAAAAGTCAATTCTCTGTTCCGTCGTATGATTACAAGTTAATTTGGATGTTTAATTGATATATGTACTCATCAATCTATAATTACATATATTTTAAACTCTACTACAAAATGCGGCAGCTCGATATTTATGTATTGGTTGATGCTGTAGTGTCACTGTATTAATTGTTGCTACCTAATTCTATATGCTCATGTTTTGGTCAAATAAAAGAAAATGATTCTGGCGAGGCTACTCATAATTGCTGGTCAACTACTGCATCAACAGGTTGAGGGTTTTATGTACTTATTATTTCCCCCCCCCCCCCCAAACTATCCACGTTATTAGCCTACCCCAATAGCCAGCTTAAAGTTTAAAACTTAAATCTTTAGTTTAGTTTCTTTATTTCATTTAGCTTGAAAGTTGAAATTGATCAAGTGTCAAACGATCCCATATATATAGTATTCAAAAGCACTGAGACGTAGGTAATTAAAGTTAAATTACTCTTTAGTCTCCTGAACGTCTAGGAGCGATCTTCTGTATGCGTGAAAGACAACGAAACGTATGATTGGATTAACGCTCTAATTGTTGTTGTATAATTAAGATGAAAGAGCTGGCATAGCATAAGAGCCGCCCTAATCAGATGGCTTACGATCCGTCAATCGGTGTCCTACTCGTGGACCGACCACCGACAGTTTCTTTCAAGTTTCAATCAAACGGCCACCATTGTGAGTTCCCCTTATCCTAAAAACACAAATCACAGTCAATAGCAAAAAATGTGTTGTGTTGCTGATTGGATTAACGCTCTAATTGTTGTTGTATAATTAAGATGAAAGAGCTGTCATAGCATAAGAGCCGCCCTAATCAGATGGCTTAGGATCCGTCAATCGGTGTCCTACTCGTGGACCGACCACCGACAGTTTCTTTCAAGTTTCAATCAAACGGCCACCGTTGTGAGTTCCCCTTATCCTAAAAACACAAATCGCAGTCAATAGCTAAAAATGTGTTGTGTTGCGTTGCGTTGCGTAAGCTCTACTGGAACCATATCTTCTATCTTTCAACGCGACAATCCAATAGCAGAGTCACTGCGGCAGAAACACAATCCAAACGTATAACCGTGAAATTAGCGCCACGTGTCCCGGAACTGCCTCGCAGCCGCAGGCACGTTAAAGAAAAGCTAGTGGTGGGGCTACAACTCTGGCTGGGTGACCCTGCTTTCCCCTAACGGACGAAGCTTCGCGTGGAAGGCAACCATGGTCATGGTGGGACCCTTGAATTGGGGTTTCTTCGGATGGGGGTCCACTGCTGTTTGTCTGTTTACAGTTTGAAATCTGACTTGGCAATTAAAGTCTAAAGATGCTAATTGCTTAAGCGAGAAAAAGAACAAAACAGGGGATAAAAACAGAAAAGTGAATTCTTCAGGAAATGACATGGGCATCTAAATGGGCTGAAAAGTGGGTAGGCCAGGCCAGTCCAAAATAGGTTTGGACTTTCTTGTAGGCCTTGACCCATCATTGCGTAACCCGATTCTCCCCGGCCAGAAAAATACCGGATCTTACCCGCCCAGCATGAGCAGGATTTTGGCTCACGCCCAAAGGCCCAGTGCTGTGCTGCTCCCGCTATGGAGAATGTTAAAACCCTTGAAAACCTCTCTTTAATTCAACTGCATTTCGACAGCTTCTTCTTTTAGTCACTTCTGTAACATATTCAGCTTCGTTCATAAAAGAAGCCATGAATCGATCAAAGGCAGTACTCTCATCTCTCAGACTCGCCAACTCGCTTCTTTCGATTCGGTCTTCTTCAACTCGGCCACTATTTACACGGGTGACTCACTTCTTTCACCTGTCTTCATTCACTGCCTCCAATCAATCTCACACCTCACAATTTCATATCAACACATGCCAAAAGATATTCTTTTCGACAAGTCCGAACTCTAGTTTAGATCTTATATTAGCTTGTGATTGGTCTGACGAGTTAGAGAACAAGTTAGAAGAATTGAGCCCCAAACTGACCCATGAAAGTGTTGTCTATGTTCTGAGGAAGCTCGATAAAGACCCAGAAAAGGCTTCAGCTTTTTTCAATTGGGTCTGTGATAAAAAGCAATTTAGACCCAGTTCCACGGTGTACAGCTTGATGCTTAGAAATTTAGTCAACAAAGATTCGTTGAAGCAGTTTTGGGTTACTCTTAGGAGGATGAAAGAAGATCATTGTTATATTGAAGAGGAAACGTATTTGTCAATTTTAGGGGTTTTAAAGAAGGCCAAGAAGGCTAGTGATTTAGCCGCTTTGAACCAATTTCATGATGGAATGGTTAAAGAGATTGCCATGGATAATGTTGCAAAGACTCTGGTTGATGTTGTTCTGGGGTCAGACTGGGATGACAAGATTGGAAAAAAATTAGAGGATATGAAAATTGAGCTATCGGATAATTTTGTTTTAACAGTTTTGAAGGAGCTTCGAATTTACCCTGTAAAAGCTTTGGGGTTTTTCCGTTGGGTTGGTGAGCATTCGGGATACAAACACAATACCATAACGTATAATGGTATCTTGAGGGTTCTTGCTCGGCATGAGTCAGTACGGGACTTTTGGAATGTTGTTGAGGAAATGAAGAAGGAAGGGTATCAGATGGACATTGATACCTACATAAAAATTTCAAGACAGTTTCAAAAGTTTAGGATGATGGAGGATGCAGTGAAGCTTTTTGAGTTTATGATGGATGGCCCATATAAGCCTTCGGTTCAAGATTGTAGCTTGCTTTTACGGAGCATTTCATCAATTAATAACCCAGATTTGGGTTTGGTCTTTAGAGTTGCAAATAAGTACGAGTCATTGGGGAACTCCCTTTCTAAGTCTGTTTATGATGGGATTCATAGGGCACTGACAAAATTGGGAAGGTTTGATGAAGCTGAGAAGATTATGAAGGCCATGAAAAATGCTGGATTTGAGCCTGATAACATCACATACAGCCAAGTCATCTTTGGCCTTTGTAAAGCAGGAAGATTTGAAGATGCCTGCAATGTGCTGTATGAAATGGAAGAAAATGGATGTATTCCTGATATCAAGACTTGGACCATTTTGATTCAAGGGCATTGTGCTGCTAACGAAGTTGACAGGGCATTATTGTGTTTTGCGAAGATGATGGAAAAGAACTATGATGCTGACGCTGATCTTCTGGATGTCTTGATTAATGGTTTCCTTAGTCAAAAGAGAGTAAACGGCGCATATAAATTGCTTGTGGAGATGATAGAGAAGGTTCATTTAAGACCTTGGCAAGCTACATTTAAAACTCTCATTGAAAAGCTTTTGGGAGCAAGGAGACTGGAAGAAGCAATGAACCTTCTACGATTAATGAAAAAACAAAACTACCCACCTTTTCCTGAGCCTTTTGTGCAGTATATTTCAAAGTTTGGAACCGTGGAGGATGCTTCAGAATTCTTGAAGGCATTGAGTGTGAAGGAATATCCATCTTCTGCAGCTTATCTTCAAGTTTTTGAATCTTTCTTCAATGAAGGTAGACATTATGAGGCCAAAGATCTGCTGTACAAGTGCCCTCATCATATCCGCGAGGATTCCAAAATCTCTCTACTTTTTGGTTCTGCAAAGAGCAACAAAGTTACCATTTCTTCCAGAAAGGAATCAACTAGTTTTTAAATCTCTATGCTACCGAAGTGTACCTTATTTTCCAGTTACCATGGCACCTCCTTTTTAAATATTGCGTTCCTCCCTTAATTGAAGCTGTTTTGGGAAGATTGTCGCCTAATTTGATTTTGATTAATTTCTAAGCTTTGCTGAGTCCCATTTAGTTGTTATTGGAAAGCTTAGATCCCATTTAGTTGTTATGGCCAATATGATATCGTTTGAATACTTTTTGCACTGGTTCGGTCTCATGTAAAACAATCACAGTGCAATTACACTTTAGGGCTTTTTCCATCGATGGTACTTATTTTGAACATCCTTATTTTAGAAGGCAGATGTGAATTTACTGATTCACTCTGTTGCTAAATATTATGAGTGATTATCTCCAAGCTTCTCTACTTTATGAGCGAGCACTTTGGGTTGTAACCACTAACCGCTCAGTGGAGTTTCTATTGTTGGAGAAAATTTTGATGGATCTTGGGTGATGATATAAGGCTTCCCTAAATTTGCAAAAATAGCCTCGCGCCTCTGTTACCATCTCGTGTTGTTCCCTTGTAACCAGCAATTAGAATAACGGGGATGCGGACATCAATCGCATTTCCTATATTTTTTACATTAAGCTTTAAAACATTTTTTTACAGAAATAACCTTAAATTCAGTCAGGTAGCTCAGAACGCTCTTTTCTAGCTGTATCTATCACAGTAAGCAAGAACTTGCTAGGATCGCAACCGTAAGGGTTAGCAAGAGCTGCATGTGCCAAGAATGGAAGTTTTCTTAATGATCTTCCGCTCAACCCCTGTAGAGGTAAACATACAAATTGCAACTAATAAATGTAAAATCACTTCTTTATTCATTTTAAACTTCAGACGAAAGCACGAAGTAAGTGAAACATTTTGTTTCTGACCTCGCATGCCTCTGCAGCTTCGAGCAATTGTTTATAGAAGTGCTGTGATCTGTCAGCCTCTTGAATATCAGGATTACTGAGTTTCTCTTTCAAAATAGAAAAATTTGGAAGCATGCTCTGATCACAATCCTGAACAAATTCCAGTGTTCTTTAATAATTCCATGAATTAAGCCATTCAATGATTGCACTGTCATTCAGCAGTATCAAGGCTTCAAAAACATGGTTTTGTGCGAAAATATTAGAAATATTGACCTGGAAATTTGATATGATTCCCGTTCGTATGAGTTCCTGCAAGCACGACCTTAAAATTTCGTATCTTGCTTGAAGTGTTGGAGGACCAACATACGCTTTGATATCAGCACGATCAACAAATGCAATATCTGAAACCCAAAAATTAGTAAATCAGTAGACTAACAAAGTGGAAATTTTCAAAAAGAAAATGAAGAAACACAGTAACGGCATCTAAGTACATCAAGGGAAGCATTGAAAAGGACAAAATATCCAAGAAACCACTTGTATTGTGACAATGACCAGCAGCCACTACATAAGATAGAAGAACAACAATGGGGAGGGAGGACAAAAAGCGGTTCATGTTAGTGTGTGATGCTTTTAGAAGTTAAATTCTTTTTTTTTTTCTGGATTAGATTATAGGCTTACCAATGGCGGCAGTTATATTCGATGTAGTCAAAATTATCACATTCGGTGATGATTTCAGTTTGTCCATCTGAGTTAGTAGAGCATTGACAACCTGAGATGCATTTTCCAAGGTGCATGTTATAGGAAGAAGTCGTGATAAAGTCGGGGAGGGAGAAACAGTGTAATACCCGAATAGAATCTGAAGGTTCAGAACCAGACAAAGCAGCCTTTCTAGCAGCAGCAAGACTTTCAACTTCATCTGAGTATCACCATTTTCATATAGATATAAAGCTAAAACAAAGGTAATAATTTATTTTTTTAAAAAGAAAGAAAAATCCATTGTAATAAAATCTCACCAATCAAAACAAATACCAGATTGTTTTCTTCCTCTACCATTTCTTGAATTTTTTGAAAAAGCTTGGCAACCTACAATTAATACAATCCTCAGTGAAAACCAATTGCCACATGCACCAAAATCTAAAGTCAAGATCAGCTTTTGCTGCTACACACTTCTACAATATTTAAAAAGAAATAAGAATTCATTCAAAGTAAAACAAAATTAAAGTTCAGCATGGCAGACATCAAATATGACTTGCACGTTACTACAGAGAAAACAAGAAGACTTTGGAGTCTCTACTCAGCAGCAGAAAATTTACTTGGTCTGTTATAAGATGACCACCAATATTTTTCATAACTGAATGGGTAATGGAAGAAAGCTGTTCAGCCAAAAATAAGAACACCAAAAACAACTTTGACCTATTTTATTCTGTCCCTATTTTGTTCCTTTCAACTAAATTAAGTGATGCTTGTCAGTTTCCAGGTGGACAAACCAGTAACAATTGAAATGCCAATACATTAAACTAAAGTTGATAGAAAAAGAGTAAGTCTAGGTTGAACCAGAACCCAAATTATATATATATATGACGACTACATACCAACTTCCCACTCTCAGAGAACCATTTACTAAATAAAGAGTGTGCGTTAACTTCAACCAACTGGCACTGAGGATATCTGATTTCAGAAGGGTAAGCCAGGAAATGTAATCAGTCTACAGTAAAGATATTGGCAGCATTAAATATAGTCCAACAGAAAAAAAAAAAAAAAGGTTCATGCGAAACATCAACACCTGGAGCTGAATCGAATAGACAGTTTTTGGGCCAATGCTTTACATAATGATGTTTTCCCAGTTCCTGGAGGTCCATGTAACAGGACAATGCTGCAAAATAAAATAAAAAGTTAGAAAAATACAGTTACATTTCTTGCGGCTTTCCTGTGATAATTAACCACAATCTCCACATGATATCTACCCAGATTTTGAATTTGGTAAAATGCAAAAGAAGTGAGCATTTAGAGCGTACTGTACTGGTATAGCAACCAGATTTCAGTGAAGCTCATTTCATAAAAAATAATGAAAACATATTCCAGCTTACTTTTACATATGAATGAGATCAAACAGATGTCCCTTACCGGTTCCATGACACGAGGAAAGGATTAACACCCTTCTCAGCGAACATCAATGCACTTGCTGCATAGTGCAATAACCTTTGCTTGAGACCAGATTCATAAATCAGGCTGGAAGAAAAAATTATTATGTTACTACATCAATGAATAACCTATGAAGAAAATAAGCAACAGAAATACCTTTCCCACATGCCATCAAATTCCTTGGCAGGAAGAATCCATTCATTAAAGCTAGACAGCTGGCCATCCCCACCAAGTTCCTCACAGGGTCCTTCCTCACTAAGCTGACAAAGCAACACAACTACGTTTAAGTTTGAATGAAACAATAAGACAGAACAAATCAAGGGCAGAACATCTTTACTGATAAACCAGAAATCTATCCATGTGTAAAGTGAACCAGAAGGATAAAAAGATTGCATTAACATCTCAAATAACTCTTTTCTCTTGAAGTTTAAAGATATATGTTACATGTGAAATTACCTGAAAGACTTGAACTACAGGCTTGACTTGCCAGAACAAAAGAATATCATGGTTCTTTACCCATTCATCTACAATACCAACAAATTCATACATTTCAGAATCATGAATCGGAAACCACTTCACTGCTAATCATTTAAATTATCTGAACCCCAAAAAATAAAAAAAAATTCTTTACTTTATATTCTAAATAAACAAAGAAAGCAGACCTGTATCACAAACACAGATTCTTTGTACATTTTCGACAAGAAACGGATCATCAATAGGGATGGGGATCGGCCCATCTACATAGCTTAAACTTCTCTTTTCAAGCATTCTAACACAAAACAAACTTTTGAGTCATTCTATATCACATAAAATTGTAATACTAAAGTATCAAGAAATCGAACTGTCAAGACACAAAATCTCGGAGAAATATACGAAAAATAATAATTAAATTCTTCACCTTTCAACAGCTAACCTAACATCGTCTATTCGAGCTGTGCTTGAGAGCTTTAAACAAACTTCAACTGAAAAAATAGATAAACTTTCTAAAACAAAAGTGCACGTTTTGAATCGACGCTAAAATTAAAAAGTTAATAATAATTAGATGTTCAAATACCGGATACGAGAAATTTGCCCTCGGCGAGAAGAGGCAGGGGAGGGCCGGCGACGCCTTTTTGCTCGGGGATGCCGTCTTGGTCAGAGATCTCAGCTTCTGTGGAGTTATGTACGGTGATTTCCATGGGAGTACTCATTTTGGTGAGCGTAACCGGGATTAGGGATTACAATGCGAACGGCTTCACAGAGGATTGGATTCTGTGTCAAACCCTAGGGACATAAAATTTGGGTTTTTTTTTTCAATTTTAAATCGGGCGGGAAAGGGTGTGCCTATCTTGAACTTATTTCTTTTCGTAAAGGCTTATTTTGAACCTCAGCCAATAATGAACGGACACGTATAATAAAGGCCGTACTTTACATTTAATTAAAAAAAAGTCCAAAATTTTGATAAGCCTAAAGCTATTTGCATTAAAATAAAAAAGTAGAGTTTGAATTCTCTATTATTTTATTTTTATACAGTGATTTAATAAGGTTATGTTTGTAATTGAGGATGAAACTCAATAATTTCTTTATTTTATAATTTGTGATAAAAATAGTATTTAATAAATTTTATAAAAATAACTTATTTTATAATTTTCTCTATTTTGACAGTAAATTTTTAAAGTAATGGATGATTACTTTTCATAAGCAACTTATTAAATAAAAAAGCAAGTGGAAGATCATTTTTTTAAGCAGCTTATTAGATAAGTTATCATATTTTTTTAAAAATTTCTATTATAACCTTAATATTTAAAAAAAAATAATTTGTCTTATTATTCTATAGACCTTGATATATAAGCCATTAGATATCATATTACCATTTATCACCACAATCAAATTACTGCCACAACTATTGTATATTCTCTCCGGTATCAAAGTTTTGATATAATAAGTTCATATTTTTTTATATTTTACTTGTATTTTCTATTATAAGATTAAAAAAAGACCTGCTTGCAATTAAGTAAATTCTTTTTGAACTATGAACAATTTCACATGAAAATTAACCGTGACTTCTAAAATCAATTTCATAATCATGACTCTTAATATTCAATCTATTTATATTTTTTTTCTATAATCAAGGTGTTTATTGCAATAAGTTTAATGTGGATGTAATGAATATTACTTTTTTATTTTATCTATATTGTGTATTAATATGAACTTTTATCATATTTTATGTAACAAATTATTGATTTTTTTACTTTATGTAATTTTACACGTTTTAAAAAGAAAAAATGCATGTCTAAAATTATTAAACACAATCCAAAAAAATAAAAAGGTAATTTAAACTTATCTTTATTTAGGTCATTAATTTATAAAAAATAAATTTGTAATAAAATTTAGCAAACACATGTACACTACTTTTTAAACTCACAACAATCAAAACAACACAATTTACCATACACCTAGTTGCTTTTTTAATTAGATACTTATTGCATCTGTACAACAGAAGCGGCTTATATAATCAGCAATCGCAATCCCAAATTAGCCCTAAATATTAAAAAAATAACTCTTTAAAATGCCAAAAAAATTCCTCAATTAAACCTTTTTAATTAATTATATTTAATTACTCTATACATGTAAAATTATAACTCACTCAAAAAACAACTTTGACCACCCATTTCTTGCATGAAATTTTTATTTCTTTAGAAAATCAAGTATCAAAATACTATAAAAGAAAATGAATCATCCCATTTTCTCTGTTCATTGTTCTTCTTTTTACTAAGTTTATTACTAGTTAATTATTAGTTTCTTACTTTGTTCTTTTTTTTTTGGGTTTCTTTCACAGGATATTAATTTTAATTTTCAACTATTTTTATTTTTGAGATAGGAACTGAATTGCATTAGAACCCTAATAATGAAAGGAAACAAGCCAGATATTTGGCATGAAGTCTTTTCACCCAAACCAGAAATTCAAACAGGTGCGCCAAGAGCATGATTACAATTTACAAGGAGGAATATGTCGAATTTACAAGGCATGACGAGCCAAAATTAGTCATCTACGTATTTTACGGTTTGGTGATAAGAAAATAATTTGGTCATTTATATTATTTGTTTTTTTTTGGGTAAAATAATCAAATTTGGTCATTGATTAATTGTCAAAATCTTTTATTGATTTGTATATTTTAAAGATAATGGGAACTTATTAAAATTATTTTCTGAAATTTAAGCGGATTTATAAAAATAATAGGGTGGAAACATCTCCATCCTTAAAAAAAAAGAATAAAATACATTAGCAAGATATAGTTTTATAGTTATTTCCATGACCAGTCTGTGACCATGATATTTATCCACAGTTAAATGATCGAGTTTTTCTAATTTTAACCACTTATTCTTTTTTTTTTATATAAATAAAATCACTTTTTCACAAAGCATTACAAATACTTCTTTAAATCCATTTTAATCAAACATCATAAAAAATTTAAAAACTTTTAATAATAATATAGAATTTCTTTATAAATAAAATTATCTCATCCAACATATTAACAATTTATAAAAAAATAGAAAACACAATTTGTCCATGCAGCGAAATTTATTTCCTACGTAACCAAAACCGACTATGCAAACTGAAAAAGGACAAAAGGTGATTTGTTTGTTGCTATGAATAAATACTAAATTTATGTTTGAAATGGATGATTGGATTGCATTAATTTTTAAGATCAAATTGAATTAGACTGAATTATAAATAGTATTATCTTTTGTTTGGTATAATATCAAATAGGACTATTTTTATTTAATTTAATAATAAATAATATAATATTTTTACATTATATTGATCATTATTGATTTTAATATTTAATATTACTGTGAAGAAATAATTGATTGTTTTTATGTTTAACATTTGATATTGGTTTAAATAAATTAATGAATAAATTTTGATACTTAATCTTAAACTAAATATAATTTAAACATAAATTTTTGAATAAAATTTTTGATATTCTATATAATATAAAATTGTAGGTTAAAAATTTATGAAATTAACTTCTATATTACCATACACCTAGTTGCTTTTTTAATTAGATACTTATTGCATCTGTACAACAGAAGCGGCTTATATAATCAGCAATCGCAATCCCAAATTAGCCCTAAATATTAAAAAAATAACTCTTTAAAATGCCAAAAAAATTCCTCAATTAAACCTTTTTAATTAATTATATTTAATTACTCTATACATGTAAAATTATAACTCACTCAAAAAACAACTTTGACCACCCATTTCTTGCATGAAATTTTTATTTCTTTAGAAAATCAAGTATCAAAATACTATAAAAGAAAATGAATCATCCCATTTTCTCTGTTCATTGTTCTTCTTTTTACTAAGTTTATTACTAGTTAATTATTAGTTTCTTACTTTGTTCTTTTTTTTTTGGGTTTCTTTCACAGGATATTAATTTTAATTTTCAACTATTTTTATTTTTGAGATAGGAACTGAATTGCATTAGAACCCTAATAATGAAAGGAAACAAGCCAGATATTTGGCATGAAGTCTTTTCACCCAAACCAGAAATTCAAACAGGTGCGCCAAGAGCATGATTACAATTTACAAGGAGGAATATGTCGAATTTACAAGGCATGACGAGCCAAAATTAGTCATCTACGTATTTTACGGTTTGGTGATAAGAAAATAATTTGGTCATTTATATTATTTGTTTTTTTTTGGGTAAAATAATCAAATTTGGTCATTGATTAATTGTCAAAATCTTTTATTGATTTGTATATTTTAAAGATAATGGGAACTTATTAAAATTATTTTCTGAAATTTAAGCGGATTTATAAAAATAATAGGGTGGAAACATCTCCATCCTTAAAAAAAAAGAATAAAATACATTAGCAAGATATAGTTTTATAGTTATTTCCATGACCAGTCTGTGACCATGATATTTATCCACAGTTAAATGATCGAGTTTTTCTAATTTTAACCACTTATTCTTTTTTTTTTATATAAATAAAATCACTTTTTCACAAAGCATTACAAATACTTCTTTAAATCCATTTTAATCAAACATCATAAAAAATTTAAAAACTTTTAATAATAATATAGAATTTCTTTATAAATAAAATTATCTCATCCAACATATTAACAATTTATAAAAAAATAGAAAACACAATTTGTCCATGCAGCGAAATTTATTTCCTACGTAACCAAAACCGACTATGCAAACTGAAAAAGGACAAAAGGTGATTTGTTTGTTGCTATGAATAAATACTAAATTTATGTTTGAAATGGATGATTGGATTGCATTAATTTTTAAGATCAAATTGAATTAGACTGAATTATAAATAGTATTATCTTTTGTTTGGTATAATATCAAATAGGACTATTTTTATTTAATTTAATAATAAATAATATAATATTTTTACATTATATTGATCATTATTGATTTTAATATTTAATATTACTGTGAAGAAATAATCGATTGTTTTATGTTTAACATTTGATATTGGTTTAAATAAATTAATGAATAAATTTTGATACTTAATCTTAAACTAAATATAATTTAAACATAAATTTTTGAATAAAATTTTTGATATTCTATATAATATAAAATTGTAGGTTAAAAATTTATGAAATTAACTTCTATATTTAATTGATGTTAAATATTAAGTTAGATGAAAAGAAAAGAGTGACAAAAGGGGATGGCAACACAAACTTTTCATTTAATCTTATCCCATCTAAACTCATATAAAAATAAAGATTAATAAACCTATTAGTACTAGACTAAATTTTATTACATTCTATTAGGCCATACAACCAAACATACTTTAAATTAGATTATTTGATTACTCTCAAAATCTAATCCAATCTCACAATTTATTCAAGCTCCCATACATAGCCTAAACTAATAGATAATATCTTCTAAAAAAAAATTATGTGTGTGTGTGTGTGTGTGTTAACTAATTATAAATCAATTGTTAGTTCTCAAAATGCAACTCCATTGAAGATAAATATATATACACTTGTTATGAAGACTTAACTCAATTGGTAAGAGCATTGCCTTATTAGGACCAAAGTCCTAAGTTCGAGTCTCATTAAAGAAGAATGAGGTGAAATTCAACAATCTTCTGTTTTTTGGAAAAAAAAAGAAGAAGAAGAATGAAAATAATGTATACACTTCAAATATAATAAATTTTAGTTAATTCGAGATAAGTGGCTTAAAATTTAATTATTAAAGAAAGCAATACAATTCAATTAATAATTACAACTTCTTATTTATTATAAACTCCAAATAATTGGTTACACCGCCAATATTTTTTTTTTGTTACAAACCCAACTTATAAGTGTAATATGACATATGACATGCAACAAAATTGAAATTTGGGATCAATAGCTATTTTCTTGAGGGTATGATTGACCATTTGAGGTTTTCAATATTTAATCCGTCGTCAGGCTATTATATATAGCACTAGTAAATGAGCAATAGGAGAAAATATAGTAAAATTAAAGGTTAATTCTTTCCTACATCCATTAAAAGCATTCAATTAATTATTTACATAGAGTACTAACTAAAGCTATATTACTAACTTTTTATATTTCTAGCAGTAATATTAAGAGCTCTTTTCTTTTGAGAGACTTAAAAATAATTTTAAGAAGTTAAAAATTAATTTTAGTATTTGACAGTTTTTTTTAAATTACTTTTGAAAAAATCATTTTATCATACAACCGATTTTGAAAAATAAGGGAGGAATATCTTTTTAAAATTTAATTTTGAGAATCGATTTTATACTTTATATAATTCCACGTATAGCCTCACATATATTATAAAAATCAAATCCTTGTTCAATTAGGAAATAAAATTATTAAAATTAAAGAGATTATTATTACCAATTATATTGAGATAATAAAATAAAAAACTTTACCAATTATATAGACACAACAAAATAAAAAATAAAAAAATTATTTTAATTATCAATTATTATATACACATAATAAAAAAAATTAAATATACATGTATATAAATGTATTAATAAATTATATTATAATATTTTGTCCATTTTAATCCATTATATTTTTATAGTAGTTGAATAATAAGATTTAACAAAACACATCATACTGTTTTAAAATTATTAACATTTTAAAAAATAAATTAAAAAATAAATTATTTATATAGTACAACTCACGACATTTATTTTAAAACCTACAGCATTATCCAAATGGGATTAAAAAAAATCCTCCAGAATTCAACAGATTAATTATGTGCCAAAGTAGCTAGGATCATTGCGGTCCACGTAAATAATATAGAATTGAAAAGTTTGAGATAAGAAACAAAAATTTCTTCATCATATATACACTAGATCAATCCATACAGCCATTACAAACACCATCACGTGAGGCTGCAATTTGCCTAAGACAACAACATGAACAAGCATGGCCCCCGCAGGAACAGGACTGTCCTGGAGAAAAAGACCACACCATGAAGAAAAAGGTAGAGCTTGAAGATGACGACCATGAACTTGAAATCCTCAAGGCCGTGGCACAAGCCTGGTACGGCCATTCCGGCAGATCTAGGCCAACCAACGAGTTCGATGCGCACAGGAGAAATTTCAAGAGCCAGCCTTCAAGATTCAGACTAGAAGCAATGAACAAGTCTTCATCATCAGCTAACAAGGAAACTGGTATCAGTAGTGCAAATTGGGATTTCGGGCAATCGCTATGGGACTCCTACGAGCTTGTGACCGTGTCCAAAAAGTTAGAGGCAGGTTTATCGTTGGATAATCCATTTTCCGGGTTAGATGATGATCCTGTTCCAGTACATAGGCGGCGAAGAGAGAGTAAG
Source organism: Citrus medica (assembly GCA_002013955.2). NCBI lineage: Eukaryota > Viridiplantae > Streptophyta > Magnoliopsida > Sapindales > Rutaceae > Citrus > Citrus medica. The sequence continues at coordinate 578,435 of MKYO02005786.1, read as the reverse complement.
AATAGCCTTAGAAATTTGTTCAATCGTTTCTCTTCAAGAAGATTTCATGAGGATCGTCAAGTTCCTCCAAAACGGTGACACTCAATTTTGATTAATTAGTGCAACCTTTATTAGAAAAATAATTAATATTAATCTGTGCGTTTTCTGGTTCATTATGACAACAACTAGTAGAAATGTTAGCTGTATTATTTTAACTTCAGTTGCCGAGAATTTTTTCTCTTTTATTCTTTAGGATCGGCAAGTTTCTCTTTTATGTTTTGTCAATTCACTCAATATTGGTTTATATATATTAACGGGAACATTCGCACTAGCTATTTATATGCAAAATAGAACAATTCGCACTCCTCATTTATACAAAAATCTTTTTTACATATACAAAAAAATATGCAAAATGCATCCAAAGTCAACAAGGATGTATGCCATCCAACCAAGCAAACACAAACAACATTCGCACTAGCTATTTATATGTGCTAACAACACATCAAAGGCAGGCCATTTATTTAATTAGGACTAGAACTTATTGTACTGCTGGTAACGCTAAAAAGGGGCTCTTTTGTCTCTGCCAGTCAGTCAACTGGTGACCAACATGCGTGCTTTGAAAGAAGCCTAAGACGACAGCTTGAAGGTGTTCCATTTGCTGAGTTCAAAGCCCTTGTGCTTCCTCTTGATGAAGCCAGCAGCCAGAGTGTCGATGCTCTCTTCACGACCCTCACGGTTCTGAATTTCTTCCTCGGTCTGCCGCTCCACAACTCCAACAGGTTCAGTCACCCGAACCTTCTTTTGAACCTTTGGGGAAGAAGGCTTCTGCTGGTGCTGTACTTGATCTTCATGCCGACTGTTTTCTTGTTTTGGACCTCCATAAGCATAATTATTGTTAAAGGCCTTGTACACGTTAGGGTAGCGAAGGGGTTCATTGACAACGCTAGTTTGGGGATAGTAATCATCGGACGTGGTGCTCCAATCAGACTGCTGCCGCTGCTGCTTGGGAGCTAAGTCATAGCTCCAGTACTGCATTTTATTTAGCTCGATCCCTTCTCAACGGCGAGCAATAATTAAAGCAGTAATGGCAGCCGCAATATATAGACCCATATAAGTTCTCCTTTATTCTTAGACCATAGTGGGTGAATCTGATTCTTTTATCCTTGGTCATCGTCAAACAGGAGTTGATCAGCCACAAATGAAATATGCCTGGGATATGAATATGATATGATGCTTTATACGAAGGAAGAAGAGTGACAACCATGATGGATCTTGGAATAATTAATGGTTTATCGAAATTAACTTTGTTAATTAGGGGCTTAATGATAAGATGAAGATGTAAATTGCAGTAGCTTAAGGCATTTTATTACTGGGAGAAATCGAATTTGATCACACCAGCCGTCAAAATTAATGATTCTTAAAAAGGATTACTTGGTGATTCCTTTGGGATTACTCTGCCTGCTGATACATATATGCTTGATGCTTTATATATATAAAAAAAGAAAAATGCTAAGCGCAGAAGAAGAGAAGAAGATAAGGGGATTTGATGCTTTATATATATAAAAAAAGAAAAATGCTAAGCGCAGAAGAAGATAAGGGGAAAAAAAAGAAGAGAGTGGATGGGTAGAGTGAAAGAAAATAAATTTGTCTCATTGTTTTCAATTTTTCTTTTTACGTTAAGAACAACTCTATAAAAAATGGATGGTTGTAAATGAGATGCCATTTCACATGAAACAACATCCGATGCTATATATGCATCTTTGGTATCTGATACTAACATTAATTATCTAAAATTTATGGATAAGAGAATAATCAATTTATTTTTTATTAATCAAGTGCTAACTTTCTTAAAAAGTAACACTTTCTCACTTTCTATTAAGAGATTTTAAGTTAAAATATGAGAAAACTTTTGATTCTCTTATAACATTTTTTTTTTAACCTATTTATTGTTTGTCATGTATGTACATATATTATCCTAATTAATTGGAACATATACATTATTAAAAAAATAAAAAAAGTGCTCCGAGAATATCAAAGATTTTTTCCTAGAATAAGAATGCCTGCCCTACTTAAGAGTGATATGAGATTACAAGGACAACCACACATAAAGAATTAAAGATATTTTAATTCAATTGACTATTATTCTTCTTGTGCCAAATTACCGATCCCAGATCATTATTTTCATAAACCAACACAAACAAGATGGCCTTGACGCTACATTTTCCCGCCAAAACAGTAACTACCATCACCCAGTTCCCAGAGAACCCTAAAACCCTAATCGTGCAACAATGCAAGACCACCAAAGACTTGAACCAAGTCCACGCCCACCTAATCAAATCACGCTTCCATCTCAACCCAACCATATCAGAGAACTTGCTCGAAGCCGCTGCCATACTCATTCCCGCCACCACCGTGGACTATGCTCTCTCAATCTTCCACAAAATCAACGAACCCGATTCATCGGCATATAATATAATGATCAGAGCCTTCACTCTGAAGCAGTCTCCTCAAGAAGCCGTGATGTTGTACAAAACAATGCTTGAAAACTCGGTAGAGCCGGATCGTTTCACTTTTGCTTGTACATTAAAAGCTTGCTCCAGAATAAAAGCATTGGAAGAAGGTGAACAAATTCATGCCCAGATACTGAAATCTGGGTTTGGGTGTAGACAGTTAGTAACAAACACTTTGATACATTTGTACGCTAATTGTGGGAGAATTGATATTGCACGTAAGATGTTCGACAGAATGTCTAACAGGGATGTCTTTTCATGGAATTCAATGTTTTCGGGGTATGTTAAAACTGAATGCTGGAGGGAAATTGTTGACTTATTTAATGAAATGCGAGATTTGGGTGTCAAATTTGATGAGGTTACCTTGATCAATGTTCTGATGGCTTGTGGAAGACTGGCTGATATTGAGTTAGGTGGGTGGATTAGTGAGTATATGGAGGAAAAAGAGCTCAATGGGAACGTTAAGTTAATGACAGCAGTTGTTGATATGTATGCAAAGTGTGGCCATGTTGACAAGGCAAGGAGATTGTTCGAACAGATGAATAGAAAAGATGTAGTTGCATGGAGTGCCATGATTTCAGGTTATAGCCAAGCAAGGCGGTGTAAGGAGGCGCTTGTTGTTTTTCATGATATGCAAATGGCAAATGTGTTGCCTAATGAGGTCACTATGGTCAGTGTACTTTCTTGTTGTGCTGTCCTTGGAGCCCTAGAAACTGGTAAATGGGTTCACTTGTATGTAAAGAAGAAGAGGATGGAGCTTACTATTACGCTCGGAACTGCACTTATGGATTTTTATGCCAAGTGTGGGCTGATAGAGAATGCAGTTGAAGTGTTTAAGAAGATGCCTTTGAAGAATGTGTTCTCTTGGACTGTGTTAATTCAATGCCTTGCCAGTAACGGACAAGGAGAAAGGGCTCTTGAAACTTATTACATTATGCGGGAAAAGAATATTGAACCAAATGATGTTGCTTTCATAGCTGTTCTTTCTGCTTGTAGTCACGTGGGAATGGTTGATGAAGGTCGAGAACTTTTTGTCAGTATGAGCAGAGATTTTGACCTTGAACCAAGGATGGAACACTATGGTTGCATGGTGGACATTCTTGGTCGAGCTGGGTTGGTTGAAGAGGCATATCAGTTCATAAAGAATATGCCCATCCCACCCAATCCTGTCATATGGAGAACATTGTTGGCTGCATGCAGAGCTCATAAGAACGTTAAAGTTGGGGAAGAATCATTAAAAAACCTAGTTACGTTGGAACCCATGCATAGTGGAGATTATATTCTTCTATCAGACATTTATGCATCAGTGGGAAGATGTGAGGATGCCTTGAGGGTTATGAACCAGATGAGAGAGCAGGGAATCAAAAAGACTCCTGGCTGCAGTTTGATAGAACTGGATGGAGAAATATATGAATTCCTCGCTGAAGACAATATGTGTCCACATTTTAAGGAGGTTTACGATGCAACTGAAAACATGATGAAAAGGATCAAATCAGCAGGCTATGTGCCCAACACAGCAGATGCAAGACTAGATGCTGAGGAAGATGATAAAGAAGCTTCAGTAGCTCACCACAGTGAGAAGTTAGCTATTGCTTTTGGTCTTATCAGAACGTCTCCTGGAACTACAATCAGAATTTCAAAGAATCTTAGGGTTTGCACAGATTGCCACAATGCAACAAAGATTATATCGAAGGTTTTCAATAGAGAAATTGTAGTAAGAGATTGGACTCGCTTTCATCACTTTAAAGAGGGGTCTTGTTCCTGTAATGACTACTGGTAAACCCCGTATTTAGTTACATTACTAAAATGCAAAACATGCATTCATTACTCTAAATGATAAGGCTTGAAATTAGATTATTTTTGTACACACAGCTTACATTCATGATCTCCGATGTAGACACATTTTTTGGATATTTATCATGGAAGTAGAAAGTAAGAACTATTCTAAACTATAAATGCTAGTTATGTTGTAAGTGAAATCTTTGTCAACTAGTTTTCACTTTTATGAAGTTGATTGTATCTTCTGAGTTTGGTGATGAACTACCCGTAACCCTTGTATGGAGAATTGGTGATATATATATATTTTTTCAGTTACTTAAGATTCAGATAGAGATACTCGAGGGATTATCAGATTTTTGAGACCCAAACAAGGAATTTTCAGTAAATTTCCTGTGTCCCGACTCCTGAACATCTTAGGCACCACTCCAAAATAAATTCACGCTTCAGTAAAGTACATCACATGCAGTCCAACTAATCAGATAAACAACCATAATCATCCAACCGGGCGACCTCTTTGGCCCAAGCAATTTCTATTGTCCGTAAGGTGTACCATGTCCATGTGTCAGATGATTATGATTTGCCAAAGCAGAGGCGTGCGACCTCTTTGGCCCAAGCAATTTCTATTGTCCGTAAGGTGTACCATGTGTCAGATGATTATGATTTGCCAAAGCAGAGGCATGAAGCAGGTGCATTCCCATGTTACATTCATTTCTTCTTACAAGTTTCTGACGAAGAATTGAAATCGAATTTCCTTCAACTTACAGGTTACAATCAGACACCAGAACTAAGGGCAACTCCAAACTTTCAGTTCACGAGAAAGCTAAGATTCAAAACTATAATCCTAAGAAGTGAGAAAATTAATCACCATCAGAGAGATATAATAAAGTGTTATTATCTTGCTCAGCTTCAACTAAAATGTAAGATGTCAATCTAAGGCGTTATCAAAATGTGTTCCATGAACTAGAGTCAAACAATCTTTGCTTGTTTAAGACGATTGCAAAGCTCGTCATCTTTTTTATGACTACAGGGTTAATAACACAGGTTGAAGCAGAAAAACAAACTTTTGGGCTTGTCTCCCATCTTTGCTTTAGGAGTTTCCCCAATGTCATGACGCACTGCCATCAATGAGCTTGTACCCGGAGATTCGGGGGGTAAGATGGTGTTCTCAGAGTTCAAAATTCGATGAGGAATCATAGGTTCAGGTGGAGCAATTGCAGAAAGATAATTAAGGAGCATTTGGATTATTTGAGTGAAATTAGGGCGAGCATTTGGGTCCTCCTTCCAGCATGAAGTTAGAATGATGGCCAATTCTTCAGGTACGTTTTCTGCACTAGGCCTCACAAGCTGAAATAGTAAAATACAATATGCCATCAATTAAATTAGCAGTACAAAGAAAGCAGGTGACAACAGCTACTGTGTATGAACAAAGTATGAATAAGAGACTATTACTTTGAAAGCAGCAGCATAAGCTGCCTGGAGATTTGACATTCCTTCAAATGGCAATTTGTTATGCAAAAGCTCCCATAACACAATTGCAAAGCTATAGGAATCTACCTTATGGTTGTAATGCTTCTTCTCTCCCTGCCTTAATGTAACAGTACTGTATAACTGACACCAAACAACAACACAATTATGCATCACATAAATTGTGTCATACATGGTGAGAACAAGAGAGAAAGAAGTTTATATAGGAAGAGAACAAGAACCTCGGGTGCCATCCAACGGTATGTCCCAGTTTCAGCTGTCATCATCTCAGTTAATGACTCCTCTCTTGCTAAGCCAAAATCTGCCAGTTTAATTGTTTTGAGGTCTTCTGTCAAGAGCAAGTTTTCTGCGCCCAAAAAAAAAGAAAAGAAGATAATAAATTTAAAACTGTAATAATCCTTACAAGTAATGATCCCAATAAACTGATAGAAAGTAGCTTTCTTGTCCTCTTTCAGTTCAACATTAATGTCTATTTAAATGATTTTACCTTCTGAGTAACTGATCTACTCCCCCATTAAAATTTTGTCTGCTCAATAGATACAAACAGTAACGCTATGATTTCATTCATCTAAGAGAGAGCTTCTCTATTATCTGAATGTGCATCTCACATCTTCTCCTAATCATTAGTTTCCACTGAACATATTATTCACATCTACTCCTATAAGACATCACAAGCGATCATAACTAATGATTTCATGCTTGAATGAACGGTCAGCTGATTGAACCAATAACTAACTAATGAAATCTGTTAATTTTTTCAATACCCAATAACCACTTGAGAAGTCTTACAAATGCTTATGTGAACCGCTGGTTGGAACAGAGATGTGCAAGTAATTTAATGTGACTTGAAGTACATTACTTTGAAAACGTAACTCTATAAAGTCAACTGCCAGCACATATGCTTGTAATAATGGAGATAATCTATTACATATGATATTATACTAAGAATATGAATATCTCAAACCCGTAGCTCCAAAGATGAGACATGTGGGATTGGTACAAGATTCCCACAACTAAAGATCTCCATGTAGCAAAGACCATGCACCTCGTATAATATAAGTCATCCACCAATATTTTAATCCTTATCTATACCTTAACAGTAAAAAAGTGAAATGGAAGAGAGATTACCAGGTTTCAGATCACGATGTATGATTCCATGAGAATGAAGGCATTCCATTGCACGAGCAATATCAAGTGCAAAACCAATTGCAACACAAACGTCTAAGCACCTTGGCCGCATGTTCAGCAAGTATTTACGCAGTGTACCTCCTGATAAAAGCTCAGTAACTATCACCATTACAGGCTCTTTACAGGCACCAATAAACTGTTCACGCATAGAAATACAACATCATACTTAGACACAACAATATAACCATTATCATTAAATGGAATTTTTGCCACTCCTACAACGACATTAGAAAAATGACTATCCTCAAAACCGTGGATTCAAATCCAACCTTCACTAAATTTTTATGTTGAACTCTAGATAACATTGCAACTTCTCTTGCAAACCGTGATTCTTTCTTGGCGATCTCCTCTGGAGTTTCTCCTTTATGAACAATTTTAATAGCAACAGTCTGGTTTTTGTATCTGAAGGGAATAGAACAAACATAGTGAGATACCTGCAACACTACCAGACACCACAGTGTCAATCAAGAGGCTCAAATCTGTTTACGAGCCTAAGCCGGCTTCATTACCAACAGCCAGATTGTAACCCAGTGGAAGTTTTACAAATTCCAAAATGATGGGACTTTTATTAGTCTTTAGGCACATAAAAAGCATATTAAGTTTCCACAAAAAACCCAGATTATTGATTAAAAATACACAAAAAGGACATAAATTTCTGGATTTTGTTCAAAAGGGAGCAAAATTTTACAAATGTTAAAAGCATTTTCCTCGTACAAGGAGAAATACAACACAGCATAGAGGTGGCAATGCCAAGAAATAAGAAGTTTGTAAGCTTTCTACTTGATCGCTTTTCGGACAACATAATGTTAAGAACAAGAACTAATCTGAGAATTGGCTGCAGACTTACTTTCCCTCGTATACTTTGGCATGGGCTCCCTCTCCAATCCTTGGTCCAACAAAAAGATGCTTGGGATCAATTAGCCATTTAGCATCCAACTTGAGCTCATCGGCCGAGTAAAACCTACTCCCAGATTCCATGGTTCCAAAGCAAGAAAGACTTCAACATGTGCTTACATATATCTATCTAATATTTACCAAGAAATCCTAGCTCTCATCACCCAATGTATGGTAAAACATCACACAACAGAGCCCAAAAAAGGAAAGCATTGAAAAGCTCATTTCAAAGAGTGTATGGAGTCGGCCGAGTAAAACCTACTCCCAGATTCCATGGTTCCAAAGCAAGAAAGAATTCAACATGTGCTTACATGTATCTATCTAATATTTACCAAGAAATCCTAGCTCTCATCACCCAATGTATGGTAAAAAATCACACAACAGAGCCCAAAAAAGGAAAGCATTGAAAAGCTCATTTCAAAGGGTGTATGGATAAGCTGACAAGAAACAGAGAAGTAAACAGGACATGCTCTGTATACTGCTGTGTTGATAACCACATCTCAAAGACTCAAGAATCAGACCCAGAGATCAAAACTCACAGACCGATGGCTTACACGTCGCTGAGGAGGAAAAAGTGAGGAACCCCACATGTAGATGTAGTAGCATAGGGACAGAAAGAGTGACACCAAACACGTGACTCAAGAATCAGACCCAGAGATCAAAACTCACAGACCGATGGCTTACATGTCGCTGAGGAGGCAAAAGTGAGGAACCCCACATGTAGATGTAGTAGCATAGGGACAGAGAAAGAGTGACACCAAACACCAAATAGAGCAAAGGGAAAAAGACCCAAAGCCCAAAAATGAAATTTATAAAAAATTCATGGGGAAAAGAGAAGAATCCCCATAAAGGGGAGCAGAGAAGAGAGCCAATCAACAAACTTTCAAGTGAAGATCAATTATGATGATGATTACTATTATTATTTAAATTAAAATTCTGTGATCACCCATTAAGGAGCTTAATGGAATGGAGAGATTGGATTTACGCTTTATTTAATATTAGGGAGCACAAAGCTTCACTCTTGATCTATATACAGAATCGTGGAAGACATTTGCGTCAGTGTTCAATAAAGAATTGGGGGAAGAGAGAGACGAGGAGAAACAAGAAAGAGATATTTGTGAATATTGTAATAAAGACTGTGGGTGCCATAAACTAATCCTAATCACATGGAAACTGATCTTGTCAAACATGAGGACAAACAACCCACTCACTAAGAAAAAGAAATGCCTGAATAGCTGAACTAGTGGCAGTACCTATAATTTCACCTTCTCGTGTATTTCAGTCCACTTCTATAAAACACTTGGTGCTGTCATCGTTAGTTACATCTTAAATGACATGATTAAGTTTTCACACTTAAATTTTTGGAAGCTTTCGCACTAATAACAATCTCAAACAATTGAAGCTTCAGTTTACGAGTTGATGTCTCGTTTCTTAGCTAGCTACTCGTATTACATTGTGTAATGCTCATTGCAAATAAGGTCTATGAACAACTCTACATGTAAAAATGGATCAAAAACTACATTCCTTCCACCACTCACGTCAACATTTTGCATGATGGCATCTCCTGTTGAGTTGAGTAACTTCTAGCAATTTGCTAAACATCGCAAGACCAACAAAACCCAATTGATCTTTGAACCCAAAGTGTCCCATTTCTGCAAGTACAGCCACACATATATAATAGTTTTGTGACATGGGAGTTGTAAACAGCCGCATCTTAATCATGCCCAAACCCCAAGAGTCTTCTTTTAAGACCTAAATCAGAACCAGACAGTAAAGCAGCAGAACAGAATACATATAAAAGTTGCGCATAGGAAAAACCAAGGAATGGATAAAGATGAACTATACAATACTATTTAATAATTCCATATTTACTTAACAATGATCCGATTCCAAATACCACCAAAGAAGATGTTGGACATCTAAACTGTAATCATCCATATCATGTTTTAGTCTCAACATTTTATTCATAAATATATATACTACTGGGATCAACTAAGCTTTCTCCCCGGTAAGAAGATCCATCACCACACCCTTGATACTCCCATTGTTCTTCTTCAGCAGCCTCTTGTTAGTTTCTTCGTCATGGAAACCCTGTAACACAAACCAAATGGGGATTCAATATCTGTAGGTCTCTCCTTACTGGAAATCCATATACACAGAGGGAGGAAAGGAAAGATAAAACAGAGAGAAAACAAAACATTCCTACACTTCATCACAGTTTTGACATAGGAACTCACCATCTCCTGCAACTCCTCGAGGATTGGATCCCACTCAGACACACCACAGAGATCATCCACAGACTGCTCCAAGTCATACTCATTCATCCTCAATATCTCCTTGTTCAAATCAACCTGCTTGAAACCCATCTCCTCGAGTTCCCTGAGGAGGGTCTGCTCAACAGCATCTTTATCACTACGGATCTCTTCAGATGATGTTGGTAAACCGGTAAAAGAGACTGCTGGATGAGATGTCTCATCCGCTTCTGATTCAGCCAGGTCAATAATGGGATACAACACTGTTGAAGTAGCCTCTGAACGGGGGAGTGGAGGTGGAGGAGCAGAAGCTGAAGCACCACCGTGCCCAACCAGCAAGCTATCATTTAGAGGAACATTCATCTCCTGATCCTTTTTAGGCTGTTCAACCCCCGGCTTTGCTGGCTCCTTCACACTGAAGGAGTTGCTAGGCTCCTGAAAGCCTCCATCCACAATAGGCCGAACATTCACATCAATAATTTCAGCACCATTGGACCTAGTGCTCTCAGGGGGAACATTCAAGTTCAAGCCTCCAAAGCCATCACTAATGCTGTCCTTCAGAGAGGGATCAACCTACAAGGAAGAATCAGGAAGGAATTTTATAAGAAGCAACCAAATTATCAAAAGCATATGCTTCAAAAGAAATGGCAATGCTTTCAAGTGCACGCAATACCTGTATAAGAACCCATACACGTTGCCCAAATTTGACCCCTGATGGTGAGGACATCCTCCAATAAGAGATATAACGACCAGGCAATTCAGGAGCAGTAAAATCAACTGCAATGTCAATCTCCCCCTCCACCGGCACACCATCAGCAGGAACCTGAAATGAATTGAATGTATGAAAAATGCCCATGCAACACTCAGGAATTACTTTCCATTGATGTCAAGTATAACAAAAGTTGAAAATGAACTTGAAAACATTTCCAAAACATAACAGAATTAAACTTGCTAACCTCTATCTCAACTGAAACTCCATCACTAAACTTATCGCCCCCAATCCACACAAGTTGAGAACCCCTAGGCCAAGCCAAATTACCAGTATTGCGCATCCTCCATATCTTTGTAAATGGGGTAGATGGAGCAATCATAGTCCCATCCAATACATTAACATCCAAAATAAAGCAACTGTCTAACCTAGAACGACCAGGCTTGATTCCACGATCTCTCAAAATGTGTGGAGCTCCTAGTGCACCAACATGTTGTGTATCTGGGCCTGGGGTTCCCAGCCAAAAGTTCTGTCTCTTCAAGTGAGGAGAAAACAAATAAGAATACGTCAGTAAACACAATGGAAGAATTAAGGTACTGAACAGTTGAGGAGTATACACACATGATCATATAACCCTCTGAAAGGTAGTGGATGTCGATAATGAACCGGCCTATCGATTCTAATATAATCAGCTTCACTACCCATAGCTGCAAAGCAGATGCTGCACAGGTCATAATCATCTTTCCTGCAGAAGAAAACAAAAACTACACTGTTAGCATCTGACATAAAACATCCATTAAACACCAACCAAAGCTTGGATATTTTCTTACACTTTTGATTTGAATCGAGGTCCAGTAATTGGATGAACCCCACAGCCATCACAACGAACACCCTTATGGAACATACCCATCAAGGCATCACGATTAAAGCCCCGCTTGAAATGACCACGGCGAGGATGCCGGGAACTACCAGCAGACTCATTTGCTACTGGAATCCCACTAAATGGGCAGTTGGTGGAAAGATTACCACCCAAATCAGCAGTACGAGGTTGATTTACATCAGAAGGCCACATAGGATCAACAGAACTTGTGGACATAGGAACACTGGTAGTTTGATGAACACTATTCTCATTAGCATCCATCCGGTCATCACCAGCTGTAATATTGGATGCAGGAGGAGCAATGCTCATGGTGCTTCCAGATGGAGCAGAATCAAACGGTGGAAGATTGAGGTCAACAGAAGAGAGAAGTGCTCCTACGCCTCGAGCTGCAATCCCAATATCAACATCTTTGCTACTTTTAGAAGTTGAATCCACAGCTGTTGTCTTTGGCAAAACTTCCTTCAGGCTTGTCTTTGGAAAAACTTCCTTCAGGTTTGTCTTTGGCAAAACTTCCCTCAGGCCATCATCTTTTGACACATTTGGATCATTAGAAACTGAATGAGCCATTAGATTTTCAGAAGCCTCTGCCTTCCCACTTGATTCTGCACCATATTGGGACTGGGGAACTACATTCACGTGGGACAGGCCCATTTTTGAAAAACACCCAACAAGATCAGCAATCATTGGACTGGTGGATGCAGCCTTTGAAGCAACGTCAGTAGATAGCTTTGATATGGCTTCACGCAGTGGCTCTGGCACAGATTTCAGAATTTCAGAAATCTTACTGTCGATGTCAGGTAATGGATGCTGGATTCGCGGGGATCTCAAGGGAGTAGAACTTCCACTTGATCTAGCATAAGCTTTACCAAATTTGTCATTGTTCAGGTGCACATCAATCCTCAAGAACTTAAGACGCTGCCTCATTACATCACACAGATCATCATCATCAACAAGAGTTACTATGTCACCATCTTCATCAACATAAGTCAGTGTAAGATCAGAATCATGAGGAAAATTAAAGAGACTTTTGATCTTTGCCCTCAATCCATCAATGTCGAGATCCAACTTTTCATTTTCATCAACACGAGCATTAAAGCGCCTAAGTGTATCTCCATACTTAACCTGCAGAGTGTACGTCACAAGTTTAATCACCAGAAATTTTCAGCTACATATTTCCGTAAAAGTAAAGGGAAACATATAGAATAAATATCCAGCACGTAATAATTGAAACGCCAACATGATATTCCATAAATTTAAAACTTTGCCAAAAGGGATAATGTTCAAATAGAGATAAATCAAAACAGTTCATTTAAATTAAAATCAGTAAATAAAGAGGAATATGCATTAATTAGGTTCTTCTCAGAAGAGCATACACTATTTCTTTTCAATCCCAGAGTTCACTAGTTCAGCTCTCAAGGATACAGCCTTTAAACATCGTAAATACATGTCATTCCACAAACTAACTTTCATGGACCCTTTGGGGAAAATTTAATATGCACTGGCTAAATATTGGTTGAAATCAAACATGTATCAGGAAATCCCATTAGGCAATATAAAAAATTAAAAAATAAAAAATCGTGAAAAAATTTAGTTATTTTTGTTTCCCAGACTATTATTTATAGAAATTACCTCAATAGCATGAGAAATTGAATAATTTTAAAGCTTTAGAACAACCAGAAGAAAATGTTTCTAGCCGGATCAGAAATGAACTTTAACTCGGCTGACTCAGCCAAACCAATAGAGAGATCATAACAAACAATAGATCAAACCAAAACACCCATTTCAATCCAACTGTACGAAAACCTAAAACTGGAAAACAAATAAAATTCCCAAATTCCACACGTTTTTCAATTTTCGCTGCCAATTCAACAACGATTGAGCAAAAAAAATTTAAGAAAGAAACAAACTTGCACTAAAATTAGCTGTAAAAATTACAACTTTACGATCAAATGACATAAGGAACCCAAAACGAAGAAAAGAAAAAGAAAGAGATCAGACCTTGATAACCATAGTAGACTCCATAGCCACTGAACAATCCGGTACCCGCAAGGCAAAGACCACAATCACTCTACTCTTATAATCAAGTCATAAACCAAACAAACCAATAACCCTATAACCCGAACCAGAATATAATTTGTGAACGGTTCAAAGTCCCAATACAATCAAACCCCAAAAATGCGTACACGTAAGCCGATTTTCGCTCTCCTCCTAAATATCCTGAGAAATCCGCTCGCTTTTAATATAATATAAAGGGCTGTTTAGCTTAGCGAATAAGAAATTTCGTTTGACCTTCTTCTATCTTGCTGCCAAAGAAAACTTAGGCGAGAAAGTAAATTAAACCGTCGGATGCTTATGATGTTGACATAGCCCAGACGTACACTAGGCCCATGAGCCGAGTTTCATTGGGCCAATGAGGCATTGTCACGTATGACGACATATAAATTGGTTGTGTGGGATGAGGCGCACAAGATTGAGATGCAGAGTTTATTCGGATAAGAAGGACACAGCATTCCGGTCCACAGCCAATCACTCACAAACAAATTTGCGCAAATGTGTCGTCATGCAATTACAACTACTAACACATTTGCATGCCTCACACGTGTCGGGCTTCACGCTTGGTGTCAAGGCAGTTAATAACCTTAATCTAGGGGCCTTAAAAAAAGAGACTGAACATTTGATTAAAAAAAATTAGGGTAGGGGTGTTCAGTGTAGGAGACCTTCCAGTAACTCTTTTGTACCCCTTTGTTCCCTCACGTAGGGTAGGGGTTTCTTCACTTGTGGAAACTTTGTTGAGCTTCGATGAGTTCATCGTTACGAGTGTTTATCATCGATATGTCTGAATTGGTGAAGCTCTATGGTGCTTTGTCTGTAGGTGAAGAACCTGAAATTGTGGTAAGTACTGATGACTCATTACGATGTGGAGATGAATTGGTTGCATTGGGTTTTGCTTCGTAGGGTTTTGCAAACTAGATTGATTCCCCGTGATATCTATATACGTAGTATTTGTCAATTTGGTGCTGTTATATAAGGGTAACTGTCGAGCATATAGAGGGCAATGCATTTTTTTTTTGTATTGTTACCGGTAATTATCCAAAATTTATTTGTTAATATTGTTGACAATATTTGCATGGACAAAGCCAGTGTTCTTAGTGTTCTTAGTGATGATGATTTCTCTATAAAAGAGATATTTTGTATTCGATTGATATTTTGTATTTTGTATTAGATTGATATATTTTATGTATTTTTTTTAGAGTAATGATACAGTCACAAACTCTTGTACAAACTTATTTTGTACAAACTAACGTCGTATTAATTCATTGGTTGAATGAAAATATAAAATAATAAAAACAAATCTTATGGGCCAAGTAATATTTAATTCACTAAACTTATCATGTCACATCAGTTTGTACAAAATAAGTTTGTACAATAGTTTGTGACTATATCATTACTCTTTTTTTAATATGGAAACTTTGATTTCTCATTTACATTTAAAATATCTAGAATAAAATATTTTATCATGATTTTTTAAGCTATTGTTATAAATTTATAATTTGAATTATATACTTTAAATTTTTATGTATTGTTGAAAGTCTTTACAATATATTTTTCTATTTTAAATGTATGAGTCCACAAAAAAATCATCATTAGGTTGTGGATGAGTTTGATAATTGCTAAAACTTGTAGCGGGTGGTTTTTCTTTTAAAAATTAAATTCGTTGTGGGTTACAAGCGAATTTAATATTTAAATTTTTTGCAAGTACAGGTTTGGTAATAACAAACTTGGTGGTAAATATTGTTATCCTTATGTCCTTTTGGATTCAAATTATCAATGTCATGTTCTTTACATGACAAAGAAAACGATAATAGAGTTGGGTAGTAGGAGTTTTTAATTAAACACCCTTTAATAGTTTTAAAATTATTTAAATACCCGTTCCTTTTTTAGTTTTCATAGATACCCTAACAAATGTGAGTAAAGTCTGAAATACCCTTAATGAATATATTAAATTCACTTAACTTCACTG
The DNA here is from genome assembly GCA_002013955.2 of Citrus medica. NCBI lineage: Eukaryota > Viridiplantae > Streptophyta > Magnoliopsida > Sapindales > Rutaceae > Citrus > Citrus medica. The sequence goes on along the minus strand of MKYO02005786.1, from coordinate 562,738 downwards.
TCTTCATATTTATTTCACCCAAATCTCTTTTTACAACCGAAATTCTCTCAAAATTCCCTAAAATTTCTCATGACTTCTTACACAAATATAATTATGTATTAATTTTTTTAACACTCACTCTTTCTTTAACTGAAAGGGGGTGCATTGCTTATTAAACAACTTAATAAGTTATGTTAATATTGTTGGGTTTTAAGTTTTTTAATTTTTAGGAAAATTTAAAAATGTTCCTCACATTATAATGTTTTATTTTCACAATTTTTTTTATATGTAGAAATATATGCAATGTAGGTTGTTTAATTATTTTTTCAGCAATATAATTTATTTATGGCGAAAATGTTTTGCATTGTGCATTCTTTTTTATATCGTGTACGTCATGTAGTTAGTCATATAGGTCATGTAGTCAAGTAGACTGTGTAAGTAATATAGTCGTGTAAGTCTTGTTGGTCATGTAAGTAATATAGTCATATAGATCGCGTAAGTCATGTAAGTAATGTAGTTGTGTAGGTCGTGTAGTTACTTGTATATGAAATTTAATATTTTTATTTTTATTGTATCATAGGATATGGTTTTGGTACGTGTATTTATTCTCTTCAATGGTGAGTGGATTGAACAAAATGACGAGTATAAGTTTAAATGTTCCAAGGCTAAAGGGATAATGATACCACGATCGATAACATATGCTGAATTGGTGGAGAAGATAGCTCAAGTTATTGATATAGATATTTCAGAATTCGATCAAATCGTGTGTTACATGACCTTACACAACCAAATTATAATCGGCTGCAATTGCCTCTACTAGTTATGGGCAAACATGTAGACATTTAATATGGTATAATATGTACTCACAATTAATTAGGTTAATAAATTACAGCAAAAAAACTAAATTTGTACATCCGACAGTTTGAGAAATGATTAGATTACTTAGTATAAATAAATAAAGTTATCAGTGCATAAATTTTTTAATATTTGGATAGGATACACTAATGAACATCACAATTAAACATATTACAACCATTTAAAAAGTTTTTTTTTATCTTCAAAGTGCTTTCTTCCTCTGCCCAAGCATACATGCATACATGAGGAATGCCTGCATATAATAAATCCATGAAGTCGATTAGGAGAAAAAATATCAATTATAGAAAATTAATGTAATGTTATACACATAAGAATATCATTTACAGTAATCAAAATGTTTCCATTCATAGTTAGACATACCATGACTATAATTGAAAATTAAGGATCTTTCTAAGTAATTATGTTCCACAAGGTAAAGGCATCTACACCATTCCAATTTATTGTCCATAATCGTAACAATCGTGTAATACATGAAAGTCATAACAGTCGTGCAATACATTAAGGTAGTATAATCGTGCAATACATGATGGTCGTGTAATTATGCAATACATGAATGTCGTATAATATACAATCTTGAATCTTACATAACCTTACACAACCAAATCGCGTGTTACATGACAAAATTATAATCGGCACAATCCATCAATTTTTCATAATTTGCATGCAGTAAAACAAATAGAAATTTACTTTCGAACATGTTATGAGAGACCCACAACTAATTAAGATATTTTTTCAATATAAAACCCTAACTTTTTATTTTTTTCTTGAATATCAACAAAAAACTAGTTACAAGGAATTACTTACCTCAACTAGTTACATTATGACAATTTTGCAGTAAAGGATCAGCTCTCGCCGACAATTATGTAGCAACGAACTAGACTTCTCTTTCTCAGTTGTGGCAGCTTCCCCTTTTCAGGCTCAGTTTGCTCGTGTTGAAGTTCGATTTAACATGTATGGAGAATGAATGTTTGTTTGAGTAGAGGTGATGTCGGCAAGGGAATTGCAGAGGTGATGCTGATTGATATTCGATTTAGCATGTATGAGAATAAATGATGAGTGTTTGTTTGTTTGAGTAAAGGTAATGGAGGGAATTGCAATATATATGAGTGTTTGTTTGTTTGAGTAGAGGGAGTGAGAGGTGATGGTGGTTAAGTTGAAATGTTTTAAAATGAAGATAACTTAGTAATTTCCTATCAGCTTTTAAAATGGTATTGATGAAAATTTTAGCAAATTCTGATTTTAGGGTATTGAGATAATTTTTAAAGTATGAAGGTGTATATGCTGCAATTCCCTCTGGATAGTAAGGTTGAAGCTATTGAACAAGTGATGTTGGAGCTCTGGCTGATTGTATTGGCAAGTTCCTATGTATCCAGATAAAAGTTGATGTATCTAAATTGCTTTGTCCATGACTTAATATACGATTCCATATTACAGTCCTTGGTTATATTTTCCCAATAATATGTGAATTCTTATTAGATTTTTGTTATTTTTATGGGCATCTTAGTAAAATCTAGGACTATATATGATGATTTTAATATGAGAATTGATGATGTGGATGTCAAGTCAAATTGGATCATGGTCCTTGATTATATACCGTGGCGTTGTATGATCGTTTGATAAAAAACCCGCAATTCAGTATGGTAAATGTAATGTTGTAGGTACAAGTTCTAGTGATGATAACGATACTCAAGTAGGTAATTGTTGCGGCTAATAGTGTAGTGGGTAGTGCTATGGATAGTCTGAATAATCAATCGATATTTTATCCATTGAATAAAGTTAGGTAGCGTTTACTTTTTAGATTGGAGTGGAAATCTTGAGGAGTGGGAATCCTACGATTGGGAGTGTGGAGTGAGAGTGAGAGTATGTTGTTTACTTGCACTGGAATGGAAGTATGGAATGAAGATGAGAATCCAATTTATGTGTTTACTTTCCCTTGGATTGAGAGTAAATAGTTTCAAATTACAATTTTATCCTTATGTAAAGAATTATAGTTTTTAATTACAAAGTTAATAAAAAATATATTTAATGAATAAACTTTTATTTTATTATATTTGTAAATTTATAGTAATTATTAATATTCTTAATTATGAACATCACAATTTTTTAATTTTAATTATATAAATTAAAAATTGTTGATAAGGGCAATATAAATGAAATATTTTTACTATTAACATAGTATGAAATTAATATTTTCTTAGAATAAACTATTTATTAGTATTAATTATTAATATTAAATAAATATAATACTTTTTTAAATAAATATTATAATATTATATTTTCAAATAAAATAGTATATAGTAATATTATTAATTTTCTATTAATATAATAATATTATTTTTAAGTAATTTTAACTTAGAATCAATGCAAATTATTATTTAGTTAAATATAATAATATTATTTAAATATTTATTAAATATAGTTATAGTAAATTTAATAAAAAAAGGGTAAATATAAAATGAAACATTATTTTATTTTATATAATTATATTAAATTTATTAATATAATATTATTTAGTACAAAATTAATATTTTCTTAGAATAAACTATTTATTATTATTAATTATTAATATTAAATAAATATAGTACTAGTATTTTTAAAATAAATATAATAATATTATATTATTAAATAAAGATAGCATATATTTATTAATTCTCTATTAATATAATAATATTATTTTTAAATAATTTTAACTTATAATCAATGTAAATTATTATTTAGTTAAATATAATAATATTATTTAAATAAATATAATTATAAATTATTTTATTTTATTAAATTAAATTAAAAACAAAAGGTAGAAAATGAAGAATTCCCACTCACACCTCTCCCCATGGGAGTTCCACTCTCACTCCCCAATCCAAAAATGAGTGGGGCACACCGAGTGGGATTCACAATCCCTCTCTATTTTGTTGAAGTAAACACTAGAGTGAGAGGAATCCACACTCCTCGCTCCCACTCCAGAAAGTAAACACTGCCTTAATGTTTAGCCTCATTAAAATTTCCAATCTCAATACGTCATATTCTTTATTGATTGATATGTACTTAGCATTATAAAGTAAAATAAATCACAATTAGATCATTTATATATGCAATTAGCATTTTTAAGGGGTTATAATTCTGATCTCTCTATTTGTGCATATTATAATGGGGTAAAACTATGTTGCAACAGTGGTATGATACCACAGTTGTAACTAGCTATTGAATCTATAGTTGTACAGTTGTATTAGCAAGATCCAATGGCTGAAAGCAACAGTGGTACCGTACTACTGTTGCAACATAGCTTGACCCATTATAATAACTAAAAACATAAATGCTTGTGAACCAGTCTCGCAAATCAATTGATTCATTCGTACTAATGACAAGAGCCATCAAAATACGAGCAAGAGAGGTAAGGCTCACCGAGATTGACCAACAAACATGATTACTATCATCTATAAGCTACACTCTAATGAAGTAATCATTGAAACACCGGTTTCATTTGCTTCTTCAACTCTATCATCATATTTGCTTTGCTGATGCATTTTATCAACCACCATCGATGTGATGATGACACAATGTATAAGTAATGCTAGATTTCGTTCTAGTGTATTTTTTTTTAAATACCTCTAAAAAAAGAAAACATTGAATTAATGACTTAGATAAACTAAAAAAGGAATAATATGAAATATTATTAATGAAACGTCTGAAAAGTATTAAATTCTAGTCCTTTTCAAATAAAAGAAACAATCTCAAATCTTAACTATAATAGAATTACAAAATATGAATAAAGTAAACTTACTAAACAAGATAAATTCTAATAAAATACTAAGTACTAAATTGACTCAAAGATTGTAATTTCTAATATAATCTACTTTCATATACTTCCTACATCACTCTCCTCTCCTTCGAAAAATACTCACTTTAAGTTTTATTAAAATCAAAAACTATCTAGAGAATGGAACTTGTAGTGAAGGAATAAATAATCTTGCAAAACTTCAATTTCTTGAAACTTGAAAGTACCAAAACTTCAATTTTTTCTAACTTTTGGTTATGACTCTTCTAAAAACGGTAGAAGATCTTTTTTGTAGTTCTTCATGCTTTGCTAAATGTGCTCTCCATTGAATTCCACTTTTTCAACTAGATCTTCTTCAAGAACATCTTTCATGACTTCAATATATATAGGCATAATCATATGACTTATCTTGGAGAAATTATCTTTAAGAATAATTGATGTCTCTTCAACTTGAACTTCTTGCTTAATTTCAACCATATCGTTACAAATAAAAACTCAAATAAAAATAGATTGTACCTCTTTATTAGAAACCTCAGGCTCATTTGAAATATTTTCAAGAGAAGCCTTTGCAACGTTCTTTTCTTCCAATGATAAAGCTAGTTGAGATTGCTCTTCCATACTAACATCTTCAACTTCAAAATCTTGGATAAAATCTTTCTCTTTACTTAAATCAATATATCTTCAGTAATTTTAAAATCTTCAAGCACAATTTCTTCTTTCATTGATACTAAAAGATAGGTTCCTTAACTTTTGACTTTGTTGGAGCAAAAATAACCTTTATATTATTTTTGTGTAACTTATATATATTATCCTTCCCATAATATATTGGATTAAGATCCAACTGCTAGGGTCTCCTAAGTAGTAAATGACAAGCGTTCATGTCGACAACAATACAAGATACTTTATATCTTCTAATGGAGAAATGAATGTGGCATTCTTCTGTTACTTTAGTCTCCCTAACATCTTGTATTCATCTATTATAATATGAAGAAGGATGTTTTTGAATTTTAACTTGTCAAACATGGTTTTGAAAACTATATTCTCATTACTACCACTGTCAATAATCAGATTTTTTTTAACTCTTATTGACTGTTCATCTTATCTTGAAGATATTATGTTTCTGAACATCCTCTTCCTTTTTTGGTATGCATACCAAACGTTGTATTAAAATACTAAATTGACTCAAATATTGTAAGTCTAAAATATTTTGTTTTTATATACTTCCCACGTCATATTACCACATTCAAAACCCTTTTCAGAGTTAGCAATTAAAGCGGACTTAGGGCTAGATTTGGATTCTTCTTGATCCATTTTCAGTTAGTAATTTGGTTTACTAAACAAATATTATGAATTTGGCTGGTCATATTATTGGGGTTTGGGAAGCCTGAAACCATTTGCATCAGTCCTATATATAATCTATGTGAATATGTATAGAAAATCTATATCTTTGAAACTCAAAGCACATGAACTAGAGCAAATGCAATATATATCTTATACTAGTGTATTGAGTACAATTCTTTTTCCGATTAGTAAAAAGTACAAAAAAATCCTTTCCTTTCATTGGCAATAAACGTAATTAAAATGGTTTTTAACAAGTTCACCAAGTCCAGACACCTAATTTTGACTTGTAAATATCCAGAAGACCTAGGTATATATAATTAAAACTCTAAAGCTCTCCTACATCACCAAAACACAGATATAATGTTGATTTTGCGACATGGATCGATAAAATTTCTAATTCTAGTGAAAGGAAAGGTCTGGCTTTCCTGTTATTTTATATCATTTCATATATAATATCGGAGTTGACAATCAAAGTGCCCTGCAGTAGTTACAATCAGAAACTATCAAGAGATTATCAACTAATAAACTAAGAAGATGCTGCTGGTATTCTGTTTCTATCCATGTAGGTAAAGTATAGATGAAAAGTTGAAGCTCAAAGATAGCTGATTTCTGCACCATGCATGGTAAATGGTGGAAACTTGTTAGAAATAATCCCGCGCATTATTAAGAAAAGAACAAATTACATATTACACAGCTTTATGATGGCATTTCAGTTGGAATTCTGGAGGCAAACACTCTATCCTTGGCCTTGTTTGCCTGTCACAAGCAAAGCAAGTAACAGTTGAATGAAAAGATTATAACACTGCTGGATTTGAATTTTGAAGGTTAAATTTTAGTTTACTTACCTCTTGCTCCCAGTTTGTGCGCAGAGTAATGACTAAAAGCACAAATGCTTGGAGACCACTCCCACATATGATCCCCATCCAAAGTCCCTGCATATATAAAATTAGGAATGAGTAATTCTTGATTCATGACAATTTTTACTTTTGAAAAGTCTATTGAATTCTTACCTTGGCCCCAAATTGGAAGACAAAAGCCAAATATACAGCACAAGGAAGGCCTATAAGATAATAAGCTCCTAGATTCACATATGCACCGAGCTTCTGCCAACCACACCCTCTAGCAACACCTACATTACGGTATTGTTTGAATAGATCACTTATATATCTCTAATGATCTTAGGATTATAAAATGGCATGGCATGGAAGAGAAAGTAACTAAATTATTTGGAAAAGAAACTTGAACCTGAAAGTACACCCTGGATTCCATCCATGAAGTTGGATAGAGCAAGCACTGGCATTATGGAAGCCATATATCTGATTACTTCAATGTCATTGGAGTATACATAGCCCCATATGCCCCGAGCTGCAACTGCAATTGAGCTTAGCAATACGCCCTCGGTAAGTGCCAAGATTATCACAATTTGTACTGCAAGACGTGCAGCATAAGGTCTTCCAGCACCTAATTCATTTGAAACTCTCGTGCTTTAAGGAAGCAAGCGAGTGAAAAACAGTCTATATCAGTTACAGCAGATAATTATTTTTTAAGTTTTCACAAGGCATACCTCACTAGCTACCTTACAGCACTGCCAAAACCAAAGGGGATTCTGAAGACCACTGAAATTGTGTTAAGGCTGCAGAGCAATTAAGCTGTTCAAAATCAGAAATGGAGGCCGAACTTGTGTTACTTGAGCTAAAGTAACTTAGTATTAGATGTCAAACCTGATCGACATCACTGATGTTTCTAGCTTGGGATTGGGAAGAAGACCCGACATCAGGACCAAAAACTCATATGACGAAAATTCCAGGCTGATAAATTAATGTCAATACAGAAGCAATAAAATTTAATATATATATATATATATATATACATATATATATAAATATTTGTTGGACGATAAATTCATTAAGCTCACAGTTGTCTGTAAGGAAATTAAATAGAACTCACCAGACCATAAGAGCTGAAGGAATTCCTAATCCAAGGAAGCTGCGGAGATTTTCCAGAGCCTCCTTGGAGAAACCAGTCCAAGTTTTCTCACATTTAGGGGAAAACTTTATATAAATTGCCAAGATAATTACATTTGTCCAATAAGAGATGGCATTGGACAAGGCAGCTCCTTTGTTACCAAACCCAAATCCAAAAATTAAAGTCCAACAAGAAAGGACATGAACCAATGTTGAAATTCCAGTGCTTAACATCAATGGCAAAATATTATTTTGGGTTTGCAGGAATCTGTGTTGGCACTGAAGAAGGCCATAAGGAAGGATACTAGGGATCAACCACCGAGCATATATTCCTGCATGGAATGAAATTTCTGGATCTTGATGTAGGGTTGTGAAAATTTTCCCAGTGTAGGCCCAAAGGACTGCTATGGGGATGCTTGAAAGTGAAAGAACAAGCATAGCTCTCAGCATGTGTACCCCCAGCATACGATACTGTTTTGCTCCGAATGCCTGCCCACAGAAAGTTTCCACTGCACTTCCCATTCCCAGCTACTCATAACAATTAGAGAACAAAATTAGACATAAATATGTACCAAAACCTACTGTATATATACCGGCGCAAGAGCAAATTTGGAAGCTTGACCGAACTCATAGATGTGCGCATATGCATTCATTCGTCATTTGCAACTGTTGGTGAAAAGTGGTAGTACAAATTTCGAAGCTCTATCGATTCTTAGATCTGTGCACATGCATTTATTTCTGCATTGGTCGATCATTTGCAACTGTTACTACTGGTTACTTTCATCTCCATGTGGAGGCACGGAGATTTTTTTTTTGTTTATGACTCATTGATTTAGCTACAAGGGGTGGTGATTAATAGGAAAAAAACTAAATTAGATGAAGCATCCGGAATCATATATAAGTCAGCTATCAAGTATAGCCTGGCAGCCTGAGCGGGCTCTAATTACAACTTAATCGTTGTGTAAAATCAGAGCTTAATTTTTTTCCCAATGTATGGATACATATTACTCACAAGAATCTGGAAAAATACTGAAGATTTTGAGGATCGTAAAGAGTAATGTAACTAGACGTGACTCAAATAATTGAGAGACAATTAAAACGGCAGTACATGTATATAATGCATACGCAACGTATATGATTAAGTAAAGTGATAGGAAAAGTAAAAGCAATATTAAATACCATGTAACTGAAGCCAGTTACTCCAGCGAAGGAAGTAGCCATGGAAGCACTTGAAAGGGATAGGTCACCAAGATGGCCAACAAACATGACTGATATCATTTGGAAGCTGTACTGTAAGAAGCTAACCACAACGAGAGGTCCTGCCAACTGCATTTGCCTCTTCAACTCTACTATCATCCCAGCTTTGTCAATGCATTTATCATCCTGGAGCGGCCTTTGATGAATTAGAGGTGACTCAAGGCTAGATTTGGATTCTTCTTCTACATCCATTTCCAGTTGCTTCAAAATAACTGACAGTGCAAGCTGGAGAAGAATTTTCTGGAATGGATGAAACTGTGTTCTAATTAATTGCACTTGTCAAAGCTACACCAAGCTCGGTTGATCTACCATTCATTATTTATAATTTTTGGATCTTCCACATCTTTGAACAGAAACAGATTTCGAACATGCGGCAGACTTTTTATTTTTCATGTGACATTCAATATTTCCACTGACAGAATTAACATTATTAAAATAATTTTAACGCCTTCTTTTAAGAAATTATTTCAACTCAATTTGTGATTAAATCCTTTTCATATTAGCAAGACACCATTAATTTGACTTTTGATCAAATGTACACGTTGCTTCAATATGATACTTAGAGTAAGTTTGATAATACTGTATCTTTTAATATATATAATATCAGTTATGTCATTGAAATAATTAATTATCTAGAGAACAAGTAAAACGTTTTTTAAAAGTATTATGAATTTGTGTTTTGTAAATTTTGTTGTTCAAGTGTTGCAACAATGCATAAGAATGAAATAGACATGATAACTAATTTTTGTTTTTCAAATACACATGTTTGTATTTATATGATCTCATTTAGATTCAAAGTTTAATTGATTTTTGTTTTGTTCATACAGTTGTGACTGAATAATTTGGATAGGTATAAATGCGGGGTTAGTATAACTTCTATGTCTATGAGAATATTTTTTAAAATTTTATTGAATGATGAAATTGCTTCTTTGTATGATAGGGTTTTTTTTTTACTAAAAGTAATTTCAAAATTTTTTAGAAATGCCCTTAAGCTTTTTAAAAGCTCGAAATTCATAATACAATAGAAAGTCCAAATTAGATGCATGCGATGTAAATTGATTTTGCAACATAGACAAACTTACACATAATAATTGAAGTACAAATTTATCTTAAGAGGCATTTAGCCTCTCTAATAGAAACAGTAGTGTAATAAGATTATGGTTCATTTCTTCTTGTATAGTGATATCCAGAAAGTCCCAATAGCATCCCTCGACTAGATGCTTATATGTCCAGTGCCCGCCGACAGTCTCAATACCCTTCTATAAACGTTTTCAATGATACAATTGATATGATATTCTAAAAAATCGATGCTAAGTTTGGAAATTACACAAAAATGCTCATTTTCTTTTTTGTCAAATTCGAACAATTATTATATTAGACTTCTCTCCGAAAGTTGATATTTCCTTGCACTTCATATATCTCCAAATTTGTAGGTATTAATCCATATATGCTAGCTAAGTTTATTCAAAGGATTGAGATTTAATGTTTGTGATGATTTTGTAATAGTAGTGATTCATAGTTGTAGGAGTGAATATATATCTAATTAAATGTTAACTGTATATTATTATAAACCCTTTCATGGTACAATATTATTGAAAGATCAGAAAGAAATTACAACCAATATTTGGTCCAAATTCAAAATTAATACTACAATCTATCAAGTAAGTCGTGCACATCGTATAAGTTGTGGTCGTGTAACTCATATATATATGGAAAAAAAATGCATTAGAAGTACATCAAGTATGCCATGTAGATCATGTATTAACAAAAAAAAATAAAAATTAAGAAGCACAATCACATATGAGTTATTAAAGTTGAAAAAGATATGAGCAGCATTGTTGTACACATTTGAATTAATTTGTTGATTTGAGTGATTTTGAGAGATAAGTTTACAGGTGTTAGTGGGAAAAAAAAAGTATACTCACATGAAATTATTTATTGATATCTTAAAATAAAAGCATTTTGGACCGTTTTACACCATCGTTAAATTATCCACGTAGATAACTAATTGTAGGGTATATCCACATAATTGTTGAACTATGTATTAGAGGATATTTAATTAAAAATATTTCATCTAGAACCAGATGTGGTAGTTATCGGCTGATTTTGTTCTTTTCATATGTTTGTTAAAATTTTCTTATAATTTGAAAGCCTCTATATTGCACATATGAAAAATGTTAACCCGTACTAGATGGTTGTTCTTTGCAGAAAATTCGTTACTATATCAAAATTCTTTTTCTTTTTTTTTTTTAATAGGCGTTACTCTATCAATTGAAAGAGCTAAAGAAAAATAAAGAATTCAGAAGTCTAGTGAAGTATAGCTCGAATTGAGAACGATACAGATTAAAGGAGAAGAATTGAATTTTTTTTTTTTTTAAAAAAAAAGGTTTGTCGACACTCGACACAATTTGCAATTATTGTTCTTTCATCAAATGCCAGTAGTCTATATTCCATTGCACACAGAATATGCAATGCGTGGCATGGGCATCTCGTTTTTTATGCTGAAATTTAATTAATTAAAATGTTCACTTTAATTAAAATGATCAATCGTCAACTCTCCTGCAGTAAATTAAGTAACCCAGATGCTATCTACTGCTGTCTGCTGATGATTAAAAATGAGCAAGGTTTCAGATTCTCTGGTCATTATTGGCTCCAGGTCCAGGACCCATAGATATGCCCAGCTCAGCACTTATTATTATTTAGTTGCCCGATAACTCTTTTACAGAAAAAAAAAATGATTAATGTTATCACAATTAAAGGTGATTAATCAACGAATTACAATAGTAATTTTGCCGAAGAAGAAAAGGACACGCCCCATATATATCTTGACTAACAGTAGAAGAAAAAGGAATTAATGAACTGCGAAAGAGGATAGCACTTATTATTATTTAGTTGCCCGATAACTCTTTTACAGAAAAAAAAATGATTAATGTTATCACAATTAAAGGTGATTAATCAACGAATTACGATAGTAATTTTGCCGAAGAAGAAAAGGACACGCGCCATATATATCTTGACTAACAGTAGAAGAAAAATGAATTAATGAACTGCGAAAGAGGCCCGTAACGATCACAAAAATTAATTCCACAACTATCAATTTACGGTGAATGATGGAAACATCTCAATAAGAAACTCATCTAAAGGCATTACCATTAATTCGTAGTATTGATTGACGGACGGTTCATTATTTTGTCTAACAGTTTTTAAGTAATCAATATTATTGGCCGCATATCAAATAGTTTAATAAATGAGGTTCGCAATCCGCATTATTCTAGTATTTGAATCAAATATTGTATTGGGCACCATCCGCTGTCGGCCTATCACCACTAAATCCATATTCGCATAAAATTTAAATTACTAAACTCATCTATAATCTATTATGAGTTTTAATTTTTTTTAAAAAAACTTACTTTTTGATTTTATTAAACCCGCAATAGTACTTGATGAATTTTTGTAGATTCTTGTAGATTCTCACATTTAAAATCATAATTATTAAAAAATAATTTTAATAAAACCCAAAAATTTAAAATATATAACTCAATATGTAAATTCATAGCAATAGCCTAAAATTTCACATAAAATACTCAATTCTAAATTTAATCAATGCAAATGATAAATTAAAATGTCAACATCAACCAACGCTAATTCTCATATTTAATTATGAAATACACAAGTCTATCAAATCATGAAAGTGCTTTGAATTTAAGAAGGGAAAAAAAACCACAAATTAGTATCCAAACGTAACAATACAATTATGCAAAAGAGCACTAGTGCACAAGAAACAATTATCATCTCATATTCTCATTCAACACAAGATTCAAGAATTAAAAATTCTCATTTCGTTCACAACTATTAGCACTCATCCAACACAATTCATACAATAACGATTTAAGATTAATATTTTTTAAACATTAATCCAAAAAATAAAATTATAACAGTATATAATAATCTATAATTATATAATGAAATTAATTTGTTTATAATAATTATAATAAGTATTAAAATTTTAAAAAAATAATTGAAAAAAATGAAGGTTGACGGAAACCTATGAGGGTATCTGTTAGATATTTGACATATACCAAACCTGCCTATAACCTAGTGTGAGTTTTAATCGTGATACCAAATCGGCTCACAACCTATAAAATTACTAATAGCGAGCATGTTTTGGTAAGTGGGTTTAAGCAGGTTTGCGGATCTACGGGTAACATTGCCATTAGGGTTGGCAATGAGACGAGATGAGATGAGATTTGTCAATTAAAGTCATGTCTTGTGTATGTAAGTGGGATAAAAAAGGCTCGTTCCTGTCCCTTTATTTATTTTTTTGAGAAAAAAATTTGTCTTAATCCCATTCCGTTAAATATTCTGTCTCATCTCATTATCCTGAACTGTCTCGAATGTAACTAAATAAATATTAATTTTTTTCTTTTAAGGATTATCATAATTCGACATAGCAAAATCTTTAATGACTACATAGTAAAATAATCAAATAATAGTTTATGCATGCATGTTTGAATATAATGTAACTAAATATATTTTAATTTTTTTCTTTTAAGGATTATCATATTTCGATATAGTAAAATCTTGAATGACTACATAGTAGAATAATCAAATAATAATTTATGCATGCATGTTCGAATATAATTTTATGCTAACATATTTTAGTTGCCCGTTTGTTGCCATTACACATTAAATTAAGACTTACGCTTCAAAAGTTATAAATTTGGACGGTAATCAAGTTATATTTTAACCATAAAAAAATAAAAAATACTTTTAATTGTGCCTTTTGACTGACACTTCACTTTCTAATTATATTTCTTTTATTATTTAATTTTAGCATTTAGGTTTCAACTTTAAACATTACTTGAGTTATAATTTATAATTTTTAGAATAGCCTTAAAATTATATTATTAATAGGATATATAAGATGGGAGGGGATTTTATAGTTAGTCCTCCTCCCGTCACACAAATAAAAACAAGACTTATTTTTTGTCATTTTCCTATCCCATTTTAAATTGAGATGTAAAAATATGTTTTAATCTCATCTTAAACAGGACATGGTCCCATAGGATCCCAACAGAAAAAATTGTCATCCCAAAATTTGATGCTCAGCTTAAAAAAAAAAAAAACTAGGGTATGGTTTCTCACTTTTAAAAGTTACATAGTAAATACTACAAATACTATTGCGGCCGTACAGGAGTGCGGAAGTAGCATACACAACTTGCTCTCTTTGGTTTTTAGACTTTGAAAATGACTGGCAAATAATTCAATTGCTTCATATAAATGTCACTTTATCTAGGGAGATTTCAGAGTAATTATGTTATACTACACCTACTTAATACATATATAATATATGTGTTTTATTTTTTAAAAAATATATTAATAATTATATTAAATTTATACACACATACTATATATGAATTAAATGAGTAGAATATAATAAAGGTACTATAAAATCTATCTTTTTTTTTTTTATCAAATGTGGTAATAAATTATAAAAAAAAATGATAACCTAACTTTGGAGTTTGAACCGGCAGAGCGGACAAGACAACTTTGAATTGATGATGGTTGAAAAATTGCTAGAAGAGATGCTGGAACATCTTGATTAGGCCAAGGCAAAAAAAATTTGACTAACTATAGAAGACAATAATAATTAAAGAGGGTTTGTGATAAGTAGAAACAGATCTCCCTTAACCACTTCAAGATGGGATGGCCATATGTGTGCCAGCCAGCATAGCAGATAATGGAAGATTAAGAAGTTTTAATGTCACTACTCGTTATCTTGTATATGTGGAAAGAGTCAAGTGATATAATTAAGCTTATAAAATATCTTACCTTTGGGCTCTTATTGCTTAATTGAAAACAAACCACCTACATTATTATGTTTAATAAACTATTTTATGTTGTTGTCGGTGATATATATATATATATATATATTCAACCAGCTTGGAGAGCCTCGTGAATATTATTTCATCTTCTTGCACTGACCAGTGGCAATACCTACTCCATACCAACTCCTTCCTTCCTTGGGACTCGAAAATGGAAATGATGTGGAAATAATTAAACTGGTCATCAGGCACCGCAGGTGGTTTTCAACCACCTAAATTGATGATGCTCTGACTACGGACTTAACAACTTGTTAATTGCATTTGCATGCACAATACAGAGTACACTTATCGATAATTCATGAGGTCTGCATGTTATTTAATGCAGGATGTATGATATCAGGAATAGGATACTTTCGATATCTGAGTTTTTAAAAGTCTTTTATTATGTATTTTTTAATAGTAGTATCTGAATAAAATTTAATTTAATTAATTTAATTAATTAATAATATTTAATAATTAAATTATTTACTCAGAATATGATTAAATTATGAAAGAATCATGATCAATCGTATTAAGATATATTATGTTAGTACTACATTATTTTAATACTATATAATATTTGGTGTTATATTATTAAGTATTTATATAATAATAATATTTTATAGTATTATTTATATTAAATTAATTTTTTATAATTGCTAATGCCTTAAAGTTTTTATTTTATCTTTTTAAATTTATTATTCAAAATTGATAAATAAAAATATAATCTTGACCCAATTTCCGATCACATTTCGATATTTATTGATATCATTTTTTGTACCAACGAAGTTATTATCACTCAATCTATGCAACAGTACATGTATCGTGAAAATAGAGATTCCATTAGCCGTAAATAATCAATGTTTTGGAATTCAAAAATTTGACTGTAAATCTACAATAAACAAAATTTTTGTTTTCGCCAATATAGTGTTGAGAATCAAATAAAACGGCATTGAATGAAGCTTTCAAAGACAGAATCTGCACTTGTTAAAGGGGTAATCTGCACTTGTCAAAGACAAGATCCGCGCCGAACGGATTGACACATTTCCTTCCGTATTCACATATGTAATCTTTGAAAAAATGTAGCCTCTGCATCTATAAATAACTCTCAATGTATAATGCTTTATTTAAGAAATGAAAACACGTTTCTTCATGGTATCGGAGCCATGAATACGCTCAAGTTTCTTCAAGTTCCGCTGCTCTGTTTGTAACAAAAACAGAGGAAACCAAATTCCTCCCACAACCATTTTTCCCACCATTTTCTTTCTTAAACCCATTCCTACCAATACAGATATCCATGCCGATCAAGAAACAAGCCACCCATACGTAAAAAACTTGAGTTTACAAATTTATCAACAATCCCATCAATTTTCCGAGAGTGAGTTCCTAAAAAACCAAGAACACCATCAAATTTATCAGTTCTCAGTGAGGAAACTGTAAAAATTTCGCATTTAAACACATTCCCACGCGCCACCCGAAGCCACGGCCAGTCAACCACGCTCCTCTGTGATCATTCACGCGCTCTCACGCACTCCAGAGGTTGAAGAAGACTCCAGTCGACATGTCGTTTTTATCTCAGAAGTGCAGCAGTCACAAAACGACGTGTCGTTTTTTGTTATATTAAAACCGACATGTCGTTTTGTAAATTAGAGATAAAACGACGTGACGCTTAGTCTCCAGAAGTGCAGCAGGATTTAAACGACATGTCGTTTATATTCCACCCTAACCGACATGTCGGTTTGAAAAGCAGTGGCCAAACGACCTGGCATTTTGTTACCTAAAAAGGTTATTTTTTTTCTTCTTCCAATCTAGACGAAAAAAAAAACAAAAAAAAAGAAAACAAAAAAAAAGAAAAAAAAAGAAAAAGAAAAAGAAAATAAAAAAATGGAGAAAACTCCAACTGAATCTAGTCCTGTTGTCATTCAATCTGTTCAATCTGATGGAGTATTTAATGCTGGAATTATCCTCACTGAGACAAACTACGATGTTTGGTCTCAAATAATGGAGATGCATCTTGCAGAAAGAGAAAAACTCTCATATATTCGTAGCAGCACAAAGCCATTTGAGGAATCTTCAAAGGAATATGAGAAATGGTATAGTGAGAACCAAAAAGTAAAAAGATGGTTACTCATATCCATGTCTCCGGAGATCATGAAGCGATATTTACGGGTTCCTACAACCTACGAAATCTGGGATGCATTATCAAAAGCCTTCTATGATGGAAGCGATGAATTACAAGTTTTCACTCTAAACCAGAAGGCATTCTCTACCAAGCAAAATGGACAACCACTCTCTAAATTCTATGGAGAATTGGTCGAAATATTTCGAGAACTTGATCACCGAGATAAAGTGGTCATGAAGGATCCAGAAGATGTTGTAATATACAGAAGGTCTGTTGAAAGATTGAGAGTGCACATTTTTCTTGCTGGGCTAGATGAAGAATTTGACCAAGTTCGTGGAGAAATTCTACGAAAAGACATTATCCCAGACTTAGAAGAATGTTATTCTCTGATCCGAAGAGAAGATATACGGCAAAGCAAACTAAACAAGAAGGTCGACTCAGAAACGTCTGCTATGATAGCACGACAGCAGCCTCAAAGGAAGTTTGTTGACAAGTCATCACTCCATTGCACTCATTGTAGAAAGAAGGGTCATACGAAAGAACAATGTTTTGAAATCATTGGATATCCTGACTGGTGGGATACTCGAAAGAAGAACACCAAGTATGGATCAAAAACTGCAGTAGCAGAATCCACATCCACTACAGATCTTAGAAAAGAATCTTCAGTGCAAATCGCAACCTCTGTCAGTCCAGGTAAGACCCTTAAAACTCTTACACCTGTTATTAATAGTACATGGATAATTGATTCTGGGGCAACTGATCATATGACTTTTGATTCTCGACAAGTTTCTCAATTGAAACCATCTTCACAAAAACATATTTCCACTGCAAATGGAACCACAACCTCAGTTATTGGGGAAGGATCTTTACGACTCACAAATGAATTAAATTTAGACGCTGTGTTAATTGTTCCATCTTTAGATTATAATCTTTTATCTGTGTCTCAATTAACCACTTACTTATCATGTGTTTTAATTTTTTGGCATGATCATTGTGTGTTTAAGGACATCCAAACGAAGCAAACGATTGGTTATGGTATTAGACGAGGCAACTTGTACTACTTGGAGATGTCATCAACAAACACTGGAAAGCTAAGCCCCGCACTAGTTGCAGATAGTTCCATAAAAAAAGGGAAATCAGAAATTTGGTTATGGCATAGACGTTTAGGGCATGTGTCATTTGGTTACTTAAAAAAATTATTTCCTAGTTTGTTTCTGAAATTTGATGTTTGTAACTTTAAATGTGATGTTTGTGAACTTTCAAAAAGCCATCGAACTACTTTTCCATTGTCCTTAAATAAAAATCCAGTTCCTTTTATGGTAGTACATTCTGATGTATGGGGGCCATCTAAAGTTTCTACAATTGGAGGTGCTCGTTGGTTTGTTACATTTATTGATGATTGTAGCAGAATGACATGGATTTTTCTGATGAAATCGAAAGACGAAGTAAACTCTTTATTTCAAAGATTTCATAAGATGGTGACAACTCAATTTCAGACACAAATTCGAGTTCTACATACTGATAATGGAGGTGAGTATATGAGCACAGCAATTCAACAGTTTCTGAAATCACAAGGATCTGTCCATCAAACCACTTGTGTGGGGACACCCCAACAAAATGGCGTTGCTGAACGAAAGAACAGACATTTACTAGAAGTTGTTCGAGCATCACTAATCCAAGCCCACATGCCATTATCTTATTGGGGAGAAGCATTGACATCCGCAGCATACTTGATCAATCGAACACCTTCAAGCTCCCTTGGATTCCAGACTCCTTTCCAAGTTCTGAATGATGCAATTATGTCACCAAATGTGCCGAATCTGCCCCCACATGTGTTTGGCTGTGTTGCCTTCGTTCATTTGCCGCAACAAGACAAATTATCTCCTCGAGCACTACGTTGTGTGTTTGTAGGGTATGCCTTACATCAAAAGGGATACCGATGCTATCATCCACCATCAAGAAAAATATACATCACCATGGATGTCGTTTTTCATGAAGATATCATGTACTACTTGTCAGAGTCTGAATTTCAGGGGGAGTATAATGAAGAGGAAATTCATACTCTTACATATCTTCCACCTGAAGAAAGTCAATCTTCCATTGAGATAGTAAACCTTCAAGATACTGGAAAAGCAAATGGTGATGATTCGCAGGCTGAGATATGTGAAGACACATTTGGGGAGCACAATAACTCAGACACAACTGCAATCGAGAATGAGTCACATGAAGAAATACCTAACCAATCGTCTGCAGAGGATGTTCCTACCACAAGTCCAATCAGAAGAATTCTTCCCCAGCGTCAAAATAGAGGTATCCCTAAACCCACATATGAGCCTGACTTCTCTAGTAGAGTCAAATACCCTATGAGTCATTTTGTGTCTAACCATCGCTTGTCAGAATCAAATCAGTCATTTGTGAATCAATTATCTGCTGTATCTATTCCTAACAGTGTGCAGGAAGCTTTAAAAGATCCAAAGTGGAAAGCGGCTATGAATGATGAAATGAGATCTCTTCAGAAAAATCAAACATGGGAACTAGTTGATCTTCCACCAGGAAAGAAACCAGTGGGTTGTCGATGGATCTACACTATAAAATACAAAGCAGATGGCTCTATTGAACGATACAAAGCAAGACTCGTAGCTAAGGGTTACACCCAAACCTACGGGATTGATTATACTGATACGTTTGCACCGATAGCAAAAATTAATACTATTCGTATCTTATTATCATTAGCAGTCAACTTGGATTGGCCAGTGCAACAGTTCGATGTAAAGAATGCTTTCCTCCATGGAGACCTGTCTGAAGAAATTTATATGGATCTGCCACCAGGATGCAGTGGACCAGAACGACTCAATCAGAAAGTATGCAAATTGAAGAAATCATTGTATGGGTTGAAGCAATCCCCAAGAGCATGGTTCGGGAAATTCACGAAGGCTATGGTTCGTTTTGGGTATAACCAAAACAATTCAGATCATACCTTATTCATTAAAAAACGACAAGGTAAAATCACTGCCCTTATTGTCTATGTGGATGATATGGTAGTTACAGGCAACGACGAGGAAGAAACAAAGGCTCTTCAGAAGTACTTGTCAAGAGAGTTTGAGATGAAGGATTTAGGTGCCTTAAAATACTTTCTTGGAATTGAGGTTTCTCGATCTAAGGGAAGAATCTTTCTGTCTCAAAGGAAATATGCCTTAGATCTATTGCACGAAACGGGAATGACAGCTTGTCAGCCTATTGACACCCCAATAGAAGAAGGACTGAAGTTTTGTATTACTTCAGACCAAGTTCCAGTAGACAAAGGAAGATATCAAAGGCTGATTGGAAGATTGATGTACTTGTCCCACACAAGGCCAGATCTTGCTTATGCATTGAGTGTTGTAAGCCAGTTTATGCATAATCCCGGAGAACAACACATGAAAGCAGTAATGCGGATCCTGAGGTACCTGAAGACAAATCCAGGAAAAGGAATCTTATTTTCCAAAAATGAAGATTACAGCAACATAGAAGTTTATACTGATGCAGATTGGGCCGGGTCAATTAGTGATAGACGCTCTACTTCAGGATACTTTATCTTTGTGGGAGGAAACCTTGTCACATGGAGAAGCAAGAAACAACATGTCGTTGCCCGTTCGAGCGCTGAAGCAGAATATCGAGGCATGGCCCTTGGGATATGTGAAGGGCTATGGATAAGTTTTATCTTAAACGATTTGGGCTATCCATCACAACAACCAATACAACTATACTGTGACAATAAAGCTGCACGAGATATTGCTCATAACCCAGTTCAACACGATCGAACAAAACATGTGGAGGTAGATAGATTTTTCATCAAAGAGAAATTAGATGAAAAAAATCTTAGAACTGCCGAAAATTCGATCAGAAGATCAACTTGCAGATATTTTAACGAAGGTCATTTCAAGCAGGGCATTTACAAAATTCCTAGACAAGTTGGGTATGCAAGACATCTATGCACCAGCTTGAGGGGGAGTGTTGAGAATCAAATAAAACGGCATTGAATGAAGCTTTCAAAGACAGAATCTGCACTTGTCAAATGGGTAATCTGCACTTGTCA
Source organism: Citrus medica (assembly GCA_002013955.2). NCBI lineage: Eukaryota > Viridiplantae > Streptophyta > Magnoliopsida > Sapindales > Rutaceae > Citrus > Citrus medica. The sequence continues at coordinate 541,488 of MKYO02005786.1, read as the reverse complement.
AAGACAAGATCCGCGCCGAACGGATTAACACATTTCCTTCCGTATTCACATATGTAATCTTTGAAAAAATGTAGCCTCTGCATCTATAAATAACTCTCAATGTATAATGCTTTATTTAAGAAATGAAAACACGTTTCTTCATATAGCACCACTGCGTAGCTCTAGCGATGAAGATCCGCATAATACCCAACTTAAAGTCAATAGTTACAAAAATTTATGCTGCCAGCAACGAATTGTTATGATCTTTTTATTATTGTTACCGTTCAACTTTACTAATTTCGTAACCTATTATACTAAATTAAATAAGTTTACTTGATTAAATAAATTTTATATATGCTTAAAAGTTAATGGCATGCAGCTTAATTCGGCACACTCGCACAGGTGTCGATAATGCGGCAAAAATTGCACAATGCCTTCAATTAATAGTGTTCGGCTACGGTGCTAGTACCATTCCACAGTTACATCCAGTCATATAATGCATTTGAATTGATGAAATTCACTAATATCCAACGACTGAATACAACTGTGATACAATTACAGAGTTGCACTACAATTTTTCCTCACTTAATCATGAGTAGTAATGGCTCCATTTGATTTGCTGAATATTGGATTCGTATAAATCAATACAGGGCCACCAATTAGCCTATACAAAGGACATGTCAACACAGGGCCATAAATATAACATCTGAATCACGCATACAGCCCTTCTCCATTCTGATTTTGGAACGTCAGTCGAGGAGAGGCTTGACAATTTTTAATTATTAAACTTATGGAGCATGCATTTATGGTTATTTCAGCAATGCTAAGAGGATGAAGTTTTACATATCGGCTGTTTTATAGATTAAAGGGTTTGTTTGGTGGTAAGGTGCCTGACTTGGATAAAAGTTACTGAGGAAAAACTAATGTAAATATGGTAAAGAATAAGTTTTTTTATTGGGGTTAATTTATTATATTATTCAACAATTACCCAAAAAAAAAAAACAACTACAAAAAGCCCAGTGGGCGTTACCAAATACCCCAAGAGTTGGGCTGAATCAGAGCCAAATGGGCCCCAAGAATTAGCCATCATCTGTGCTATATGGGGGTGCTAAGAGTTCGTAACAAGAATTGTGGCGTTATGCAATCGGTGGATGTTCACTTAATTTGAAACATGGATATTAAAAGTCATAACTGTATTTCGTGGAAGCGGGATTTCATTAGTGTGGTAGAAGGAAGGGTGATGAAACACTTAGTCTCTTTTACATTTGAAATAAGTGTTTGAGTAATATAAATATAAAAGCATTAAAACATTTTACTTAGCAGGCAACCGGGCCGATTTTAATATTCTGCGAAAAGCTACATTAATTCCCTGGAATTAATCTGACCAAAAAAAAAACAAAAAAAACAAATTTATTGAGAGATTCATCTCTCTAAGCTACGCCGCATTAATTAATACTTCAGATAAATTATCGGCAAGTATATAAGCAGTAACAGAAAACCATCTATTCAATCTTTTATGGAGTGTAAATTGCCCATGAAAAGATTTGTGGATGCTCGAGATATCCAGACCATGAAGTTAAAGCTGCTGATCAAGGCAAGGGTCCCTAGGAGAATTCCCACCTCCAAGAATTCCCGAGACATTTTCACCAACAGTTTTCAACCACGAGGTGCTGCGGGTCAGCCATCCAGTTGGCATCTGTTCACCTTCATTATTATCGCCTTCAAGCTTAAGCATGGATTGCCGCTCTTCCTCCAACAGAATGTCGAGCCACCTCTTTGCCATAAAAGTTTTGACAGCTTCAACCCCCTCCTTCACGACCTCCACAGGTGGGATAACCATAGGATTTTCTTCGAGGTTGAGCTTAATCAATTTGTCAAGCCGACCGAATGTATTCGGAAGAGCATGAATCTGGTTGTTGCTGAGATCAAGTTCTTTGAGGTTTGTCAGTTCACCAAAGGTTTCTGGAAGTTCTTTCATATCGGTAAAATTACTGGATACATTGAGGATCTCAAGGTTCGTCAACTTCCCGATTGTTGCCGGAAGGCCATGGAGCTCATTAAAGTGAGCATCCAGATGACGCAAAGACACCATTTCACCTGTCGAAGTGGGGAGGAAACGAATCTTGTTCAAAGGGACCAGAAGCTTCTGAAGATTCACCAACTCATGTCCAATATTAGTTGGCAAATAAGCTAGGCGATTGAAGCTTGCATCCAGCTCCACCAATGACCTGTGCATCACGCAGAACATAGAACAAAAAATTCTGATATCTCTACAGAGAACAAAAATATAAGGTGTAACCAAAATACCTGCAATGAGAGATGGAATCAGGTAAGGCACTTAATTTGTTGCCCGAGACATCCAGGATCTTCAGATTATCCAACAACCCAATAGAGTCAGGCAGCGTCTCTAGAAGATTTGAAGCCAGATTAAGTTCCTCCAGATTCACTAATCCAGCTATTGAGTCAGGAATTACCTATTTCCCCCCCCGCAAAGGTTCTCAGATATAAGAAAAAAAAATTAAACAAAAAGCCAAAACTGAAGGACATAACAGTTTAATACTAAGCCATTTCTTCAATTAGATCATCAAATGAAAGCAGGGACATGCATGGATACGTTTACAATCTACACCTTCAGAAAAGATGGTTATCATCTCTTTAACAGTATACAGCACAAAGTTCTCTACGTGCTTTGTGTGTCTCAATGTGAATACATACACAAACATTATTCAACCTATATCTCATTTACATGCAAACAAACAAAATTTCAAGCCAGGAAAGTCAAATAATTAATGACTGCAATCGTATAATACAATTTTTTTTAAATCCGTATTAATTAGCTCATAGGCGTACTATAAATTATTGTATTTGTGGGCTCAAATCTGAAATCCATCAAAAACTAATAAACACAAATCATAAGAGCGTATTAAAAAATTGAAATAGCAAGAATATAAAAACCTCCAGGTGATTGTTAGACAAGCTCATGAGCCTCAAACCAGCGATCCTGCCAAAAGCCTCGGGCAAGAAGCGCAGTCCCCTGGAAGACAAATCGACTTGCTCCAAAGACTTTCCGGCAGCTTCTTGAAGCAAACCCATAACCTCCTCATTCACTTCTTCCCTCACCGGAGGCACCTCCTCTTCCCCATTCTCCGCCCTCTCGTAGATCTTCACCAGCCGCTCCTCCGCCTCCTTCAGCATCTTCTCGTACGCCTCGTGCATGTCATCCAATTCCAGAATCTTTTTGCACGCGTTCTTCTCCTTCCCTGAATCCTCGCGGAGCGCCTTTTCCTTGTCCGCCAACTGGACCCGCCACTCGAATTGGTCCACGTCGGTCTCTCGGATCGAGTGCACGATGCCCTCTAACGATTTCGCGAGTTCGGTGTCAATCTCCACGATCCTGGCTTTGGTCTTATCGATTGTCTCGTGGTCGGGTCGCGGGCCGAGGGTTTGGAGCACGGATCGGGTCTGGTACACGTCGTGGATGGCGCGGCGCATGGCGGAGACGAGTTTGGGGTCGGACAAATGAGGCATTTGGTCAACGATAACGGGGTTCTTCTGGGATTGGGCTTGACCCGAAGAGGAGGGATCGGGCTGCTCGACATCGTATTCCGCGGCGGTTCTGGGTCCGAATGTGGGAAGACGCTGCATGACGAAGGAGAGAATGGGGAATGTTTTCGGGTTCGGATCCATTGTCGGACGTTTTGTTTGTGATTACTGATTATTGATTAAGAAAGAGCAACCGAGAGAGAGAGAGAGAGAGAGAGAGAGAGAAATGTGATAATGAATATGAAATGGATGTTTGATTGAGGAGCACATACAAGTAGGAGGAAGAGTTCGCCATTCGCGAGTGATTGGCGGTTTCGACGAGGATAACGGTATTGGCAGTTATAATTGTTACGCGCGGGTGACGTGTTAAATGGTGCATGGCCTGTGTTTGGGAATTGGGACTGTTGAAAAGACAACGCCGGCATCATTCCATTTGGGCCCTTTTTGTGTAACTACAACTTTCCTCGGACTAATCTTGCGAATCTGCGTTAGGATGGAATTAGACTACTTAAATCTGCCAAAGCTTACAACAATTGTAGAAGTAACATGGTTGCGGGGAATCACATTCTTCGGATCACGTAATGGATACACATCTTTGGATTGGAGGCTTTTTATCTTTCACCTTACAGCAACTTGCACTAGAAAATAGGGATCATTCCAGAAAGTCTTGTGCACAAGATCAACAAATCTTACAAGTCGTTTGTTTATATTCAAATGAGTATAATCCTATTGACAATTCTGTAATGAATTACAATTAAGAGGGAAAAAAAAAACCCTCCGAACATGTAAAGAACATTATGCAGCTATCCTATCTTTAAAGTTTTCCGTACAAGAAAAAGTAGCAAGATGGGACAAAAGTATTTGTCAAACAGAAGCATCTATTTGAGTTGCAAACAGAATCTCTCGCTCAACCAGCTCAATCATTTCCTTCAGACGATGTGTAAACTTCTCCGTTATGTTTTGAGTAATTCTCTGCTGGAATTTGGTGCTTTTCAGCCACGATATCCCGATGTAAATGGCACATTTGCATGCATTATGAGCAAGGGGAGATTTCTCAATCTCATACCTAAAGTGGACCTGGATTCCAGAATACAACAGATCAAATTTATGTTTGGCAGAAACGAGAAAAATTTGAAACAATGGAGGGTAATATTAGATATCAGGGGGGGAAAAAATAATTTCACATACCCGGAAGTGGTCATCAAATGGAACATCGTGCAAGGACATGACTTCATTCACAATCCAACCTTCACCACTGGCTAGTGGGGACTTTTGCTGTGTGCAGGTTACTTCCCCTCCAAATATTGAAACATGGCGGTTGAATCTGTAAGAGAGATGCCTTTCACAAACACCTGGCTTCACGGGATCCCATGGAGTAGTAATGTAATTATGACAACCGGATTTCTCCATAACTTGGTGCTCCAACTTTCCTCCATCAAACATTTCCATTAACGCTTTTACCTGCAAATTATCAATGACAACAACGCTAAAAAATGCATTGTCGCATGCTATGTCATATGGACTTTCAGGTTGAGAAGCGAAATAACTGCTTACACTAATAGGAAGTTCAGCGTTGTAAACCTTTGACATTTTTGCATCTTCAAAGTTTGGAACCGATCCACGATCTGCAGCCGTTGACATTTCTTCTTGAACCTGCTGCTCTTCTGCAATTTGTTCCTTCTGATAAGCGGTCAGCGTTCTTGATCTCCACAAGGCCATAATTGTCCTGGTTTATACCATGGCGACCCAAAAAATTTAACAAATAGATGTAATATGGCAATCTGTAAACCATATTTATAACTATTGTATGGACCTGAAGTAGATAATCTCTCTAATACCTGGATGCATCATTGAATGAAACAAATGACTGAAAATAAAATCTAAGTCTGCCTTCCTCATCTTGGGACTTTGCACCATGCCTTGCATCAAGACCTCGTCCCTTCCGCAGAATTATGACCAGTGAAGGGCTACCAACAGTTGCCAGTGAGGGGGGAAGTATTTGAATGTCTTCGATATCCTCCCAGAGAAAGAAAAATTTGGTTTTATTTCCAAATAAATTTGCATAAAACCCAACAATCCTTGCAGATAGAAAAAGCCGGCCCTGTACCCCCCAAAAAAAAAATAATTGGAATATAAGTCACTGAACTTCTTAAAATCAGCATGTTGTTGTGGCCATTGCAAATAGTTATATTAATATTCAAGCATGACAGACATTTATTCATCACCTGAAATTCCTATAACACTCAAATAAGGTAAATATGAACTCGTAAAGGAACCCAAATAACACCTGTAACGGCATTTTTCTCTTCAGGTAGCATGTAAAGTCCTTGATTAGAAATTCTTCTGGTGGCAATGCAAAAAGTTTCTGGAAAGTTGAATTTCTATGAGGTGACCTTAGATTCAACTGTAAAGCATCCAATATGGAATTAGACAAATTTCAAAATATGAAAGAAGAAAAAAGTAAGCAGATAAACAGAATGTTCAATGGAAGAACTATATATTTACTAAACCTATCCAGATAGACAGAGAAATTTCTTCTCTAGATAAATGAGTTGTAGGATTACACAAGAATGAGGTAACGAGATGCTATCTCAGATGAACATGAATGTAATGGGACTGGTTACCTTCTTTCCAACTTCCTTTTCCATCTTTGTTAGGTATTCCTTAATTGTTTCAACTCCATTGTTATTTTCCAAGAAGATTCTCAAGTGTACCTTTGACTGAGCAGACTGAGCAAGCTTCCCCTCAAGGGCGACCCACATATCTGCCAGCTCCGTAGAAGTGTGTTTCAAGAAATTGATCTCAGCATGCCCTAGTGATGTAGCCTGATCAAATGGACCATCAAAATCAAAAACCTCAACATCTAAAACTGATGGTGGCTCTTCCATGGCATCAAACTCAAGTATATCTGCATAACATCATCAAAATGGGTGAACAAACAATAATCAAAGAAAAAAAATTGGTGACATAAGCAAGAAAAGGCCCTACCATGCCATTGAGGATCACAAGTTTGAAGCTGCACAGAGCTTGTTCTTGTCTTACCATTGCAGGTAAAGACGACATAGGGATCTGATAACCCTGTCATTTCCAAGGATGCTAAATTGACCCCTTCAACTAAAGCCACAGTAAGAACCCATCCATCACCTTGAGCTTTAACACCATGATCACTCCCTGTTGAAACAGAAGGGTAATATAAGTGAATCCGGGGACAGATAAATGTGATACCGGGGGTGAGGGTGCTTTATTTTGAATTTAACAATACAATAAATCTGAGGTACTACGGTATTTACCTTTTCGCAATCGAGCTCGTACAAAGTATCCAACCATGTTAAAAACCTGCTCCAACTGAATCACTAAAATGCCACATGAGATAAGCTCCCCAAAACTGTCTGGCAAATCAAGTCCATAAAATTCCAAACCTTGCCTTTTGCTGGGTTCACAGAGTAGAATGTGCACTATAACATACAAAATCATAAAACCAGCAGAAACTACAGTGAAATTCCAAAAGTACTCAGATGCCAATTCCCAGTCTGACTGTTGTTCTGTTTGCAAAGTTGCCAGCATATGATCTTTGTCTGATGCATCTTTCGAATCTAGAATCTTAAGATGCTGAGCCAACAAATTGGCAAACTGCTCGAAACTCTCCTTGAGCCCCTGTCTGGCCCCTCCTTCAATCATGCCTCTCATCATTGTGCTTTGGTGAAAGTCAATGCCCCAAGATATTATGAGATGGCTTGAATCTTCTCCTGAAGATAGCTCTGGTCCGGGAATTATTTTGTATAACAACTGTACATTGAAGGTATTCCCATATGGAACATCCGGTGTACTTACAGTTACCAAGATGGCAAATTCCTGTCCGTTAGCTTTAAGATAAGTTTGCTGCTCTGTGGCTTTTACAGCCTTAACTAACTTCGTTGCAGCTTTCATGTAGGAAACAGCTCGTGTTAAACAGGTCATTTCACCTGATTTCCACTCCCATGGCCCCTCTTGGACATCTTTTGTTCCCTGAAGTTCTGCCAGGTCTTTCCTGAACTGTGAATCAGGTGCAAAAAGAAAAGTATTAAGATCGCACGGGGATACCTGGTATAATTGATCAAGAAGAATGCCTCCCTGGAGGTTTTCAGGCATATCTTGTTCATTCTCTCTTGACTGCATCATCTTTGTAGCTTCGTCAAAATTATGACTGGGGGGATGTTCCTCCACACAATCCTCGTAATCAGATGGGGTACTGGATAACTCTGAGGAATCTTCAGTTTTCAAACCTTGATCATTCTTGTTAAAACATTTCTCTAAACAGCTTACCACAGCCTTCATTAAGTGTTTCCCTTCTGTTATATCTAAGCGTGGAGCTTTCGAGCAAGATACATCAGGAGATAACACACATGGATCCTCCAATTCTTTGGACTCATTGGAGCTGACATTTGAATGTGGGTAAAGGAGGCGATTAGAAGAAAGATTGTGGCCCTTTCCATTCAGGGATATTGTGAGGAGAATTTTGCCTGCACAAAATAAGATAACCTCTAAATTGATAGTTAAAATTGCAAGCGCCATTTCAAAACGCTGCTTCTGCAGATTTGATTAATATACAAGCAGCGCTGATAGAAGATCAATGCCAGAATATTCCAGAGTAAGCAGCTGAAACTAGATAACAATTGAGAAATTGAATCCAAGTGGGAACAGATTTCACCTATCGCAATTTCTGCTATTCCTGCTAACAACAGAGTTCACATATTGCATGCAGTTTCCGCAGAGTGAACCATGGATTTTCAAGTAGCGTCCATTGCAATTCTTTTGTTGTTATCACATGAACTATGTCATTCTACCATAGGAGAAAACTAAGGACACCAAAGAATGTAGTTCCTAAAAATTTATTCAAGTTTCATTTGGACTTTCTAATTATTCAGTTGTTCAATGCTTTACAACAGAAACATTGCAAATATTCCATTCCTAAAACCGCAAAAACACAACCATATAAATATGAGCAGAGAGAGAGAGAAACACACACTAACCGCAATCTTTATTGGTAAACTTGCCAGTCTTGGGAGTTTCAAGAGAAAACCAAGTTGGCGGCAACATATGATTATCTTCAGCAGCAATCGAAGAAACCGGAACCCGAACCCGACCCATCAACTCCCCAGAGCTACCGAACAAGCCTGAATCATCATTATGCTGAAACACAGACACAACCAACTCTTCATCATCGATATTATGCACCCTCAAAACAAACTCTTCATTCCAGACTGGGTTCGAGTTATTTTTCAAAATCCTAGACTTAGACTTGCGCTTGCCAATCTGAACTTTCACATAAGAATCTTTGGCAAGCAAGTCCTGCCCTTGTAACACATACACGTATAACCTCGTGGATACCATAAATGGCAAAACATAAGTGGTCTTCTTACAAGTTTTGAACAAGAAAAGGGAAATGGGCTTTATTTATTGTAAGTTGCAATAATAATAATATTAAAGAACGGTGCAATGGAGAAGAGAGAGAACGCAAGTGAAGATGAAGCCATTCAGGAAACGTGGGAGGGAGTTAAAAAGGACACGAGGGAAGTGAGTTTTATTGTAAGTTGCAATAATAATAATATTAAAGAACGGTGCAATGGAGAAGAGAGAGAACGCGAGTGAAGATGAAGCCATTCAGGAAACGTGGGAGGGAGTTAAAAAGGACACGAGGGAAGTGACGTTGAAATTCTAAATTCTAGCATAGAAAAAAAAAAAAGGAAAAACTGTACAGTTGCCAATATGGAAAAGAAAATCGGTCGGTTTTGTTTTGGCACAGTAGCTTGCGTTTTGGGTAAGGTCATTGTGATGACTTATGATCAGAAGCTTCGTTTTGCTTCTTCAAAGTTGTAAGTTATCTTCTTGTACTTTTCTGGGTTTCTTTCCGTTATTTATTAGTCGTTATTCGAGACTTTTGATGATTGGAACGAGGAACAATTGGAGAGATGAGGACGGAGTCTCGTACAGCCCTGCCGTTTCCTTGTGATTTTGGGTAGCTGCCCTCAAATATTCGACAAGGAATTTATTCCTTAATAATTTTCTGCGGCCCGATACACTCATTTTACTTTTTTTAAAGATCAAATAAATAAGCACAAGGTTTTGTATAACTTGGGGGCAAAATTACCTTCTTTACGCCACATCTCCAATTTCTCACCCAAATTCCTTTGAAAAATATTGAACACCACACCCCTTCGCACCTCAATGGCAATTAGTCAATTTAATTTGGGAGAAGAATGTTGTGTGATTTTTTAATTAGGGATGTGGGTTTTATTAAGTCAAAGATAAATTAAAAAAAATTAAAAAAATTTATTTAATAACTTTTTAAAATTTGTATTGATTTTTTATCTTTTAACTTCTTGTCTAAACTTATATATGTAAGTTTATTAAATAAGAAATATCAAATGGCATACTTATTATACATCTGAAATTGACTAAATAAGAAATATCAAATGGCATACTTATTATACATATGAAATTGACTAAATAAGAAATATCAAATTGCATACTTATTATACATATGAAATTGACTAATATAAATTTTAAATGATAAACCATCTAAATTCCAGAAGGTTATAAATTAGTCCGTTTTCGACCAATTCTTGAGATCCATGTGTAAATAGCTAAATCTCATTTATTAAAGGGGGAAAATATTTTTAAAACAATTGTGTTTGGAACGCAAAGTTACTCGGAATAAAACCAATACCACAAAAGTGGAGCGCATAACCTTTTCCGGCGCCCGGGGCAGAATACTTCTATTCCACACACCAAACAAACGCACGAGCGGCGGTCTTTGCCTTCAACAGAACAGCCAGAAACGCACAGCGACTTAGCGAGTGAGAAGCGGAAGTGAGAGACATGTTACAGTTTCCGGCTTTCATGAGGCAGTACCCGTGGTCAACGAGGACGATTCCGACGTCGTTTTTGCTGCCATCTCAGTGGCCCCAACCTCACAGCGAAGAATTCCTCCTCACTCTGGAAGAATCCGAATTCGAAGAGAAGGTATACTTTTGTTTTCACTCCTCGATTCAATTTGACTGTGCCGTTTTATGATACCTTCTGTTTGCTCACATATGATTCGACATTTTTTTCATGAATTTAATTCACAATACTCAAAATTAACACGCCTCGATTAACAATAAACTCGATTCCTATGAGCTTGGAGGCCTTAAAATATGTGATGGATAATCGTAATTTAGCAGAACAAACGATAAAAGTGTTCTATTTTGCTTTTGTAAACTAGAAATTTGATTATGATTGGGAATGATTTGGAGTTGGACATGAAATTGAGCTTTGCCTCTAGATAGATTGTTTAGAGACACTAATTGATGATGTGAATGATTGTGGATGTATAGCACTGTAGGGAGCTTTTCCGAAATAAATGAATGAGTTAATTACTGCAGCGATGATCAGATTGAAGTCGAAGATTTACACTATTGTACCCAGCCCTTTCATTCATAAATTTGGAAAAAGTGCTGCGAAAGGGATGCTAAATAAAGAGCTCATGATTGTAGGCATTGTTAAGTGCAAGGTGAACTTCATTCCATATGTCTGCATTTTCTAAGTTTTCTTTAACTATATTGGATTCAGGGGAAGACAAGCAGTTTAATTTTGATGTTCTTCTACTTGGAGATGTTATGTATCCTAAATGTACTAGGTTGGAAACTCTCTAAAACAATCTTTGGAGGTTATCGCATCTTTAAATGCTAGAATTTGAATGTGGTGACAGATATTTGTGACAAGACATGATTTTGAGGTCCATTGGAGATTTCTACCGCCATGGTGTTTACCATCTTGTCGGCCTCTTTTTCATGCTTTTGCTTCAAAATCCTGATCCTCAAGTGTATCAACTTTTGTTGGTCCTTTATAAGAAGCATTTCTGAAGGGAGTAAACTCAGAACTTTTTATGCTGAGATGGTTCTTAACTAATCCATGGCCATTAGGATCTGGAAGTATCAAAGCTGTGGTTGTGCCTTTGTCGAATGCTAAATATCGAAGTCAATATATCAGGAGCACTAGCCGACACTTTCTCATTCTCTATGATCACTATGTGCGCTGATCTATTTTTTATGCCATTCATCCTTTTCCTTTCCGTTCTTTTATGATTTACTTACTTATCATTCTTGTGATCCATTTGGCAGTGTAATGAAATCAGAAAAACTAATAGCAACCTCATTGTGATCGGGAAAACCACGGCTGATAATGATAAAGAAGACTTCGATAATGATGCAGACGATGATGATGCTGACCATGGAGATGAATCAGAGGGTGAAGAGTTTGAACAAGAGACTGCTTGAAGATGCTTTCATGACTCTGTTCTTCTGCTTGGCGTTCATTTTAGAACACCATGGTTACACTGTGCACCAGGTTGGCCCTCTATGCCATATAAGGTTGATGTAGAATATTCCCATGAAACTTTGCCTTGCATACCTTGTTACATGCTTCAGTTGGTGTCTTCTTTATGGATATTGTCTTTGAAATGACTAGCATTGGAGAAATGATAAGAGAGGATGTGGTCATAATTTCATATATCAGAATTATGGTAAAAAAGGAATTATAAAATGATGTCTCTGCTTGTCAACACTCAACCGAACAGAGAAGAGGGGTTGACACTATTGAGCCTTTCAGGTCATTTTGACCCAAGCTTTTCCAAGTTTTGGAGTCAAGAATCCTAGCGTTGTCAGTGGTCACCATTGTAGCCAATTTTCTTCGGAACAACCAAAGGAAATTCATTGGATTTTTGTCTCTTCTCAAATGACGTTACTTGGAAAGGGAGCTAGAAATTTTTATTCTGGCGCATAACCTTAATCTCTAATACGCGAAGTTAAGAAGGATTTGTTGATGTCCAAATTCTCCCATTGGCCTTCGAATATGGAATTTTCTACCAAGTGATTTGATAGTTTCAATCTTCTATCAAAATTGGATACGAAGACTTAATCATCAGGTCATGACTAAATGCTAATCTTGCAAATTTCAGGGTAATGAAAAGAATCTAGTGAAAATTCCCCTAACACGTAGCTCGTGTGCTATTTAAAGTCAATATACTGCTTTTCATCCTTTGTTTGTTAGTTAAAACATTGTCAAGTTAAAGGCTTCCAAGTTGCCTAAGGGGGCAATAGGTGTTAGATCAATTTTATATTAATCTAATATATTTGGGGTCACACATGAAATAAATAAAATGTGTGTGCTATTATTTAATAAGTCAAGAATTAAGTGATCTATTTGAAGTTAATTAAATGGTTAAGGGTATAATTATTGTGGATTAAATGCATAGATACCAGAATTTAATCATCACTTTAATGAGGGGCTGAAGTGATAATTATTATCATAAATTAGGTTTTCTAAACCAACAATTTTATATAAAAGGGGTTATGGTCTCCAATCTCTCCAATCCTTTGCAATTCTCTAATCCTCTCAAAGAGAATTCTAAACTCAAGAGAAAGAGAAGATTGGAAGTCCATCTCCTACACTCAAGAACCACTACGAATCACCATAGATTCAGGTACGCTTCCACTTTCGTATTTCTTAATAATTTAATCTGAATGTTATGAAAATTTAGGGAATAACAGTAAGTCACCACAGTGTTGCCATTTTAGAAGTATTAATTTTTTTTTTTCTGAATCATGTTTGCTGAGGAGATGCCTATATTCTTTCTTAAGATCCCAAATTGCTGTCAACAATGCCAAGCGGCCACGTTGCCTTAACTTAAGCAAGTGGCAATGCTAGGCGTTTTCATTTTTTTTTTTAATTTCATTTGTTCGTATAATATTCTTTGATACTCTTCTGATTTCTCATCATGTTCCGGATGGATATTTTTTTTAATTTCATTTGTTCGTATAATATTCTTTTATACTTTCCTGATTTCTAATCATGTTTCGTATGGATTACGGCTTTTGTTTATTCAATTTTTTTCTTGGAGATTTGAGTTCCGCTCCCATCAAGAAACTTCAAATTCAAAGTTTGTGTTATGGTGTGCTCCCTCGCAATTTCTTAATGAGATTTGAGTCCACCACCCCCACCAAAAACTCTGCATTGTCGTATCTGCAAATGGGAAAAGAAAAAGACCAAATCAATAAAAACACAAATCCAACTAAAGACTTTCTGACCAGCCAATGAGAGACCTACACTTTTCAAGAGTTATCATACGTGTAAACAACTTACCCAACCGAGTCCTGTACGTGTCAATTAAGCCGTAATTTCCGTTTGACGCAGCAGGACCATTAAATCAAGACCATTATATACGCCAGGCACACCAACAGTAGCGGGTTTCACTACTGTATACTGTTGCTGTGTCTGGCTTAGCAGGAGACTTAAATCGATGCTTACTAGGTTTGCAATCTTATTATACCGTATAACGGCGTCGTAACGGCAGCTTGGCACAGTTTATAATCGACAGAAATCGTCAACGGACCCTAACGTCGACATCTGTGCCAAACACACAGACGTTAACCACCAAACGAATCGCACAGATTTTGGGACAATTGCATACACCGGTGTCGGTTTAAAAGTTTCTTCTGAAATTTACAATCCTAACGTTTCGATTACAAAACAAGAGAGTCCAAAAGCCGTCTCAAAACTAATCGGTATTTCATGAATTTTTTTTTTTTTGTATTTCCATATTAATGATTTTTTTTAAAACTATCTACTGTATTGCCTTGTTCATCATTACGACTATAAGCGCTCTGTAAAATTTAGGGCTTTAAGTCTCAATGCCAGCAGTTATTGTGAGGAACATAATACAAGGACCTAGGGGTTCCTTGAAGGTGGCAGGGATAGTAGCAGACTTTGCCGGAGACAGGAAAACCGTACGGTGGCGAAGAAGGCTGACAACGATATCCAATCGACGGCGGAGAAAAAGGGCGAGAAGCGGAGCGATGATTAACGGCCGCGACCGGCTGCTTGGTTGCAGGAAGATCCACGCTCGCAGGAGGCGATACTTTCTTCAGTGATGCTGGAGGCGATAAAATTGCTCTGATCTTCGAAGAAGGCGCCGCGCGATCGTATTCTTCAATGAGATTAGCTAAATCGTCGTCGGACTTGATCGAGATTAGGGTTTCCAAATCTCCGTTTGGTAACTGACACCTCAACGTCACGGAATATCCACAGAACTCTCCTAGTTTCACCATCAGCTCTGAAACAATTAAACAAAGTTTAGAAAGAGAAAAACGTAAAAAAATAAAAAATAAAAAATAAAAATCTAAAAAACTGAAAAACTGAAAATAGTTAAATAATGCTGATAAAGAATAAAACGTGAATAATCTCAACTAACCTGCAAAGGATATAGAACGCTCAACGGAGAGGACTCTGGTGAGGCCGCCTACGTAACGAAGCTGGCCGTCCATTGAACGAGGAAGAATCTTGCCGCCGTAACTGCACAAAAACTTTAAAGTTTCTGCGCTGTTCTTTGATTCAATGACTCTCACCACCATGTTTCTTTTGTAATTCGATTTGATGGAGAGAAGTAGGAGAGGAGTAAGAAAGAGGGAGCGGAGGAAGAGTTGTCTCGTTGAGGCTTGAAACCTTCGGGAAGTGTGTTTGCGGAGTATTTATAGCGGGGGAAGGGAAGGGCGGCTGACGTACGTGCGGGACCCACACGCTATGGGGAAAAGGGGGGTGGTTATTCACTGTTGGAAATAGGAAACCAAAGCAATTCCGTTTCCGTTCAAAATTCGGATATTCCTTTCATTTGTTCGGCTTGAAGCCCGAAAGTCCATACGCCGCCCAATCACGTGGGGACTTCGTGTTCATTTGAAGTGGTCCCCATAAGGGCCCCCCACCCTGTTCCTTTATCATTGTTTGTCTAAATATACTCACAAATATGCGCACAAAGGGTTGCACAAAATGTACCACAAAACGGTGTGTTTTGTGCGACTTTTAAAAAACTTCTCGTAATTTTACAAGACACATATTAAATAAGACACACGCACATTATTATTTTTTTTTACTACAAATAGCTCAATTTTCATTGTAATTGTGCAACGACTCGATTTTTTTTGAAAAGATGTTTAATGAATATTTAAACTTAAAATTTCTCTCAAAGAATATTTTGTTTGATTTATTTATGGTTCATTGAAGTTGCTGCTGTTGATATTACAAAAGTGGGTTGTTTGCAGCCACTGCAAGAGTATTGTTAGTCTATGCGATTTTTGTCAAGTTGAATGAAATCTGAGAAAACCCAGTTGCTTGGTCTGTTCATGTGGCTTAGAGATTTGTGAGTGATTGTGCAGTGCATTTGCAACATAGTTTTGCAGTTGAAAATAGTTTGGTTGAGGTTCCTTGTCCATTGAAATTAGTTCAAACTTTTCCTTGTAAACCGAAAGCTATACACGATTTAATGCAAAGTTGCAAATAACAGAAAATTATATTTCAACCATAAACGTAATTTACATTGCAAATAGATGAAACTGAGATCGAGAGATTGAGGCAGATCGGAACCGAGACAGTGAGGGAAATGGAGCCACCGAGAATGAGGGTGATCGGAGCCGAGAGAGTGGCAAAATAAATCCAGCGAGAATGAGGGAGTACAGAGCCGAGAGCGAGGGAGAATGGTGTCTAGAGAATGAGGAAGCTTCTGGGTTTTTGTTGCAGTGAAAGGAGGTAGTGGTTTTTTGCTGCAGTGAAAGGAGGCATACGCGAGTGGGAGGAGCTAGGAAGAGCGTGTGTGTTGTTTGTGCACGTACGAAGAGCCTTTTAAAGGTGCACAAAACGCAGTGAAAGGAGGCATACGCGAGTGGGAGGAGCTAGGAAGAGCGTGTGTGTTGTTTGTGCACGTACGAAGAGCCTTTTAAAGGTGCACAAAACGCACCATTTTGTGCAAACGTTTGTGCGCGAATGTGTGAGAACATCATTTTCCTTGTCTAATAGGGCAAAACTCTTTTAATGAATATAGTTTTAAAAGCCAACTAAACTGAATTTATTTTTCTGGTTTTTTGTTTATTTTATTTTTACCCTTTTCTACTATTTATGAACAAATCCATTTGGTTTCTAAATTGATTTCTTTTCTTACTGAATGCATTCCCTTTCACAAGGAAAAAAAAGAGAAAATTTTAAAGAAATAGAATATAAAATATATAATTTTTTTAACAAATATAATTGTTGTTTGAGCCATTCTCTCCTTCTACGCAACACCATGCTTGATTGTTACTTTTCTAGTTTCCTTAATAAGTAACACTTAACTACTCCCTTGTTGTTTGACAACTTATTACTTAAATGGCAAGAATTGTTCAATAGGCACATGTTCAACTTATTACTTGATGCGAGATTTTGGTTGTCCTATTTCCACGACCAAGATTTTTGCTCACCTCGATCAGGATCTCTCCTCGTACGCTTTCTTCCCTAGGTATTCCTGCGTCCACAGAAACAAGTCAGAGCACGCCGGTT
This sequence comes from Citrus medica, assembly GCA_002013955.2. Lineage (NCBI taxonomy): Eukaryota > Viridiplantae > Streptophyta > Magnoliopsida > Sapindales > Rutaceae > Citrus > Citrus medica. The sequence goes on along the minus strand of MKYO02005786.1, from coordinate 524,586 downwards.
GTTTTCCCGGCGTAAACCCTCCGACGCTCAAGTCAGATGTGAAGGTTCTGAGAATGTTTGCCACGAATCTTATGGCTTCTCTTTAATCTCAGTTCTTAGAGTTCTATTTTCTTAGTTCTAATAGCAAAAATTCTAACCATTTTACCTTCGTTGGCTACCTTTTTATAGGTTTCTTCTTAATCCAGATCTTTTGTAGTCCACGCCCATTATTCTCCTCACCCTCGGATGTGGAAGCCCCATTATTGTCATTGTGGATGAACGGAGATGCACTTCGTGTCTTGATTCTCGGATAGGAATGCACATCTTGTCAATTATCATTTGACCGGGTCTCCTTGCCTCGACCCCTAGTAGGAATGGCCTTATGCATCTAACAGGAGTTCGTCCTCGTGAATGGCATGTTTGAGGACGAGCAGAATATTCCTGCTCCTGTTCCCCTGCTACCAGGCTCTTACAAGACACACCTGTTCGCAGAACTCTGCCACCAAATATCTGCTCATCACTTCTGGTCTCGTCGTAGTATTTCCCTCAAACACCGGTCCCCCAGTTTCTGGTGTTGGGTAATGTAATGGACTAGCAGTAGAAACTCAACGGTTTTTGCTCGCGTGAGACTGGAAAAGGCTACCAAGAGTCGTGTCGCATTTAATTGTGGATGCGGTGACGTGGCAGAAATCTACCCCTCCATTTGAATTTCAAACCTACGGTTGCAAGATTCTCGGAATATGCGTCATTAAATGCTGGCAGCCCAAGAGTTTGCTTCTCAGTAAGAAAACCCAAAATCCTCAAACACGAACTCGTCATTTTCTCCATTCTTGTCTCTCTGGCGAATGAACCTCGGCATTAACGCTTTCATCCCTGTTTCTCTCTAACCGAGTCCCTGCTTCAGGTATTTCTTCTATTTTCCCGGTCTTGGTTAGTTGTAGATAATTTCTTTTCTCTTTTCTTTGCTTGGGGTAGTAGTTGGTAGTGGTGTTTTGGTTATAATCTAGGGAATGTCGAAGGGTAAAGAGAAAGTTGTTGAGATTAATGATGACGAACTAGGTTTCTCGCTTGGTCTGCTCACCGATCTTACTTTTGACCCCGGGATCCCCTTAGAACCCATTAGGTTTAGTGTCGGGACTAATGCTAGGAGGATGTCCCCCCAAACAACCTCCACGAGCGGAAGTAGTGGTAAGGAGGGGTCTTCTGGCTTGAAAAACACCCTAAGTGAGGACCAAGGGGGTGATTCTGGTGAGGAACCCTCACCAGGAACATCGCGACCAGAAGGCGGAGCACAGTAGGAGGTAGAGCCTTGTCGCAGGATTATGTCATTGATTATATGACGTGCACGACCACGTTTGACGAGCTCAATGACCTCCGAATTAAGTATAGTATTCCTGGTGAGATACCTCTTAAGATGCCAGGAAAGAAGGATACACCTAGCCGGCCTCCTAGGGGATATGTTACCCTGTTTCTGGAGAGCTTTAAGTATGGGCTGAGGTGTCCCTTGCAACCCTACTTTGCTCGGATACTCAACGGGCTAAATCTGGCTCCTGGTCAGCTAAACCCCAACGAGTGGAGAGTGCTCTCTGGTCTGTTCATATTGTGGGACAGATGTTGCCAAAGCGAGCCCACGGTTGATGAGGTGAAGCACCTGTACCAGCCAAAGAGCAGCCCCAAAGATGCCGGCTGGTACTACTTCCAATCTTACTTTGCTCGGATACTCAACGGGCTAAATCTGGCTCCTGGTCAGCTAAACTCCAACGGGTGGAGAGTGCTCTCTGGTCTGTTCATATTGTGGGACAGATGTTGCCAAAGCGAGCCCACGGTTGATGAGGTGAAGCACCTGTACCAGCCAAAGAGCAGCCCCAAAGATGCCGGCTGGTACTACTTCCAATCTAGTACCAAGAGCAGGAAACCCATAACTGATCTTCCAACTGGTGGTGGTGGGACTTGGAAGAGAAAATTCTTTTTTGCTGGGGGTCCTTGGGGTCAGGTTGCTCAAATGGACGGGAATGATTGTCACGTCCCACCTCGTTTCACGGTCCCAGGTTGCCTGCTCGCTTTAGATGTCTTGTATCCATAATTGTTCTCACGTCGCTGGTTTTGTCTCTAACCAAGTGTCTGTTTGTGTTGCAGGCTCTTGGGGTGTTCACTTCCCGCTCAAACCTGACCAGCTCAAATGGGTTGAGGCTGTATTAGCCAATTCCTTCTCGAGCCGAGAACTGATAACTACCTACAACTTGCTCGAGTCTCGCTTGGTACTCCCTGGCCATAAAATAGAGGACGCTGTGATTGGAACTTTGAACAGGAAACGTTCTCGACCTTAAACCACGAAGAGGGACCAGAATATGGACGCCCCTACTGCAAAGCGGGTCAACATCGTGTAGCAGGTCTCTCTCTTGAAGACTTTACCTCCGGCTCATGCCAAAGTCGGGGAAACTAGTGGAGCAGCCACAGATCCTGCTTCCTCTTCTCCTCATGTCGGGCCTCGGTCTCGCTTACCTGACAGCCGAGTAGAACACTTGGTCCCCTACCTCAATGAGTTATCTAAACTCGTGAGATTTGGAGGACTTTGATGGCTGCACCCTGGGCGAGCTGGTGGGAGCCATGCAGTGTAACGCTTTCCATCTCAGCTGCATGACCACCTACTACAAGGCCAAAGTTGGCCGTTATGACAGGAAGATGAAGGAGGACATTCAGTCGGCTATGACCAGAGCTGACCATGCCGAGAAGAAAGCAGGGGAGCTGAATGTCGAGAGCCTGAAGCTGATGGAGTAAGAATCTCTTGTTCAAGCAAAAGTCATTACCCTCGAGAAGGAGCTGACCAAGGTCAAAGAGGATCTTCAAAGACAGAAGGCTATGTATGAGGCTCAGCTCGAATCTCTCCGCCATTCCCACCAAGTTCAGGTCGAGAACTTAGAGAAGGAGGCCGACAACCAATACGACCAGGGACTTCGGCATTCTTATCGTTGCATCATGGCCATCCTCGGGAAGCAGCATCCTGATCTGAAGATAGATGACCTTGCAGCTGGTGTTGCTCATCATATGGAAGAGGAGGCGGCCAAGGAAGATGTCGAAGGGGTGAAGCCAATCGTGATTGAGGAGGAACTAGTGATACCCCGGACGCAACTAGTGATACCCCCATGCACCTGAAGAGGTCCAGCCAATCGATGCTGTTCGGCTTACTGATCTGCCATGTTCTTGAACATGTTTCTTTGTAATGAACAGCTTTGTTGGTTATTGATAAATTAATGAAGACTGTTTTTTATTACTTTCTAGCGTTTGTATTTACAAGTTATTTTCCCGTTTGAGAGTCTGCCCGCCATCGCTTGGTCGAGCGGGCTCTGGCTTAGCATATGGTCTTTCTACATGACTTGAGATTCTGCTCGCCGTCGCGTGGTCGAGCAGATCCTGGCACGCTTGGCTTTTGTCTCGCCGTAAAACAGGCTTTGAGACTTGGTGAGTCTTTTCATGCCTTAGAAAATATTTGGATGCTTGGGGTTCTGCTCGCCGTCGCGTAGTCGAGCAGATCCTGGCACGCTTGGCTTCTGTCTCGCCGTAAAACATGCTTTGAGACTTGGTGAGCCTTTGCATGCCTTAGAAAATATTTGGATGCTTGGGGTTCTGCTCGCCGTCGCGTGGTCGAGCAGATCCTGACACGCTTGGCTTCTGTCTTGCCATAAAACAGGCTTTGAGACTTGGTGAGCCTTTGCATGCCTTAGAAAATATTTGGATGTTTCAAGTGAATGAAATTCCTCGACGTTCCATTAATTGCAGAATCCAACTTAATTGAAATTGTTTGCACATAAAATAAATGACAACAAACACGAACAGAAAGAACTTGAAAATGTGAATGACTCTTACTGAAAATATCTCCTGAGATGTGCTGCGTTCCATCGGCGCTTCACCTCGGGGCCATCCGTGCGAACCGACTTGTAAGCTCCTGGTCCAACTAGCTGCTTGACCCTGTATGGTCCCTCCCAATTTGGACCGAGTACTCCCTGGGCCGATTCTTTCGTGTTCTGATTCACTCTCCTCAATACCCAATCTCCGACCTTGAATTGCCGTACGTTCACCTTCTGGTTATAATACCGAGCAACCCTCTGCTGGTAAACGGCTGATCGCTCGGCTGCTTGCTCTATTTTCTCCGTTAGTAAGTCCAAATTCAAGCACATCTGCTCGTCATTCTCCTGCTCATTGAAATGATCTGTTCGGTGTGTAGTCATTCTTATCTCGGCTGGTATGACTGCTTTATGTCTGAAGGCCAAGGCGAACGGTGTCTCCCCTGTTGTTGTCTTATGGGTTGTCCTGTATGCCCATAATATACCTGATAGCTCATCAACCCAAGCACCATTCTTTACTCCAAGCCTGATTTTCAAAAGCCTCTTGATCGTCTTGTTAGCTGCTTCTACTTGTCCGTTAGATTGAGGGTGAGCAGGCGAGCAATACTTCAACTCTATCCCGAGGTTCTGGCAGAAATCCCTGAAGTTATGATTATCGAACTGTCTGCCATTATCTGTTACCAAGGCATAAGGGATCCCGTATCTAGAGACGGGGTTTCTCCACACAAAGTCTGTTGTTTTCCTTTCTGTGATCCTGCTAAGGGCTTCTACCTCTATCCACTTTGTGAAGTAGTCTATAGCAACTATTGCATGCGTTGCTGCTCCTCGTCCCTTTGGCAACGGGCCGATCAGATCAATTCCCCATTGAGCAAATGGCCAAGGGGAGGCCATGGAAGTGAGCTTCTCTGGTGGTTGGTTGGAAAAACTTGTAAAACTCTGGCAGCTTACACAGTTCCTAGTCTTCCCTTGCGCATCCTGGTGCATTGTCGGCCAGAAATATCCCTGTCTTAGAACCTTGTGCGCCAGGGACCTCCCCCCAGAATGATTTCCACAAATTCCTTCATGTACTTCTCTCAATACATAATCCGCATCTTCCTCATCCAAACATCAAAGGAAAGGTAGTGTATATCCTCGCCGATACAGTACTCCATCAATCATCGTGTATCTCGAAGCCTGGGCTCTAACCTTCCGAGCTTGCAGCTTATTTAGTGGCAATACCCCGTCTCTAAGGTATGAAATTATTGGGTCCATCCATGAGCACTTTTGTTCTATCCGTAGCACCCCCAAATTATGTTCGATGCTTGGGCTGGACTTCACCTCTAGAGTGATCGATTTTGGCATTTTTAGGTCTGCTGCTACTGCCATCCTGGCCAAAATATCTGCTCGACTATTCTGCTCCCTAGGGATTTGTACCACCTCTACTGTTTCAAATTTCCCCATCATCTGTGAACTCTGTGAATTCTGCTACGAAGTCGGCCATTGCCTGAGCCTTTATCGCTGCTCGGGGGTTGTAGTCTATGTCGAACTCGCTCAGCTCTATAGCCCACTTGACAAGACGACCAGAAGCGTCTGGCTTGTGCAGAGTTTGATGCAATGGTTGGTTGGTTATTACCGAGACTGGGAATGCTTGAAAGTATGGCCTCAGCTTCCGAGCAGTAATCACAAGGGCAAGTGCCCATTTTTCCAACAGTGGGTATCTGGTCTACTTGTCCGTTAGATTGAGGGTGAGCAGGCGAGCAATACTTCAACTCTATCCCGAGGTTCTGGCAGAAATCCCTGAAGTTATGATTATCGAACTGTCTGCCATTATCTGTTACCAAGGCATAAGGGATCCCGTATCTAGAGACGGGGTTTCTCCACACAAAGTCTGTTGTTTTCCTTTCTGTGATCCTGCTAAGGGCTTCTACCTCTATCCACTTTGTGAAGTAGTCTATAGCAACTATTGCATGCGTTGCTGCTCCTCGTCCCTTTGGCAACGGGCCGATCAGATCAATTCCCCATTGAGCAAATGGCCAAGGGGAGGCCATGGAAGTGAGCTTCTCTGGTGGTTGGTTGGAAAAACTTGTAAAACTCTGGCAGCTTACACAGTTCCTAGTCTTCCCTTGCGCATCCTGGTGCATTGTCGGCCAGAAATATCCCTGTCTTAGAACCTTGTGCGCCAGGGACCTCCCCCCAGAATGATTTCCACAAATTCCTTCATGTACTTCTCTCAATACATAATCCGCATCTTCCTCATCCAAACATCAAAGGAAAGGTAGTGTATATCCTCGCCGATACAGTACTCCATCAATCATCGTGTATCTCGAAGCCTGGGCTCTAACCTTCCGAGCTTGCAGCTTATTTAGTGGCAATACCCCGTCTCTAAGGTATGAAATTATTGGGTCCATCCATGAGCACTTTTGTTCTATCCGTAGCACCCCCAAATTATGTTCGATGCTTGGGCTGGACTTCACCTCTAGAGTGATCGATTTTGGCATTTTTAGGTCTGCTGCTACTGCCATCCTGGCCAAAATATCTGCTCGACTATTCTGCTCCCTAGGGATTTGTACCACCTCTACTGTTTCAAATTTCCCCATCATCTGTGAACTCTGTGAATTCTGCTACGAAGTCGGCCATTGCCTGAGCCTTTATCGCTGCTCGGGGGTTGTAGTCTATGTCGAACTCGCTCAGCTCTATAGCCCACTTGACAAGACGACCAGAAGCGTCTGGCTTGTGCAGAGTTTGATGCAATGGTTGGTTGGTTATTACCGAGACTGGGAATGCTTGAAAGTATGGCCTCAGCTTCCGAGCAGTAATCACAAGGGCAAGTGCCCATTTTTCCAACAGTGGGTATCTGGTCTCAGCGTCGAGCAGGGCCTTGTTGGTGTAGTATATCGGATACTGAACCCATTCTTCTTCTCTCACCAGAACGAAACTTGTGGCCCGATCTGATGCCGCCAAATACATAAATAACTTGTCCCCATCCCTCGGTGTGGACAACAGATGTGCTTGCTGTAAGTATTGCTTCAAGTTCTGGAAGGCTTCCTTGCATTCTGGGGTCCATTCTATTTTCTTTCCCCTTCTTATCACTTGAAAGAATGGCTGACACTTATCTGTAGCCTTGGATATGAATCTGCTCAACGCCGCCAACCTCCCTGTGAGGCTCTGGATCTCCTTCAGGTTACGAGGAGACCTCATCTGCACGATTGCCTGGATCTTCTCGGGATTTGCTTCAATCCCCATATGGCTCACCATGAATCCAAGAAATTTTCCTGACTCGACCCCAAAAGCATAATTCTCCGGGTTGAGCTTCATCTAATACTTCCTCAAAAGCCCAAATGTCTCATCGAGGTGTCCGACATGTTCCTTCGGGATTTTGAACTTGGTTATCATGTCATCCACGTACACCTCTATGGTTTTCCCAATCAACGGCTTAAAGACTCTATTCACCAGCCTCTGATAGGTGGCACCAGCATTTTTGAGACCAAATGGCATTACCCTGTAACAGAATAAACCCTGGTTATTGATAAAAGCAGTGCTCTCCTCATCCTGCTCATATATGGGGATTTGGTTATATCCTGAGAACGCGTCCATGAAGCTAAGCATGCCGTGCCTAGCTGTTGAATCTACTAGCTGGTCGATTTTTGGCAAAGGGAAGCTATCTTTCGGGCATGCTTTATTGAGATATGTAAAATCTACACACATCCTCCACTTGCCATTTCCCTTATTCACCAACACCACGTTCGATATCCACTCGAGATAATTGACTTCCCAAATGAACCCTGCTCGCAACAGCTTTTCCACTTCGCCATTTATAGCCTCATACCTCTCCTGGTTGAAGCAGCTCATTTTCTGCCTTACTACCCAAGCACCTTTCTTTATTGTCAGCTTATGACATGCTACCTCAGGATCAATCCCTGGCATGTCTTCATGTGTCCAAGCAAACACATCTGCATGAGCTTGTAAGCATTTCACCAACTCATGCCTTTGCTCTTCTTTAAGTCTCGACCCGATTCTGATCGTTTTTCTCAGATTCTCTGGTCCTAGACTTATTGTCTCCAGGTCCTCTACAGGTTCTTGTCTGCCATTCTTGTTTTCCACTCGGGTATCAAGGGATATTATCTGCATTGCTTCCCTTGCTGCCGATGAGTAGTAGCTTCTTGCGATCCTCTGGTCTCCTCATACCACTCCAACTACTCCATTCACCCGATACTTGAGAGCCAGATAATGGCTGGACAGTACCGCTTTGCTCATCCTCAGGAATAGCCGACCTATGATCATCTGGTAGGGACATTCTTCATCCACCACTGCAAAGTTCAGTATCATTGTCCTTTCTGTCGGGGAACTCCCAATCGTGATAGGCAGCTCGAACACACCCAGAGGGACCAGCTTTCCTCCTCCGAACCCCTTCAAGGAGGTATTGATGTACTCCAACTTCTGGTTTGCTATTCCCATCTCCTCCAGAGTTAACTTAAATAACACGTCAACTGAGCTCCCAGTGTCAATCAGTACCTGGTCAAACTTCTTGCTAGCGACAGTAGCCTTGATGACTAAAGCATTCTCATGGGGGTATAGAATCCCTTCCTCATCCTCATCCGCCCACATAATTGGCACTTGCCTGACCCTTACTCGTTTGGCTGCTGGGGTGTTGAAGAATACTTCTTTGCTGGTCATGGCGTATCTAGCATAATTCTTCCTCGATCTATTGGAATCTCTGGCCAATGTTGGGCCCCCAGAAATCACCCTTACTACTGGCTGCTCGCGCCTCAGGTTCCTATCACTCTGCTCCCCTTCACTTGTCGAGGATACCATTGGGAAGGTCCCATCTATAAACTCGTCCAGGTACCGATTTCTCACCAAATCCTCAACCTGGGTCTTGAGATCTCTACATTCTGCAGTGGTATGGCCATAAGTACCATGGAACTTACAATAGCGTCCCATATCCCTCATGCTGGGTAGTTTGGTTTATTGGGGCAAAGTGGTACAGCAATCCCCGATTCTTTATGGCTTCATACACCTCATCTAGGGATATCTTCAAGGAAGTATACCGCCCATAGTCCTGGTTCTGGTCGATCAGGTGCATTGCCCTTTCTCTATTTACTCCATTCTGAGTTGAAGGCAGTGGCAACGCTTCTGGTCTGCTCCCTCTACCACCGTGGGAGTGTTGATGAAGACCATCATATGCCGAGTCATGCCTTCTCCAAGGCTCCCTAGCTGGGGAACGAGGAGGTTGCGCTCTGCTGCGCTGATATTGTAGTGGCCTCTGATGAGGTTGGTAAGTGGTTAACCGACCTCCTGCTCCACTACCTGAGGCCTGGTGGTCCCTCCTCCTGATCGGCCCATTCCCTGGTAATGTTTTCTTCTCTTTCTTCCCCAACCCTTCTAATTGGTCTGTCTTGATCCGTGCTACCTTTTCCTCTTCAATCTCAATGTCCCTCTTAGCCTGCCCGTATGCCGCTGCATACGTTTGAATAACTGGGCTCCTCAAATTGTACCACAGTCTTCCTATCTTCACCCATTCTTTCAGTCCCCTTAATGCCTAAGGATGATTGAAGGCTCCCAAATCAAGGACAGCGCGGTGAAACCTCTTGATGAATTCCCGAAGCGTTTCTTTTTCCCCCTGCTTCATGCTTTTCAACTCCATCATGTCATCTTCTGGTGCCATTGCCCCTCGAAACTGCTCTGTAAATTCCTGGCACATCTGCTCGAAGGTTTTAATGCTCCCTCGAGGGAGTTTCCTGTACCACTCGCGTGCACGTCCTTCAAGGGATATTGGGAACACCCTGCACCTTTGGGATTGAGATAATCCTTGTACCTATGTCATGTCGTTGAAGCGCTCTATGTGCACCAGGGGATCAATTCGTCCCGAATATCTAAGGTCTAAGAAGCGGAAATCTCTCGGAATAACTGCCTTCATAATCTCTGCTGCGAGCGGTGACTCTCCGTCTAGCATTATCCTCCAACCAGGAGCTTTGCTCCTTCCTTGCATGTCGTCAATTATCTGCGCTAGTCTGCGCACCTACTCCTCCAGCTGCATTGCACGACCAGGGTCACGTGCTGAAACTTCATCCCACTTTTGCACTACATCATGCAAGTGTTGCCTCAACTCTGTTTCCTCTGCATTCGCCACCCCGTCATCCTCATCAAAAATCTGTCTTGCCAGGGATTGCTCTTTCTTTCTATAAAATTCTCCCCGCAGAGGTATGTTACCTCTCTCACCACCAAATCTTCCGGTGGTTTGACTTCTCCTCATACTATCGGGACATGGTGCCACTACACCGTCTCTCTCCCTTTCCTCCTGGGTTCCCCTTCGTTCACCCCGCAGCTCATGTAGGATGGTTGTCAGGGTCTCCATATGTTTTTCCATCCGTTCCATCCGATCGAACATGGCTTTTTCCCGTGCTTCACTGGTTATCTCCCTCAATGTCACGGAATCATTAAGCCTCATATCATCCCCTTGTGCGCTACTTCCTCCTGTCTCCATTGCTTTTCCACTTGCCTCACTCCTCTTCTTGCTACCAACATAAGCTTTTTCATCAGCTGCCCACAGACGGCGCCAAAATGTTGATGCGAGATTTTGGTTGTCCTCTTTCCACGACCAGGATTTCTGCTCGATCAACTTCACTTCAATCAGGATCCCTCCTCGTACGCTTTCTTCCCTAGGTATTCCTGCGTCCACAGAAACAAGTCAGAGCACGCCGGTTGTGTTCCCGGCGTAAACCCTCCGACGCTCAAGTCAGATGTGAAGGTTCTGGGAATGTTTGCCAAGAATCTTATGGCTTCTCTTTAATCTCAGTTCTTATAGTTCTTTTTTCTTAGTTCTAATAGCAAAAATTCTAACCTTTTTACCTTCGTTGGCTACCTTTTTATAGGTTTCTTCTGAATCCAGATCTTCTGTAGTCCACGCCCATTATTCTCCCCACCCTCGGATGTGGAAGCCCCATTATCGTCATTGTGGGTGAACGGGGATGCACTTCGTGCCTTGATTCTCGGATAGGAATGCACGTCTTGCCAACTATCGTTTGACCGGGTCTCCTTGCCTCGACCCCTAGCAGGAATGGCCTTATGCCTCTAACAGGAGTTCGTCATCGTGAATGGCATGTTCGAGGACGAGCAGAATATTCCTGCTCATGTTCCCCTGCTACCAGGCTCTTAGAGGACACACCAGTTCGTATGGCATGTTCGAGGACGAGCAGAATATTCCTGCTCCTGTTCCCCTACTACCAGGCTCTTAGAGGACACACCTGTTCCCAGAACTCTGCCACCAAATATATGCTCATCACTTCTGGTCTCGTCGTAGTATTTCCCTCAAACAGTTTTAACCCTTCTCTCCTTCTACGCAACACCATGCTTGATTGTTACTTTTCTAGTTTCCTTAATAAGTAACACTTAACTACTCCCTTGTTGTTTGACAACTTATTACTTAAATGGCAAGAATTGTTCAATAGGCACATGTACCTCTTAATAATACACTATTAAATAGTGTTGAAATTAACATAGAGCTTGTTTGGTATTGTTTAAATTCTAAATAAAAGAAAAGAGATATAAATTTCATTTATTTCAATCTAAACGATATTTCTTAACCATTGTATGTATTTTATTATGAGGTTCAATGAATGATATAATCTCATTAACTTCATTTAATTTCTATTCATATTGAAGATTTATGCACATTCTAAATAGTATAAAAGAGTACTAGATTTCATTCATTTCAATACTATTTCTATTCATATTGAAGATTTATGCACATTCTAAATAGTATAAAAGAGAATTATATTTTATTAATTTCATTCTCAGTGATCCTCCCTAACTATTGTATTTATAAATGAATTCAAGTGGAAAGTTACAATTTTACTAACTTCATTACTTTCTATTTTATAATCAAATTTTATCCATAATCTAAATAGAAGAAAAGAGTACTAGATTTCATTCATTTCAATATCAATCATATCTTATTATTACTGTATTTGTTTCGTAGTGAGTTTAAATGAGAATACAATATTTCCAAAAAAAATTGAGAATATAGTTGTAAAAGATCCAATCTTATTAACCTCAAGTCTTCAGGCTAATAATCAAACCAATTAGATTCATGTACACCGTAGTTAGTGATCATATTAGAAATGACTATTATGGCATTTGCTATGTTAAAAATTAGAGTATGATTGTGACTAAATTTCAACTATTCAGTTGGTCGAAATTTCGCTCCTTTCTTTTTAGGGGGATTATCAATTTCCTCCCTATTAAAATTACTATAAAACACTTACTCTCATACTAGAATGACCAATTACCACCCTATGATTATAACATAAATAAAAAACAAGGATAAAAAGGTCATTTAATTACTATTTTATGAATTTTAAATTCTATTCTAATATGTGATGTAAAAGATTAAGCTTTAACACAGAAAAATATAAGTCTAGATGAAAATAAAAGTTTTAAAAAAAAAATTATCCAAAGAGTAGGCTTTTCATCTTCTTCACTTCTTCTCATTATTTCAAACATTCAGAGAGTTTCAAAATTAATTTTTTTTTCAACTTTATATGCGTTAGCTAAAGCATGTGGAGATGACTGCATTGCCAATCAAGGTTAGTGAATGGTTAAAAACACACATTTAGTACAAGTAAAAATTTTATCTGTGTTTATTGTTGTTTGTTAATGGTGGACTGAATGGGTATTTTTAGCAAAATTTTGTGATAACATATTTAGGAGAAATAATACAATAACCTATAAATAATCTAGATGCTACTAGTGTAATGGGTATTCCCTTCTTTTTTTTTAATGAATAATTCATTTTATGTTTTATTCAATATAGAGATTTATGTTGAATTGGGGAAAGTAAAAGCTGGTTTTGTTTTTATGTTTTTAAGGTATTCTCTTTAAAAAAAGAATTTATTTTTTTATTTGTTATAATTATTTTGATTCATGTGCCTGAATAAAAAAACAAATGTTGATTTTTTTAAAAGTGTTATGACGTGAATATTTATATGGAAAAAGCTATTTCCCCCCTAATTTAATCCTGAATCGCGCCTCGAATTAGAAAAACGACGTTGTTTTGATTAAATTGAAAACGCACCGTTTTCAATTTCATATGCATCAGAAACCACACGCACTCTCTTACTTTCCTTTTGACAAACCACATACTCCAACACAAATAACAATCACGCCCACAAATAACAATCACCCAATGGTCACGCGAACAGTCGGCACAGACGATGGACGAGCCCACAGATGACGGACCACTGCCATCACGCGATCGAGGGAGTAGAACTCACGCGGTGGTGTGTCCAAACTCCGACGAAATCGACTGCGATGGAGGTGGTTGGAGCCGCGGTTCTTTCGAGCTAAATCGCCGGCGTTCCTGTTGGTTTTCGGCGGCGAGGATGGCAGGGAAACGACGGCCGACTTTCAAGCTTCGGATCAATACCTTGATCGGCCGGTAGAGTGGCCGGGATCATGAAATCCAACCAAGTCACATTTGCGGGTCAGGTCGGGTTTGTGGGTCAAACTGGGTCAACTTCTCTCCCTCCTCATCCACTCACAAAGCGCCACACGGCTTCCCTTGGCCAGGTTGTTGCTGCTGAAATTTTTTTTCTTGGAAGTGTTACTAGTGCTGGAATTGATGCTGGAGTTGTTGTTGGTGGAAGTGTTACTGCTGCTGGAGTTGGTGCTCGAATTGTTGCACTATTTTTTATTATCTTCATTTAGGAACTATTTAATTTAATTATCTTCATTTTTTTTTTTGTGTTTGTGTGTGTGTGTGAACTCCGGATTTTTTTTTTATTATCTTGGGCACTTGTTGCTGCTGATATGTGTGTGTGTGAAATTGCTTACTGGCTGGAATACAACAAGAAGTCTTGATGCTGCTGAAATTGACATTCAAATGCTCACAGTTTAAGTGACCATTTTAAAACTCAACACATGTGCTGCACAGTTGCAATTAAAAAGGAAAAGTGACCGTTTTAAAACACAGCGTTTTGACAAATTCGGGGTTAAGTTCGGGGCATTTAGCAGTGTTGTATTTATATGGACAAAAAAGAAAAATACATGTGAAGGTTCACTTTTGTGGTAAACTATTTGACGTAAATAAATATGAAACACAGTGGTGCGAGTTTAAATATTCCATACGACCTGTAGACTTTATTTAGTTGTTATTATTATTATTATTATTTCTTTTTACATAGTGATTTAATTCTAGACTTGTATGTTGATTTTAATTGTAAATTTCTTTTATGCTTATACGTATGCTTTGTAATGTACAGAATTTTTTTTTGTTTTTTTAAAACAAAAGACTTAAAATTCTGGAGCATGTATGATCTGTGCACGCATGAAATTAACAGTGAAAACTTTGGTTAATATTTAACTCCTATAGCAAAAATTAACAAGACTGAAAATTAGTGCAAAAACAGTGAAAATATCCAGATTTAAGTACATTTTTCATGCGTCATCCCATTTGTAATCTTCAAATGGAATCTGTTATTTTTCAAGTGTACTTATTTTTTGGCCTCTAACGTAAGAACAGAGAAGAATATTAAAAAGACTTTGGAATGTAAATTGACCATGTGTTATTTCAACGTGGTACAAATTCGTGGTTATATATGCCAAGATTCTGTATTTATGCGCGATAGAATTTATATTATTATCGAACCATGTCACAATTCGATGTTCCTCTTTATGGTAGTAGATGCCATTGAACTGAAATTATCCCAATCTAGTACTAACGTTTGTGAACTAAATTATATTCGCCATCAAATCTAATTAGGCTCTTTCAATGAAATGTGACACGCCCCATCTAATCACGGTTCATGGATGAAAAGGAAAAGAAGGGTAAATAACGGAAGAATCCCCATTTATCAAGAATTTTCCAGATTCGTAAATTTACATTAATTAGGAAGGCAAGTGACATCAGTCTTTAAAATGCCGTCTCGAATTAGAACACTCATTGAGAAGTTACCGATTTGATAAGTCGGCACCAGGCCATTGGTTCAAATTTTAGAGGTTAATCCCGTAACGGTTAAGCAAATGAATATCTGACTTAGCAGAACAGTGACTCCATTTGGCTATAAGCAGGCTTTCACCATCAACAATGGGATCACTTTTGAGAAACAAATTTGATAGCATGCCACTTTGTTTAATTTCTTCTGCAACATTTCACAAAAAAAGCATTATTTCAACATTTTATATTTTTGCGTGCATGAGTAAATCAACTAACCATTATTATGAAGTATGCTTTCATAAACACCCCCCCAAAAAAACTTTATTCCCACGAAAAAAATAAAAAAATTTGAAGTTGATCATCCTCATTCACCAAATCATTACTCTTTTGTCAGAGTTGTTGATATGTCTCCTCCGTAGTTTAGGGTGCCTCGATGAGCCATAATAATGTCAATAAAATTTATTTGCTGCATAATAATAATTATCCTTATTTTTTTTTCAAAGATTTGTTTTCTTATGGCAGAGTACATTACTCAGACATTATGGGGCAGTTCATTTGCTTGAGATCAAAGAACAATGAGGGCCAAACTATTCTTAAATTTGGAGAACCGATTGAATTGATGTTAGGCAGACGTTAAGTTACGTTTAGTGTAACTTATCCTCTCATAACAATAGTATTCCATCCCATCAATAATACTATTGTTGTGACTTAGTGCTAAACGTAACAGCCTCAAATTCATCTCACTGTATTAATTTTTGTGTTTATTCTTGACCAAATGTCGAAAGCCTGAAATGGCATTGTCTGTCCAGCAAAAACAGAACCACCAGGATACGTGGCAGACGATGCAGCGGTACTTGTTTCAAGGCATTAGAGATAAAATGTTTTCGATTGATGGGTCGCCAAATGGAGGCAGACGCGGTAACTGCGCGACACGTGGAGCGAGATTGTGGAATCAGCAGTTAAGATTCTCCTATGAACAGGTACCTAGAGATGAGGAGTGTGCGTCATCCGTTGGCTTCATTTGTGGGCACAATTGATCGACGAAATCGACACACGCAATCAGGCTTTTAGGCAGAGCGGCAAAGGCGTATTAGATTTATATTGCGAAAGGGGGAGGCGATATCTACTACAACAAATAATAATAATTGTAAAGTTATGTTTGCGTTGGAGTTTACCTACGGTTAAAAATGTAAAATTATTTACGAGTTTAAGGTTTTATGGAGTTTCACCTTAAATGAAAAATTTTTTTAATAATTTTTAGAGAATGGGGTAGGGAGTGGGAAAAAAATAATCTCTAAATTATTAACGAAGTAAAGTTTGATATTGCACTCCCCACCCTCACCACAATCCCTATTATATATAAATACGTTTTTAATTCTTATTTAGTAATTTTTATTTTATCAACTATAATGTCAATTAATAATTTTTTAAAATTTTTTATGTAATATAAACAAGATATGAATAAAAGAAAATCCTACAATATTTTTTAATTCTAAAATATTATTATGTTTTATTTTCTCTTTTAAGCTGTTGCTCTCTTTAAATATTTTTCACTTTTAATATCATTTTAAGATATTGTTTCAAAATTTTCGAGATTTTTTTTTAAAATTAAATACTTCATAATATGGTGATGATTTTATTTTAAGTTTTTAATTTTAATTTACTGAAATCATATATTTATATTTACTATAAAATAAGTAAATGGGGAATGTGGTGTAGATGAGGAAATCATTCTTTATGTGGGGATTCTCTATTCCCAATCCACTAAATTTATTGGAGAATGGGGTGGAGAATGGAGGCAAAAAAATTTTAATAGGGTGAAGAATGGGGTAAGCCTCCTCATCCCCACCCCACCCCACCCCATTGGCATCCCTACCTATGGTGGAGTACGAACTTCAATCAAACATATAAAATGATAAATAATAAAAAAAATTATTTATCACTTTATGTGTGCAGCTGATATTCGTACTTCACCGTAAGTGAATTCGAATATAGTCGAACCCTAATAATAATAATAATAAATGAACGAATGAAGATCCCGTGGCAGTACTGCCTGCGAAAGTAACAAACATACTATCCTGAAAGACTCTGGTTTGAACTTTATACTACATGGATATGTAAACGAGAGAGCAAGGCTGTCTGGCAAATGGATAAGAATGCCGTTCTCATTTTTGAATGCTTTTTGTTGTTTCCATACTGTTGATTGAGAGACTAACTGGAAAGCGGAAACCCTTCCGCGAAGGCAAAAGTTTGTAGACACTTCACGTTGTCAGCCGCGTTCGATACAGAACTCGTGCAATGCAATCAACGATGTATCAATTAATTAAAAGTGATATTTTATCAAATGGATGGTGACTAATTTATCCCCCGGAAGCTTTTGAAATCTATCATTCATTTGGTGAATTACAAATGATTTTGTAGGTGTAATTTAAAGAAGATAAGATTTAGTGTTGATTTTACTTGTGCTTTATGTGTTAATAACCATGTGTCACAATGTAAATTTATTTCAATGAACGATTAAGAATTTAATTATCATTTTTTAAGGGATATTATCATTTTTCCACTAAAGGTATTCTGACACATCATGTCAGTACCACGGTTTGGTAAAACTATCAATTTACCACCAAACGTTTAAACTGTTAGCATTTTCCCACCATTCCGTTAAAACTCAGTTAATATGTAACGGAAATTTTCTAAAATGTCAATTTTACTCCTGGAGCATAAAAAACCATATAATTAACCTTTTATGAATTTTTTAATTAAATTATCATTTGTTGTTCTTCATTCTTAAAGGACAAAAATTACCCTTTATAAATTTTGTAAAATTGACCATGTGGTGCTAGGTACTTCATAAATTGATTTAATTTATTTAATTTTTAAAGGGCAAATTTATTTATTAAATTGACGAGCTAAAGCCAATTTATTCTACTACTAAAATCAAATTATGAAAGGGAAAACAAAAAAAGAATGTGCAAAAGAAGTAACTTAATCTTTGATATGATGATAATAATTTTACACAAAAAAATTAAATAAATAAATTTTCCCTTTAAAAATTAAATCAATTAAATCAATTTATGAAGTACCTAACACCACACGGTCAATTTTACAAAATTTATAAAGGGTAATTTTTTTCCTTTAAGAAGGAAGAACAACAAATGATGATTTAATTACAAAATTCATGAAAGATTAATTACATGGTTTTTTATGCTCCAGGGGTAAAATTGACCTTTTAAAAAATTTCTATTACATATTAACTGAGTTTTAACGGAATGGTAGAAAAATATTAACAGTTTAAATGTTTGATGGTAAATTAATAATTTTATCAAACCGTGGTATTAATATGATATGTCAGAATACTTATGGTGGGAAAATGATAATATCCCTTTTTTTAATTATAGCTCACCGACGATCTAATTCTCTCTCATTACCAACAGGGTTTAATGACATCCACAAAGCTTTATAATTATTTGTATATTCTATTCTAACAACTATCAATCAAAATGTCGTGTCTAATCATTCTTTTCTTTTCTTTTTTATAGTATATTAAAATTCCACAAATATTTTTTAATTAGATTTTAATATTACTGAAGGACTGCCCATAATTCTGCTTTCATTAATTGACAAATCAGTAGGAGGGAAATCTACTCCAACTAATTAGAGGAGAAAATTGATCTGGGTGCACAATACAAGTGTGCTATGAGCCCAATAGGCATATCTAACAATTATTGTGTGACAAGCAATTTTACACGATTTAATTCAGTGTTTAACCATGAAAGTAATTTTTGGTTCATTTTCGCAACAAGGACTCAAGGTGATTTGGTATTATTCTTGAGTAGGCCTTTTGACACTGTTCAAAATTTTTATTTAGATTCATTTTTAATTGAACCTAACTTAAAGTAATCCATTCATTGTTTTCAGTGAAAGTTCAATTAACGTTTTGATAAAGTATTATTTTAACAAACATTTTATCCACCCCCCACCCCATTTCATAATTCTTTTAATCGAAAACTGTTTTTTTTTTTGAGAAAATCATAAAAATTTATAATTCTGAAGATATAAAATTTTTATGCAATTTAAAATATACATTTATTTTGCTACATAAGGACTTTGGATGGATGTTAGAAGCTCAATTCATCATTCTTTTGTAAGTTTTCAGAATCGGGTGAAATTGTGAGGTCCAATAGAAAAAAGGTAAGCTGGGCCTCACATGGATAGATCTAGTAACCAACACCTGCCCATCTATCCAGTGACAAAAGTTTGTAAAAACATAGAAATTGCTGGAGATGCGGGGGATCGAACCCCGTGCCTCTCGCATGCAAAGCGAGCGCTCTACCATTTGAGCTACATCCCCGTTCTGATGTTTAAACATCAATTGGTTATTTAACTATATTGACCTTAAAATGAAATCTATACGGATTTGGCACACCGTTCCGTTGAATGTCGACGATGCAGCAGATGTTGACAGAAGCCGGATCTTAAATAATCAACAATACAGTGGGAAATTTATGAAGTTGACTCAACCACAGGAGACAGTTATTAAATAAATGATAATTCCTCACTCAATATCTCTAAATTGTCAATCTTTTCGAAGGAAAAAAAATGCAAAAGAAAATGTGAAAAATATAGCGTGTGTGAGCACTATTTAATTAAGTGATTAAATATTATTAATTTTTTTTAATCCTGTCGATATAAAAAAGTCTAAAACCCATCTTTTTTTTTTTTTTTAGAAGTATTGCAAACAAATTGAAAATTATCAATGATACAATCACAATTATCACCAGATTCTTATTGTTTAGATCAATCACCAAAATAATAATAATCTAAACCAACTTTTAAAAATTAATAATAAAGCTATAGTGGACTTGGACCGCTGGTCTGTAGTACGAACAGCCTCCTGACTAAGCAAGCTGTCCTAACATTGAATTGTCTATCATTCATTTAACGCACCTAATTGCCTTGACCAAATTATAACTTTAAGTTCACAACCACATCCATTGAACGAACCTCTACCCTACAACGGCACCACACTGCCGGCGGCTCCTCTTCCGCCACCCAGTATCCTTAGAGATGAAAGACATGCTGCGCTTGTTCTTGTTCATCATCGTCGTCGCCATCAACTTCTCCATCTCTCCTTCTTCGGCTCTCGACTTTCTCTTCAATTCATTTGGCAGCAAAACCAATGGAACCGACCTCATCCTCATCAATGACTGCTGGGTCGACTCTACCGTCATCCGGCTCACCAACGACTCGAATCAGTTTTCTTTCGGGCGCGCTTACTACCCAACAAAACTGAAAATGAAACGGAGTATCGCCACCAACTCTTCAATTCTCACCTCTTTTTCAACTTCATTCGTCTTCTCAATCCTGCCGGAGATCGCCTCAAGTCCAGGCTTTGGCCTCTGTTTTGTCCTCACCAACTTCACATCTCCCCCCGGCGCGCTTGCAAGCCAGTACTTTGGTCTTTTCTCAAACGCCACCGTTGCTACTGTGGCTCCACTCTTGGCTGTTGAATTCGATACGGGGCAAAACCCCGAGTTTAACGACCCAGATGACAATCACATAGGGGTTGATCTGAATAATATTGAATCTGCCATACATGTGCCAGCTGGGTACTATAGTTCTTCGAGTAACGAGTCCTTTGTGCCGGTCAGAATGAGGAATGGGCAGAACATTCATGCCTGGATTGATTTTGATGGTGACAATTTTGAGATCAATGTTACAATTGCACCTATTGGTGTGTCCAAGCCACCAAGGCCTACGCTTAATTTTAAAGATCCGGCAATAGCTAATTATGTTTCTAATGAAATGTATGTAGGATTTTCAGCTTCGAAAACTAATTGGATTGAGGCTCGGAGAGTTCTTGCATGGAGTTTGAGTGACACTGGGGTTGCTAGAGAAATTAACACCACAAATTTCCCAACATTCTTGCCACCATCTTCGTCTTCTTCGTTATCAGCGGGAGCGGTAGCTGGGATTGTAATTGGTTGTGCAATGGGTTTTCTTATAATTTGCGCTTCTACAGGTTACTACTGGTATTGGCGAAAGAACAAGTTGAAAGCGCAAGAAGAGGATGAAATCGAAGAGTGGGAGCTCGAGTACTGGCCTCATAGATTCTCATACGAGGAACTAAGCAAAGCAACCAAGGGATTCTCAAACGATGAACTTTTAGGCTCTGGTGGGTTTGGCAGAGTGTACAAGGGAACACTGCCTAATAACAATAATAATAGTACAGAGATGGCAGTTAAATGCGTGAACCACGATTCCAAACAAGGCCTTAAAGAGTTCATGGCAGAGATCTCCAGCATGGGCAGGCTCCAACACAAGAACCTGGTACAAATGCGAGGGTGGTGTAGAAAGGGCAACGAATTGATGCTTGTGTACGATTACATGCCCAATGGCAGCCTCAACAACTGGATTTTCGGCAAGCCCAAGAAGCTCTTAGGCTGGAAACAGCGCCGCCAGATATTAGCTGACGTGGCGGAAGGGCTGAACTACCTTCACCATGGCTGGGACCAAGTTGTGGTTCACAGAGACATAAAATCCGGCAACATTTTACTGGACTCCGAAATGAGAGGCAGGCTCGGGGATTTCGGGCTGGCGAAATTGTACCAGCAAGGGGAAGTTCCTAACACGACGAGAGTAGTGGGCACGCTGGGGTACCTAGCGCCAGAGCTGGCGACCGTGTCTTCTCCCACGTCAGCGAGTGACGTGTACAGCTTTGGGGTTGTTATTTTGGAGGTGGCGTGCGGGAGGAGGCCGCTTGACATGGGTAAAGGGGAAGAGGAGGAGGAGGCCGTGCTGATGGATTGGGTGAGGAATCTGTACGGTCAGGGGAAGATTTGTGATGCTGCTGATGCCAGGATTAGGCAAGAGTTTGAGGCTGAAGAGATGGAGTTGGCGTTGAAGCTTGGGTTGGCTTGTTGCCACCCTGACCCCACAAGGAGGCCGACCATGAGGGAGGTGGTGGCTGTTTTGGTTGGCCAAGAGGTGGCTGCCACGCCTAAGGAGCTATTGAGTGACTTGGCACGCGGAGCCGTGGACGCTGATTTTAGTGGCGGTGATGATTCTAGAGAGGACGCTCCGCTTCAACCATAACTGTCGGCTTCTGCGTGTGAATACTTTTGCTTTTTCCTTTCTTTTCAACTTTTAATTTTTGTCATAAGATTTGTTTGTTTTTTTTTTTTGGGTGAATGGTCAGATGATGATGATGGCGACGACGCTTTATTGACGAGCTATTATTTTTCATTTTCGAATTGTTTAATTGGGCCACCTGGCACGTATAGAGAAAGAAACCCATGTGGAACAAAAATATATTTTCATCGCCCCTCTGTTAGATTCTTTGAGATAGATGATGATTAGGTCTATGCGGGAAAGCACGTGCACTTGCACATGACGAAGAGAGAAGGCTTGTATATTGATTATTGAGCTGTATATAGTCTCACTTAAAGGAAGGGACATCTGAAATATAATATACTAAACCAAAGAAATGTCAGGTCGAGAGAAAACTCTTGCTTGCCAAAAGCAATCTTCATGTGAAATATCTTAATTTGAATGATTTTTCTTGACGAGTTTTCAAGAAATTATAGAAGTACAAGGAACCAACTATGAACTATATGTGGTGTGGCCAGTTGAACCTGACTTTTCCACTGGTGGAGCCACGCCCATTATAGTGGGGATTGAGACTAGGGATGGCAAGATAATCCGGACTCGGTTCAGACTTGGGTAAAGTCGGATTATCTAGTTCGGGTTGAGAAACAAAACAAACCCTACATCCCCTCTATTTCACAACCGTCATTTTTTTTACTCTTGTTCATTCCCCAAAATTCAGCAAATGAATTCAAAATCATCATCGCCTCGATTCATCATCATCCATCAATCATCAGCATCACAACATCGCCACCATGGCCGCACTTCTCTGCAAGTTTCAATTTCTTCCTTATGTGTTAAAATTAGATTTATACTAAGATTTGGGTTCATGGAATCATATGGCTTTCTTTCTGGTTTATTTAATTTCTTATCTTCCTCATCCTCCACTATCTTCACAACATCCCATGACTTTATTTTATTTGTTTCTGCAACTGCCAAAGAGCTAAAAATGGCACGCTTGATTTTTTTTTTTTTTTCAGGCCTTCAATACACATGTCTGGGTTGAAAACCCATAATTTGGCCGAGAGCCTAGATTTTTCCGGGTTCAACCCAGACCAGACCCCTAAATTAAAAAATCCCAAATTTATATCCAAGTTCGGTATTCAAAATTATCATTCGGGTCCGGAACGAAGAAAGCTAAACTCAGACCCAGATTTTGCCATTCCTAATTGAGACTTTTATTTTTATTTATTTATTTTTTCTGCAGATAAGATTTATTGTGGAGAAAGCTGCATCTTGCCCCGCATAGTCCGATGAATATAGCTGGACCCTATATGAATGCTGAGGTTCACGATAGGTCCATATGATGATATGAAATCCAATATTGCGCAGCTATCCTGTCATAAGATATAAAGTTGACACTAATGTTCCCTTCGTCCAATTCCTACACAATATATCGGTTTAAGTGGCTGTTTGGGTTAGCTTAATTAAATTGTTTTTTAGCTTTTAAAATTACAAAAATCTTTTGGGCTGTTTGAATGTAAAATCAAAAGTCTTCTTTTTAAACCAAAAGATTTTTTGAAAAAAAAAGGTTTTTAACTTTTTCAAAAGACCTTTTGAGAAATTATTTTCTCATTTATTATATTTTTTATAATTCTTAAATTAATCTTAAATTAACAAAGAAACATAAAAATATTACATTCATATCCAAACCTTTAAATCCTATTTTTTTTACGTATTTTTTTATTTTGCCTCTTTGTTGTTCAATCAAAAAAAAAAAACAAGAACACAATCACCACACCAATCTTCTTTCAAGAATTTTTTTTTTATAATCTCATACTTTGATTTACATCTTATTTTTAATTTTTAAATGTGTGTGTATATATATATAATCTCATGCTTTGATTATATAGAATTATATGAAAATCTCATGCTTTGATTATACAGAATTATACGAAAATCTCATGCTTTGATTCTTTGTCCATTCGATTATACTTTATTTAATTATTTTTTGAAGTAAAATTATAAAGTTGACTTGGAACGAAAAAATAAAGTTTTTGTTCATTTCACATGAATTTTTATTTGTTAGATTCAAAAACGATATTAAAGACTTTATAATGATTAAAAATTTCTTTTTTAGATGGTCATCCAAATATTTCAAAAAGAGTTTCTCATTAATTTTTTTTTTAACTATAGGCATCCAAATAGCAAAAATAAACTAGAGCTTTTACTTATCTTTTACTATTAGGTAAAAACAAAAGCAAAAGCTAACCCAAATAGACCCTAAAACTATTTTACAGAAGGCCCTCTAAATTCTGACTTTGATCAAGAAGCCATAATTTGATTAGCTACCGACGACTTGGATAGTTTCAATTACAAGAAGCCAACTTTGATCAAGTTAGAGTAGAACAACTTGCGAAGGTGAGGTTCAACTTTAGAATGTGAAGTTGAGAGAGTGGAAATTGAAGTACGGTTTGTCCTTGTTCGCGTTCATCATGAAGCATTGTGACTTCCGCTGGCTTGTTTTTGCTACCGACTCTTTCATTGACTCAGGTCCACACACCAAGACTCCAATATCAGATCCAGAGGTTTCTTTTTCCAGTTCGGAGAATATTTCTGTTTAATTTACCATACGTTAGGACACATCCTCTTGTAGAACACTACTACGACAATACTAATTCTGTAAGATGTAAGGTGATGAAACAACAGAACAAAATAGTACCTTCAAAATTAGGCCTTCCTCCAAAATTTATTTCGTGTTCCTCCTCAATTGGACCCAATACCTGCACGGCTTTGCCTTGGTTTAAGGAGACGGGTGGAGTCTGTTTCTTCAGTCTTCGCCATCTCAAAAGAATTGCCATCAAAGTGCTGCCTGTTATAGCTATTATGAAAGAAGATAATATAATAAGATCAGCAACCCAAGAGGGAGTCTTTTCTTTTGAGACCACCTTTTCGGATGGAGCAGCTAATTTCTCTGAGGGAAGCTTCTTTTCGACGGGAACAAAGATATGGTTGAGACTAATGAGAAAAATTACAAACAATATGGAGGTGATTCCAACCAGTGCAGCCATCCAAATTAAACTTTCTAGTCCATTTACCGCATAATTTGATTGTGTGCCAAAACGAACAGCTCGCACCAAAGATAAATCATTCAGTACTTCTCTTACTGTTACACTAGACTGCTCTTCTTGTGTCACAAACACTTTGAGTGTCAGATGCCATTTCTTGGACGGTTGGTTCGAGAGTAGAGGAGAGATCGAGTTTAACAGACATATCTCTTGGGATGACTTTATAACATATATAAGCTGTACCTTGGAGGGGAATCTGTATTTACGGTTGCTCTGTGCGGAAGCAATTTCCTGCAAAATGCTCAGAAATGGGGTTATCCCAATTCCACCAGCAACCAGAAGAAGACTGTCATATCTGCGCAAAACTTCAAATTAAGGTTAGTGATATTGAATTTCACATGAATGTTTTAAGTATTCTGAGGTCTTGATATTAGCACACCTTAGGAAGTCCATTGTGGCGGGCCCATATGGACCTTCAATTGCTACAGGTATGCACCTCATCTGATCAGCATCGGAATCTAGTTCAGCATGTATCATTTGGTAGAGAGAACTTGTCCACTCTCCTTCACATTTAACTACAAGAGACATTGTCTGATCATCGACACTAGAGCTGGAAGTTATGCTGAAGGAATGCCACTGAAATTTGGAAATACTCGGTATCTTCATAAATATTACGCTAGTAGGAGTGAACTTTAAGCCTGCAATTGGTATGACAAAGAATTTCGGTGTCGTGTAAATATTACGCATAAAGGTAACTTTACAAGGGCTAGAAGCTTTACCTGCATGCTTGGGCAGGATAAGTTCTATGGCTTTGCTGGGGAATACTCGTGCTGAAAGAATACAAGCTTCTGGTCTTGATTGTATAAATCGGAGAAGCTTGTCAAGGCCAAAGAGAAATATCCCACCAAAAACCATATAGAAGTGACGATCACCAGCATGAAACAAGAAGAAAATTAGGAAGATTATGTACAGATGGTGTGTGTAGTAGAAGAATTCAAACTTTTTCCTTCTTATTTGGGGAAGTGATGTGATCCACATCACCAACCCTGTGACAAGAGCAATTTCGCCAGCAAGGTATATCCGCCCTGTTTTCTGCCATCTCCACATCTGTTGGTGAAAAGAAATAAAAATTCTTTCAATCAAATTGAAAGGTTGATTTGGACCCCAAATTTTGCTGCCAAAGACATGAACCGGAAAATTACCTCATCCTGAATATGGTGGCTCACGCCCCAGACGAACAAGGTGCTTCCACCGTGAATTGTGGCAAAAAATATCATTGCAGTTCCAAGCCAGATATGGTATCTCACAGATGCTTCGAACTGGATGCCGAGTAACCGAAACAAGGACAGCCCCCTTAAGATAGGCAGGAGCAGCAAAGCCAGGCAAGCCTCTGCTAGTAACCCGAAGCGGGTTGCAACTCTTAGGTACTTGAGTTGCCATCTGCAAAAGAGCTGAAGCATCAATAATGGTAAAGACAAATCTTGCTTTCCATTATCTCATCACCTGTTTATACAGTCACAAACAACTCACGTATTTAATTTCAGGGATTTGACTGGCATCAACTTCTTGAAATCGTTTGAGATGCGGGCATAATAAGTCCACACAAGAAATATGACAAAGAGGAAGACCAACAGAATCTCAAAGCTGGATAAAATACCCACAATAGAGTTCACAACAAGTGGATTGGAGAGACCAGTGGCTGAACTCCTCGCTTGTCTATCATTCAAGATAAAACAGAATAATCTGTCAACTGATTTTCAGGATACAGCAGTAATCAGTTATTTGCAAAGCTATATTACCTGATTCTTGGCTTCCTAGGAAGCAAATGCAAGTAAACGAATCCTATGATAGCCAAAGCAATCACTGGAAATGTACTCACAGCAAAGTTAAGGCCTGCAAAATTTTCTTTATAAGATTTTTGCTTTCATGGTTTTGTATATCAAATCTTGTCAGGCATGAATCAACATTATAGTCAACTGCTTAAACTCCATTAGCGGCAGATAACCAGATGTAACTGTCTAATAATGGGAAGAGATTTACTAATGGTGTTTATGAAAAAGGAGCTTTGCGGCAGCAAATAAAACTTATTCAGCTCAAATATGTACCATAGTAGCCGAACAGAGTAGGCCTAGCTCTATCTTCGGCTTCATGCCATATTTTTGTCCACAGATTTGTTGGCTTTAGAATCCAGAGAGCTATCCATGCAGCGCATATCAAAATCATCAACATTTTGAGAATAACAAGAGTGGTATTTTCCATGACAGTTCTCTAAATTTGTTGCTAGATGATGGCCCTTGGTTTCAATTAATAAGGAAAAGGGTACCTCCATATAAAAGAATTTGGAATCACAAGGAGATAAAACGATGGTACTTATTAGCCCCACCACCTTTCAAGAGTGACCATCACCAGCATACCCAGTGGCCACTTCTTTATGGTTAGGGAATGAAGGCCGGAAAATCCCCTCCAAAGCAATATCTAAATGGCCTCTGCATCGTAGCCATATTCAAGATTTCCATCATTTAGATGATTTTCCTTATGCAATTATCACTTGAACATTCTGGACATTATTACTAGTGAAATATGACAAACGTTGGTATTACATCGCACAGACTACTCACCTAAGATGTCATTCATTTGAAGATTATAGCGTAGTGTGTGTCATTTTCTGTTGTTGATGGGCAGCTTTAGCGCTCTCCCATGATTATCGCTTCGCTCTAACAAATGATCACAGATACTGCGTAATAGTGGATTTGTGGTCCACTCCGCACTTTCTTTTTCAACTCTTTCTAAAGAATATGAAATTGCATTATTGCCGATACTGCAATCTAATACATATTACAAATATTCTCATGCTTGTGCACTAGAAGATTAGTTTAAACTAAATGTTAGCAAAGCCAATTAGTTGCTGTGCCAGAAAACAAAAAACAATATCATGCAGCAAAATTTTGTTGCTAGAAATCATCCCCTAATTTAAATCAGTTTAAGGAGCCATTTTCCATTGCTTCGGAAAGGTGCACAAGAGCTGATATCAATTGGATTCCACCAATCTACTTTTTCCGAGCACCAAAGTGTAGTTTTATCTCAAATTAAAAAAAAAAAAAGTTGAATACCACTAACCTCTTCCCGAACATACATACATGCTTACATGAATACTGCAGATGTCATTATCTCACATTGTGCTGACATCATTTTTATCTCAGCTTAAACCGCCCTGAACTATGAACTTTTAAAAAGAGAAAAAAGTACAGGAACTTGGAAGAATGATGACATTTACCATCTCAAGGAGAAGGGCTTCCAGCAATTATTGTAGGGCGTTCATTAGTACAGACTAGGGATGGTCGATGGGCCGGACACGCACGTGGCACAGTATATGTCCGTATAGTACGTCACGACACGAGCACATTTTGGTGGGGTACATGATATGGCATGACATGTACGTAGATCGGGCTGAGCTTAAAAGTTTAGGTACGTGAGCCTTAAAAGCACTGTACAATTAGAGATAAATTAAGCATGACACAATAAAAAAGCTCGCAATAAGCACATATATCATGATTTTAATTAATAAAATTATAAATATGCATTAATATTATTGTAAACTATGATTTATGACACTATGTAAGTCCAAATTAACAATTAAGTTAACCCTTAAGAAATTTATTACTATTATTATTATTATTAAGTATTAAAAAATTCTAATACTATAAGGTCAAATTTAGTAATTAATATTACATTTTGTTATTATTATTAGTTTATTATTATTGAATATGGACTTGCATTTTGAATTTTTAATTCTATTAAATTTGAATAAATGCATAAACCTAAGAAAAAAATACATAAATTTTAAAAAAGTATGCCAACAACTTAGTATGCGCTTTTAAAAAAAAAAAACTTAGTGAGATTTTTTCTTAGGCACAGCATGTGTGCCGGGCTGGGCCTAAGTAAAAAATTCTGGCACGGCACGAAACACATAATAAGCATTATACGACACGAACACGAGTACACACATGCTTTACTTTGGTGCCGGCATAGTTTATTGGCCATCTCTAGTACATACAATAATACAACAATAGGAGAAGCTCAAAAAAACAATAATACAGCAATTGGAGAAGCTCAAAAAAACAAGAACAAGCACCGTTAACGACCAAGAAAATATCTGAACAGTTAATAAATTTGAGAGATTTTGAAAGTATTGAAGGGGATTATCTTGTGCGGGTTCTAGTTAACCTAATTGATAAAGCCTGTTGAAGGGGTATAAGAAGTATAAGGTTCAAACTAGGTTCACATAAATGGAAATCAATTTAAATTGTTAGACTATAATTGTATACATTAAAAAACTTTTATATAAAACGGAACTATAAGCATTAGGATTACTCATCATCTCTTTCATCCGTAAAATTATAGCTGAAAGCCTCAAACAGAAAGACACGATAAGCTACTTAACGTAACCTGAAGAATTAGTTGTTCGCTTAACGAGGGAGGGATAGATACTAAACAAACAAACGAGATGTTCGCCTAAATGTATCGGAAACGTTCAAGTCACTGGTGCCTTTTTCTAATTTAGTAAACGGTGGTGGTGAAGTTAAGTAGTTTACCCACTTGACCTGAAATCAGCTCCTTGAAGAAAGTGTACCAATGAAGCCCTCATCCTCCATTAATTATCATTTGCTTTTGATCCAACCCTATGTCATAAGGGTGCACGTATTCTATAGCCACTCAAATGTGCCGCGTTTAAGGGATGTATTCAGTGGTCTATAATGTCTTCTCTTCTCATATATTTGTCTGTCTGGTCAACATTTTTCATCGAAGCACATGTTGCTTAAAATCTACAAAGAGAAATAAAAAGGTTTGATCCACGTCTATTCAATACAATCAAAGAGATGGACAAAACAATTAAATAATAGAGACGCATCTCGATTTCGCATGCACCACTTGGATGGTAAACATTTTAGATGGGGACAGCACCACAATTGAGACAGTAGCAGTCACAATGACTTCTTTAATCATTGATCATTATCATCATATTCTTTGTGATTGAAATGTGAAGCATGCATATTTACCTTCTTGGGCCTATGTATAGGGGCACCAACGACTCTCATCTGCAGAGAAATCAAATTTGAGTCGACGATGGAAAAAAAAAAAAAAAGAAAAGCAGATGCTAAGAGAAAGCAAAAGGGTACACATAGGTTATGTGACATAACATTTTACAAAAAGGGTGTGCAATTGTGACATATCCAATAGCCTGCTAAGCTTGACAAAAAAGAATCTCCTCCTTTTTTCTCTTTTGTGGCATTGAGAGCAACGACTCCTTCCTCATAAACTGCCGACCCACTAGCACCAAAATCTTGTTATCTTCGCTCCTTAGCCCTTGTTAGTCTTCGTTCTTAGCAACGCGAAGAACATGGAAGAAGAGAAGCACCCGCCGGCTGATCATCTTCATCATCATCACCATCACTCCGTGCAATATTGTAGTGCAAGAATTATGTCACCGGAGATTGTCGAGATTGGAGAGGATCATAGCAGGAGCATTGGCGCTGCCAGCAGAGATGCAGCTGCTAGTGATGTTTATGTGGCTGTAGGCAAAGATGATTTACATGTGCTTAAATGGGCTCTTGATCACGCTGTTTCTCCCGGTGCCCGGATTTATCTCGTCCATGTTTTTTCTCCCGTAACATACATCAACACACCAGGTAATACTAAATTTTAATTTGTACTGTCATTAACTAGCACTCTCTGATTAGATGTCCATTTAGTTTCTGTTAAGGAGTTGCAATTTTTGCTGATCATCGTACTTGGTTTTCCCAACCACCCTCTTGAAATTAACATCAACAGCTTTCCAAATATACTACTATAAATAAATTCCTGATAACGAAAAACTTGCATAATAAGAAAATGAAAAAGTAAGTGCCATGCCATGTTGTTGGTGGTATCAGGTTATGCAATAGAATGGCAATCCTATCAAGCCAGTGATATTGATACTGCATGTGTTTGTGTGAAACAGCACAAAGCTACTGGTGTCGGTAATATGATGTTAAGTGCATTCATCAAATTTAATTATATTGTTTCTATTGAAATGATAGTTGGAAGATTGGCAAGGAGCCAATTGAACCAAGAGCAGGTGAGAGTTTATGTAAATGAAGAGAATAACAGGAGAAGAAATCTCTTGCAGAAATACATTCGCCTCTGTAATGATGCCAAGGTGCTCGGGTTATGTACTCTATGTTGACAATTAACCACGCATGAAGCACAGAAAAATATTTGACAGTTGGGTACTCATTTTCACTTCCATGCAGCAGGTAACAGTGGAGACGATGCTGGTTGAGAGCAAAGCGACAGCTAAAGCAATTCTTGATCTCATTTCTGTCGCCAACGTTACCAGTCTTGTCATGGGAACCAAAATGTCTCCTCGCTCCAGGTATAAATATTTGTCAATTCTTGTTCGTTTGTTTCCCAAGGTAACTGTGAAAATGAAAGGAAAAAGGGAATTGTCTATATGAGATGCCCACTTCTTTCTCAGGCTATTCACGAAGAAGTTGTCGAAAGGAGAGTTTGTGAAAAAGAATGCGCCAGATTATTGTGAAGTTACCATTGTTCATGATGGCAAGAAGGTTGTGGACGGTCAACAGGTAGCAGAAGCAGAGCTTGCCCGTTCATCTTCACCTTCACCCTCAAGCCCTGGGACTGGAAGACCACAAGTAAAAGGCAAGTCTCGAAGGAACTTATTTGAATGTGTATGCTTATCGGGCAAGTTTCAAAATTGAAACTGAAATTAATGCTCCTCTGCACTGTGCATGTTGTTCATTCTTTCCAATCAAGAACAATCTTTTCTCAGAACTAACTCTCTTCCATCTCCGGGCACAAAGCGTTGAATTTTAAATTTTTTATCTAATTAAATAAATCAGATCATTGATGAAAGAAGGGCACAATCCTAAAGTTTGCCAAGGGTAGATGCAATTCGTGCTACTAATAACCATGCCTTTGTACTGCACAAACTGAATAAGAGTTCAGAAATTAAACAGCCAGAGTTATAAACTATGGGAGATGATATTATTTGGATTCACACATTCAGAATGTGTGCTGTTTTTGTGCCTGAATTCATTATGGCTTCTGAAAGTAACCATGGCTGGCTGACATCGCACCACAAGACTCACAACAAACTGTTGCATTTGATATTCCATTCATTTTAATTTTCTGAAAGTAACCATGGCTGGCTGACATCGCACCACAAGACTCACAACACCACAAGACTCACAACAAACTGTTGCATTTGATCTTCCATCATTTTAACTTCTTATAAAGTGCCATTTGTACCTAAACATTTGTGCCAATTGAGATCAGTTTGATCTTCCATTCATTTCTACTATATCAATTTGGCCTCAAACTGATCTCAATTGGTTATATTTGTTCACTTCTGAAGTCTTCAATCCTGACAATTTCATTAAAATTTTCCAAAATGTTTTACAAAATCAGACAGCATCCCCCAGGCAAAGATCTCCCCGAAGTGAAGACAAATAACAAAGACCCCTCAACCCATGATCAGAAACTAAAAAAATTTCCGCGAAAAACATCTTTACTACTGGCAACACACTCTCTTAGTCATGCCCAAAAACCTTGAGGCTATTTTTTTTTTCACTTTTCCAACACGCATCAGCAAATTCATTCCGCACAAAGTCAACATGGGCTTTCCACAACCAAGCCCACGGCCCATCTCAAGTAAATGCGATTGCCGCGTGCAATAAAAAGCAATATGTACTATCAACGGGTATTTCTCTCCCAAGCAGAACGTAGAATCAAACCCAGGCGCGCACAAAACAATAGAAGCTCCCTTTCTTTCAACTCCGGTTCACGTTAAGTATTGAAAAGAAAGGCCGATATTTCAAGTTAAGCGCCAACTGTAAGTTAAGATGAATCGGTACGATCACCGATACGCTGACCCCGACTCTTACCGTCAACGTCGCAGGTAAAGCCATCACTTATTCCTTTACTCGAATTCAGATCTAACGCTCTCTCTTTCCTTTAATTCAAAACTTCTCCTATGTAATTATTTTTATTGCAGCGATTTAGTAGGCCCACCGCCGCCAATCATGGGCCGGGGCGGTCCCGCTCCTTACGGAGGTCCTCCTCCTCCTCCAGCTAGTTACCCCGGAAGAGGCCTCGGAGCTGCTCCCGGCGCGTATCCACCAGTCGGTAGATTCGATGGCGGCCGCGGCAGTGGCGGTGCAATAAGATTCGGTGGTAGAGGAATGTCGAAAGGCCATAGTGGAGGTGATAGGAGAGGTGGTGGGGGAAGAGTTTTTGACTCAGGCCGTGGTGGTGGTAGAGGTGGCGGAAGAGGAGGTCGGCATGGCGGTCATAGGGACGATTTAGATAACTTATCGCTTCCGAAGCAGGATTTTGGAAATTTAGTCCCGTTTGAGAAGAATTTCTATGTGGAGAGCCCGTCAATACGGGCAATGACAGAAACGGAGGTGAAGATGTATCGTGCCAGGCGTGAAATTACTGTTGAAGGCCACGATGTTCCAAGGCCTATTCGGATTTTTCAGGAAGCGAACTTCCCTGGTACTTTTTAGCTCTTTTTATTGCTATTAAGCTTTTTAATACTATTGATTGCTTACTTTTTGCTTATTTTTATTTTGATTTGTGGTGTATTAGATTACTGCCTAGAGGTGATTGCTAAATTAGGATTTGTTGAGCCAACGCCGATTCAGGCTCAGGGTTGGCCTATGGCTTTAAAGGGTAGAGATTTAATTGGGATTGCAGAGACTGGTTCTGGTAAAACTTTGTCTTATTTGTTGCCTGCTTTCGTACATGTTAGTGCTCAGCCAAGATTGGGTAAGAATTTCCTACACTTACACCTTATTTGGAGTTTTTTAGTTTTTCCTATTTCCATTCAACTAGTTATTGGCTCAATTTGATTGTCTTTTTGTGTTACGGTTACTCAGTCCAAGGTGAAGGTCCTATAGTCTTAGTGTTGGCACCTACTAGAGAATTGGCTGTTCAAATTCAGGAAGAGGCTTTAAAATTTGGGTCGAGAGCAGGTATTAGAAGTACTTGCATCTATGGTGGTGCTCCCAAAGGACCTCAAATTCGTGATCTTCGTAGAGGTATTTTCATTTTCGTTCGAGAGTATTAATTGCTTTTTGTCAATTGATCCACATGCAGGTCAGTGGAGCATTTAATGATTTGTGGATTCTCTTTATGCCAGGTGTTGAAATTGTTATTGCCACCCCTGGTCGACTGATAGATATGTTGGAAGCTCAACACACGAACTTGCGAAGAGTGACTTACCTTGTGTTGGATGAGGCTGACCGAATGTTGGACATGGGATTTGAGCCTCAAATTAGGAAAATTGTAACTCAGGTATTTTCATTTGTTGTATCTTCATCTTTCATACAATATGACTATTGGAGAATTTGATAGGACACTTATAAGCTCTCTATACAATCTCTATAACTGTAGCAAAAGGTTGTGGTACTCTTTAGATTAGTATGACAATAAATATGCCAAATATAGTGATAATACATGAATTCTTACTGGTAAAACTGATATGCTGCTGTCATTGCATTTAATTCCTGCTTATAAATAGTTTCAAGTTGTGAATTATGTTCTTGATATAGATCCGACCAGATAGACAGACTTTGTATTGGAGTGCCACATGGCCAAGAGAGGTTGAAACTCTAGCTAGGCAGTTTCTGCGGAATCCATATAAGGTTCGTGTTGTTCTTATGATCTAAATTTATATGTTTGTTTATTTATTTATTTATTTTTCGGTGACTTCCAATTTGTTTTGAAAATTTTATGCCATGTTGATGTTTTATGTCCTTATGATTGTGACCATATTTAGGTAATCATTGGATCACTAGAGTTGAAAGCAAACCAATCAATAAACCAAGTGGTTGAAGTTGTAACAGAGGCAGAGAAGTATAACAGGTTGGTCTCTGCAACTGGTAATGAGAAATCGTGATTACTGTGTTCTCTCGGTCTTGATTTGTTAGTATGTTCATTTGCAGGCTGATCAAACTGCTTAAAGAAGTGATGGATGGGAGTCGAATTCTAATATTCACTGAGACCAAAAAAGGATGTGACCAAGTTACAAGGCAACTGAGAATGGATGGGTGGCCAGCTCTGTCCATTCATGGTGATAAAAACCAGTCAGAAAGGGATTGGGTCCTGGCTGAATTTAGAAGTGGAAGAAGTCCTATAATGACTGCTACTGATGTTGCTGCACGGGGCCTTGGTAGGATCACTGTGTGTTAGGACTTAGGAGTTTGGAATCTTAGGTCTAATCTTTTAGGTCTTGAAAGCGAGTTGCCGGGCTGCTGTCCAGTTTCCTGAGAATATAATTTGTGGTTTGGGTCCAAAGAAGGTTGTCATCATGCATAATGGCTGTTGACTGTTGTTTTTCACTAACCCATAAACAAGGTACTCACATTCAAGGATTTACAGGTTGGATGAGAGGCATATTGGTTTCTCTTCTTTACCAGAATGTCTGGTGAAATATTCTCTGCTTGGGTACCACCTTATTCTTACATCTTATGTTACATGGACGTGGGGAGCACGTTAGACTGATATGACTGAGATAGAGAGATGATATACCATAACACTATGGAAGCCTCTGTAGGTCAGGGAAGTTGCCTTTTCTGTTTATGTGCAAGCCATAAAATATTCTAGAAAGCTGGCTGACATGAGGTTGTAACCTTTGCTCAAGTTGCCTGGAATATCATGGCTCCTTCCCTCGAGTGTCTTTAGTAACATAGTTGTACTTATTGTTGCCCATCCACGGTTATGGAGCTGGTCTGTTGGGCAGCCTGGTTGACTCTCATGTACTTATTGGGTTCTTAAATGGTGGTGGTGAAGCTGTTCCTTATCCCTGCAAGGTTAAGGTGGGCACATTTATTTGATAAACTTCTTATCTTAAATTTGACCACTCAGATCTTCGGGGTGCAGGGATAAGGGGGGTTTGGTTTTGTTTTCTGTTTTGGCTGTATGTAGGCTGAGTGATGCCAAGTAGTTGACTTGAACATGTTTAACTAGATTTATGAGCCCTTTTGACTGAGTTTTTCGGCGGGCTGAACTTTGGCTCAAGTCTGAGAAGGTTAATTTATTGTGCAAATGATGACTTAACCATTCATCCTCGCGAAGCCGAACTTGAGCTGAGCTCAACTTGTCTGATCTGTTCTGCAACCTATGTCTTTAATAATTTTCTTATGTTTGATAAACCTTAATATTTGTTCTTTTGGCCTAACCTCTACCTTCTTTTGTTATAGATGTGAAGGACATAAAATGTGTTGTCAATTATGATTTTCCAACCAGCCTTGAAGATTATGTTCACAGGATTGGGCGAACTGGTCGTGCAGGGGCCAGAGGAACTGCTTTTACCTTTTTTACGCATTCAAATGCAAAGTTTGCTAGGGATCTAATCAAGATCCTACAAGAAGCAGGGCAGATTGTGAGTCCCGCGCTATCTGGCTTGGCGAGATCTGCAGCTCCTAGTTTTGGAGGTAATTCATTGTTTTCATGATTTTTCTTCTTGCAAATAGGTGGCATGGTCATTGTGTATCCCAGGATGATAGAACAATGTTGTTCCTATTGTTACATAGGTTCTGGGGGAAACTTCCGCTCCAGAGGACGAGGAGGCTTTGGCATCCGATCTTCAATTTCAGGGTCTAATACTATTCCTCTTGGTTCAAAGAGGCTGTGGTAGTTATTATGGTGGCAATGCTCTTGAACAAACACCATTCTTGAATGTGAAGATCTCTGCGAATGTAGTTAGGTCGATTCTGTGCTTGCAGCTTGTTTGATTATTATGTGACTTAGCCATTAACTTGAAGCTGCAATTTGTAACAATGAGATGAGGAAGAAGATACAGGAAATTCATGTCATAGATGTTGCATAATTGAGTTGGCTAACCTTGAAATGATTAGGATTACTACTGATTATTGATGTGTAATGTATGTTCCCATGTAGATCATATTGCTTACCTTTCCAAAAGTGCACTAAGATTGAGAAATGATAGGAGTTCTGCTACTCGCAGCTTGGCTAGTGGAGTTGATTCGTTTTTTCTTTTGTTTCGCAACCTGTGAGCGAAAACCCTAATGCAACAGAAAACATGCAACGCCATTTGAATACACTTTCAAAATGTGCGAAAACATTAGTCGCATATCCATTAGTAAGAATCTTCTGTTATTGTAATAAAATACATCTAACTATTTTCGTAATCTACAAATTAGCAGTTCAACCCAAAAATTACTATCAATCGTGAAATTAGATTGAATACCAGGAATGAACTAATAAAGCTGTAAACTGAGCATGTGTGTGCAATATTGCTAGACTTGTAAGTTGTAAGTGGAGTGAAGCGAAAGAGTACCATCTTTTTTAAAAAAAAAAAAATGGCAGGGCAAAATTGTAAAAACAATATAGAAATAACCCTAGCTTCCCTATATAAACTTAAAAACCCTAATCTGAAATCCCCGCCCCGCAGTGAGTGCACTCCGCAGAAGGTAAGGAAAAAGGAGGAAGAGAGCTTCCTAGTCCCAGCGAGAGAAAGATGACAACCCGATTCAAGAAGAACCGTAAGAAGAG
Organism: Citrus medica; assembly: GCA_002013955.2. NCBI lineage: Eukaryota > Viridiplantae > Streptophyta > Magnoliopsida > Sapindales > Rutaceae > Citrus > Citrus medica. Next base: position 487,120 of record MKYO02005786.1, on the reverse strand, counting down.
GGGCCACGTCAGCGCCGGGCATGGTCGTATCGGGAAGCACAGAAAGCACCCGGGAGGACGCGGTAACGCTGGAGGCATGCACCACCACAGGATCCTCTTCGATAAGTACCATCCGGGTTATTTCGGCAAAGTCGGCATGAGGTACTTCCACAAACTGCGTAATAAATTTCATTGCCCAATTGTGAACGTCGACAAGCTTTGGTCGATGGTACCTCAGGAGGTCAAAGCCAAGGCTTCCAAAGACAATGTGCCAATGATCGATGTGACTCAGTTTGGCTACTTTAAGGTTTTGGGTAAGGGCGTTTTGCCTGAGAACCAACCCGTTGTGGTGAAGGCCAAGCTTGTTTCCAAGACAGCCGAGAAGAAAATTAAAGAAGCTGGTGGGGCCGTTGTGCTTACTGCTTAGGTTTACTGTTATTGTTTTTAGAAAATTTTTGTGATATTTTGGATTTCAGTTTTTGAATATTTGACTATTTTTACATGTAGTTTTGGATGTTTATGTTATCGTTTGAAACTTTTTTCTTTATATTGAGACCTGTTATTGATTAATTCTGTTTTGGCGTTAAAATGATTTGATCGTGGCTGTTATTGTTATGAATTTGTTTAGCTTTATATCTGCGAGTGAAATGACGGTTTGATGCTGGAAATAATATCATATTTGTGATGCTGCTTCTGATATTGTGGTTCTGAAGATCGTTTTCGTGGATTAGGGTTTTAGGGATCAGTTGCAACCTTCATTTTGGAAATACGAATTTGTAAATTAGTAGTTGAAGTAATTGAGTGGGAAAGCCAAATGAATTGAAAGTTTCATGTTTGGCTTGGGAGAAGAGATCGTGCAAGTTTTGAGATGAGTGGTGAGACAAACCCAACTGATTTATTAGGTAAACGTAAACTTAAAGATCTTGAACAGTATTAGTATTTCAAATATTTATGAGCCTTCAGTTCTCAGATTGCCTTGTTTTGGGATAATCAGGGTATCACTTTGAATATCATATTACTTGGAAACTCTCGCATGGAAGTAGTATAGGGCTTCTACCTCTGTTGAGTTTGTGACGTTGTTAAGTTCATCTGCTTCTGATGATTTGAAATGTCTTGGTTTCGTTGGCAGAGGGAGGGATTATATAGAGGTGTTTACTGTAAACTAGTATCCTTTTTGTTTGGGTTGTGTGCACCTCCTTGATTGATTGGGGGTGGGAGTGGAAGAATTCAATGTCCAAGGGCTAGCTTTTTTTTTTTTTTGGTGCACATATAAAATTCCAATGATTCAAATCTTTTGCCCATGGAATTGTGATCATATCAGGGTGAAGTGATCTAAAATGGCGTCAGCTAAATTGAAAGGGAATATATGGTTGTGGTAGCCAATTGCAGTATTGGGCGTAACTGATACTTTAGGAATTAGGCTTATTTCATTATATGAAAAAAGAGTGGAAATGGAAAGATGTCTGTTTCATCTATTGATGAGGCTTCGATCGGCGCAGCAGGTAAATCCTGATGAGAAATTGTTAATTTTGTTTGAAAGGTTTAATGGGGGTAAATAGCTTAGGAGAGCCTGTTATGCTTATGTGTTAGAATCAGAGAAGGGGAGAATGGTAACGAGGATTCATTATTTAATTTCATTGCAAGAAGCATAGGATTGAAGAAGGAAGAGGCAATTAATTTCTTAAAGAAAATGAAAGATGACCCTGCATTAAGTTTTGAAAACACTATGCAGGTAGATGTTGCTTTCTTTTTGTAATGGCCATTGGCTATATGTCTAATTCATAAGGTGTTACTTGTACAACATGTTATATGCTTGTTTTATTGTATGCTCTTCTAGTGACGAATTTTGTACTGAGAATATTGGGGTTATGAATTTTAATTTAATTTTATTACTCGAGTGCACCTGGTAGATGTAAACATGATTTGCTTGGTTATAAACAAATTTGTTGAAATGGAACCATTTGGAAAGGAACCCCCTTCAAACGAAATGAACAGGGAGGAAAAGCAACAAAATATCTTGATGAAAACAATTACACAAAATTAAATTTATTAGCAAGAATCCACTACCACATCGCCCAAGTTCCAAGTATTATGAAATGAAACCCTTTTTTTTTTTTCAATTTCTTATAATAATTTGTCTCTTACCACATCGCCCAAGTTCCAAGTATTATGAAATGAAACCCTTTTTTTTTCAATTTCTTATAATAATTTGTCATTTACCATGCATCATGCATCATGCATCATACAAGGGACGACCTCACTCAAATTGCATTAATCATTATCATAACAATGGCCATCAAAGGCACAACTGAATATTTATCATTAATTCAATAGCCCAGTTAAAGTCACCCGCTACTACTAACACAAAGCACTTCCCCTTTACTTGGCACTGCCGTGAATATTAACCTATTTTTCAATGTCTTGTTTTTTTCTTTGGGACGGCAATGGCTATGTGCATAAGCGATTAAAATTATTATTAATTCATCATAAGGGGAAAAAATGCCTTTTTGCTTTTTCAACTCCATCATTTATGATGGGCCTTGATACCAACTTCTACTCTAATTTGGTTATATCAATTAACTACTCATGATCTCCTCGATAGACAACACTCTAAATCGTGGGTTCTCCTTTACTCATCACGCAAACCTGTAAAGGATAAAGGAAGCGTGAAATAGTCACTCAATCTGTCATAACTCCGAATACCCTTATCAAGACGTCACAATATGAATCTCGTTTGCTATCTTATTGCATTAATTACTGAATTATGCATCAATTCTATAATCTTCTACAAAGTGATACAACCACACGTAAAATTCAAAAACATTAAAGAAAAAAATGGATACGTCTTTAAATTGGCAGCACATTTACTCCATCAATTTAACAAAGCCCACTAAGAGGGCCCCATCTTATCATGTCACATCTCTAGCGAGCAAATGAAGAACAACAAAAATAATTTTTTTAAAAAAATTCCAAAATGAGAGGGAATATTCAATACCTCAATCTTATAAACTTTACATTCTTGATGCAGAATTGATATTATGGTGGCAATTGTAGGCAGCTAATTTCTCATCCATTGCGTCAATGGACAACACTGAATTTTGGATTCTCTTTCATCACCACATTAACCTATAAAAGATGAAGGAGACATGAAATGGTCACAGAAGCTAACAAAATTCGAAACACCTTTTCCGAGGATTTAAAATAATAATAATATTATCTGCTCTCTTATTGCATCAAGTACTAATACGTACAAGTACAAGTGTTGTTTAATGTATTGCATAGGGATGGTAAAATTTGGGTTTGGATCTGGGTTTAGTTTTCCCGGATCTGGACCTGGATTTTAACTCAGATTTTTTCATCCGGGTTCAACTCGAAAAAATATAAGTTTCTGAATTCTGGGTCTTGAACCCGAATCAATGAATTAATATCAATTTCTAAAATTTTAAAAATAAAAAATTAATACATTTCTAAGTAATAACACATTTAGATTAATCAATAAAATTAATTAAAAATAATATTAAAATTAGATTTCTGGGTCTGGATTCCGGATGTACAGGTTAACCTAAACTCGAACCCAAATATATTCGGGTTATTAAAATCTATTCCGGACCTATTTTATTTTTTTTTACATTCCGGTACGGGTTCAATCCGACCCGAATTATTCGGGTTCGTCCGAATACGAACCAGATCCGAATTATTTTATCATCCCTAATATTGCACACTGATACAGCCACAACATATAATTGGAAAAGAAAATTTAAAACAAAATACGTCATCAAATGACAGCACCTTCACTACATCAATTTAACAAAGCTAATTCACAAGGAACCTCTACATCATCTTACATTTGTAGCAACCAATAGAAGTAAAAAAACAAAGGGAATTTTCAATACCTCAACCTCACAAACCTTCGATTCCTTTTACACAATTGATTGCAAGGTCGAAATTGTAGGCAATCAAGTGCTCATTGACCTCCTAAATAATTAAAAAAAAAAAACATTCTCAATTGTAGATTCTCCTTCCTTGCCATGCCAACTCGTACAATATGAAAGCATTAATTGGTCACACAGGCTAACAAAATTAAGAAAACCCTTATTAACACTTTATAATATTAATCTTATATGTTCACTAAATATTCCATGAACTACTGAAAATTGCAAGAGTTGTATAATGTTCTACAAAGTGATATAGCCACAACATATAATTGGTATAAATAGAAATAACAATACACCATCAATTAACAACACCTTTACTCCTTTAATTTAACAATGGTCATTGAGCAACCCTTCATTCAGATGTGTTAGATTTATAGCAACCAACTAAGTAAAATAAAATGAATTTTCAATACCTCAATTTACTCGCCTTAAATTCCTTTTCCATAACTTATTAATCTTCGAAATTGCAATCTATATGTCAAAGAGAAATAACAACATGAGACTCCACAAGTACAATAGTCTATAACAAACAAACATGTCGGTGCCTATAATGTAAAACAATCATGAATAGAGATTCATCACCAATGAAGATCTAAAACAAAATTTAATTGCTTTCATCAACAGATTATGGTATTTTTCATTGTTATTCAGTTCATTTGACGGGGGTTCATCCCCACGGCCCATCAATATGCTTGTTTTTATAACCAAACAAGTTATGTTCACATCAACTAGGTACAGTCCAATAACATAATTAAATTTAAATTCATAACCCCTGTTGATGCCTGATTTTTTCTCGCCTGGGGTCAAATGAAGTGCAACAAATGGAGGTATACCTGCACACATAGCAACAAACAAAAAGCCATAAAATAGGGCCAGAAAAGGGGGTTTCCAGCGATCCCGCTCTGATACTTAAGTTAGTGACAATTAAATCATAAAATATTAGAATTATAGTGAACTTACCTCTCTTTAAGAGAGTACTGGAATATTTATAACTTATCATATATTTAGGAGAGTGATTCTTTTTTATTTTTGGTGAATGTGAGTAGTTATTGGCCTCATCCATTGTGGGAATGAAGTGCTACATAGCGGTTATGGTTTCATCTCGTTTATTTTAGGAGGTTGTGGGATTGGTAGAGCAGCTGGCATAATTAGACCCTTGGGGTGATGGAAGAAGAAAGTTGAATATGTTTTTAGGAATGAGGATCGTGCTACTCTTTTTTAGGTGTGTGTTGGCCTTGTAACCAACTTCCTTATCTATTTTCTTTGTTTTCTTGCGTTCTTTCTTAATGATAAATATTATCCCCTATTTCAGCTCTGTTGGGTTGGTGTTTTTGACCAAATCAAAACCTCAGTTGAGAGTTCCTTACTTCCCACCTTGAGGGATCCTCAATTCCCACTTGATAATTTACTTTCCTACCTTCAAGGGATCTAACTTTCCCTTTTGGAGACCTTAACACTCTCGAGGTGGTATGAGTGATTAAATTCTATGTCAACAACCTAAATATCCTCCGTATAGAATTGGTCACCAAAAGAGAATATTAAAAAAAATAAAATAAAATAAACATGCATATAAAAACATGCCGCATAAGTAAAATCTCATCAATTACCAATATAAGTAAATGATCCTTACAAAAATAAAGCAATATCTACTTGTACCATTTGTTTAAAGGTAAATTCTTCATTTTCTTCTCCATAAAATTAATGCCTCTTGCTTCTTCAATTTTATCGACTCTTTGTAACCAATCTCACCTCTTCACATTCTAATAAATAAAAATAATGGCTCTCTCAATCTAATTACGACTATGAAATCTTTCAAACAAAATTAATCATTTTTTTCATGAATTACCTCCTGTATCTGCTTTAAACTGCACATCGGCAAATCAAACAGACACGACATTCCTTATCTTTTCAGATATGCCTCATTCCTAAACCTTCAGCACAGCAAAATATGTGTAAATGTTCTCCTCAAACTTTCAGTGTTGTCCATTAAACTCGTACAGGAATACAGAGCATTATACATTTATAAGGATAAGAGGTCTATTGATCAAGTATGAAAATGAATGCAAGCCATGCAACTTATTGTTCATCAAGGAAGCTGAAGTTGAAAATTCACTCCCCTTCGAAGCTTGGAATTACAGGAAGACATTCTATGATAGAGACGACACATCAAACTCTCTTAAAAGTATGTATGTATGTATGTATACAAATGATTTTAGGAAATGAAATCCAAGCATCGGTTTTCTGCTTGTGTTCATTCAATTTTCTTCAACATGATTTGTCTAATGAGATAATTTGTATTGACTTTTGAGGCATTCTTGAGGGAACCAATATACAGAAGCATCCGAACTTATACCAATAATTCACATACCACATGTCGTTATCGCGTTCCCAATGCGAAAACTTATTACTTTGGTCGAAAATAAAATATTATATCACTTAATTTGAGAACATTTACACAGATTTAACCCAACTTTTTGAAGGTGCATAGTGCAGATGATAAAGAATATGTGTTGTGTGTTCATATTCAAAATGGCAACAACAATGACGCGAGCTAAAGTCGAAATGAAAGAAAATGGAGCTGTAATTTTCGTTGTAGAATTAAATGGTGGACAAAAAGACACTTTAGTTGACAAACACCCCCTTAAGCAAATAATGCGTCTGGACCATGAACTGCTTCTAAGTCGCACGCCACAGTCTTTTGATCAAAAGGGTGGCAGAAAGATAAGCAAAAGTTGATGGCAACAACTTGAGAAAATATAGTTGTTAGTTGTCCAGCACTCTGAATGGACCATTTTACATGTCATCTGCATGCATCGATCTCTCATTCATTCAATGCCCACTACATATATATATATATATATAAATTTTGCTTCACATATTACTGAATATTGCCATGCCAACAAGGCAACAACTCAAACGAGACGTTCGTGTTACAAGCACCTATACGTTAACTTATCATCATTTTGGACTTGCATCATATATAAAAGAAAGAAGATGGCTTTTCAATCTGCTTATTATGCCCCGTATCACAACTTTCAACTTCAGAATATGCATATGACTCACACAGTCTATTGTGGTAGGGTCCAGTTAATTATGGGTGACGGCTAGATGTTAATTTTCCATTCTCTCTTATATTGTTACATCGCGGGTGTGATAGCAGCGGACGTAAAGTTAATGCCATGATGGTAATATCTTATTCAATTTGACAAAAGCTGAATTGTTAACAATTCAATTCGTAAATGGCCCTTTTAATAAAAAAACAAAAAAGAAAAAATATCATGTGTGGTCCTCATTTGTGACTAATAAATGATAAATGTTGAAAATTATTCAGGTCGAATGTGACATAAAGTATTTACAATGGGACAAAACTATGTTGTTCTACGGTTTTAGTATTTTCTGATTTAATTACAAAACAGTCCTTATTGTTGGCCATAAAATGGGGAAAAAAATACTTGTTTCCAAGACGTTAACATCTAAGCCCCACAAATAATAAATAATTATTAAATGTTAAGTTTTACCCTGCTTTCTACTTCTTAATCCCTCTCCTAGTCTCCTGCATTACGCACCCTTTTTCTTTTCCCTTATTTCTTCTCCTCCTCCTTAGTAATTAGATTTTCATAGATAATTTTAGTCTTTAAATTTTCAAAGATAACAAGAGGGGCTTACATCAAATTGATTTATTCACTTTGCTCAATCATAAAACATACTTTTTCAAGTTATTATAAAGTTTAAAAACATCATCACACAACCATTTATTTATTAATTTGTTTTGACAAAAAAAAAGAAGAAGCTGCTAAAGTATATTAATTGCACATACATACATACAACACATATATTTTTTTTGTTTAAAGATGTGGGGGGTGGGGGTGGATGGGTAAGTTCAAATACAATTTTTACTCCCTTACCACCCTCAAGAATCGAACTTGTATTTTGGTAGAGGGTACAGTTTCACTGCAACCAACCCGACCACGCCCTTGGAGGCATACATACAACACATAGATGGTTATAGTTCATTTAATTTGTATAGATAGTTACAATTTATTTAATTTGTCGAATATCCATAAAAAAATAAATTCAAATTTCATTATGGATGGAGGCTCAAGATTTAAGAGATAAGAGATAGAGAGTGTGTGTATAAAATATGATGAAATCATTAACTTCGCTTAGTAATTGAAAGAGATTGCCCCTTGAGAGTAACTAATTTATTTGAGTAGATAAAGAAAGAATGAATGAATTAGACGAGAGTGATTAAAGGAAATTGGGGAAAAAAAAACAGAGGAGGGTAAAGAAGATTGCAGAGAGGAAAAATATGTATCAAAATTTTGAAATCTTTAACTTTTCTGATTTTTAACAAACAACAAGGACTGCAACGTTATTAATCAAATAAAGATATCCAAACCATAAATCTAATGGTGAAAGCCAATTATGAAGTGAAGAGTATGGTGCTCCCAGAGGCAACGTAAATTTTATATTGACAAAAAAATATATTTGAAAATGGATTAGTTTGCAAAGGAGTGTTTGGTGGAGGTAGGTGATTGGAGGTGACTCAGCTTTGATTAAAGTAGAAGGCATCATTTCCATTCAAGTGGATCTCTTGGATGTCTACTAGGTTTTACACTGAGAATGACCTCCAAATACATCCAAATTTATAGGACCAATCATGGGCCGTTAGATTCAACTTTAATGTTAATTAAGTTACTAATTAAATGATTAATAATCATATTTGACATTCTTCTGCATTGCTTCCATTAACTCTCGAGTTATTGATAATGTCCTTTCCCACTTTGATAAGTTATCACTATCAATCCGACCAATGATTTTGTAATGTGCATATATTTTTAATAAATATGCATGGATTTTTTTCCCCCCAACTTAACATAGAAGCAACTGAAAGGACACTTAATCCTATTAATAGTTTTTTAGCAAGATATTAATATAAAACAATGGACATTGCACATTGGTTATGGTGCAATTTTTACCAAGTATCAATATTAAAGATGGCCAATGCGCCGGGCGTCACGTGGCACGGCACGGCATGAGCACGTTTCGGTGAGGCACGAGGCACGGCACGGCATGAGCACGGCACGGCATGAGCACGTTTCGGTGAGGCACGAGGCACGAGGCACGGCACGGCACGCATGTGGACCGTGCCGGGTCTAGAATTTTAGGTACGCGGACCTTAAAGTACGGCACGATTAGAGATGAGCCAAAGCACGGCACGCGAAAAAACACGTAATAAGCACAGTTTATTAGTGGGTTAAAATATATCTAAGTAAATTTTTTTAACAAAAAGTAAATATAAAATGTTATGAAATTAAAGTAAAATATCTTGAAATTAAATGTTTTAATATATTTTTTAGCATAGACTTTTAAAAATTAATTTAAATCATTAAATTTAGTTTAAATAAATATTCTAATTTTTATGTTTATAATTTATTAAATGAATAAGTAAATATCATGATTTTAATAAATAAAATTATAAATATCATTATTTTCTTTATGATATTTATTGAATAAATAATGTTATTTATGATATTTAATTTTAGTTGTAAGTTGTGATCTATGATTTGTTATATTAATATTTCGTAGTTATGACTTATTGTAATGATTATTCGAGGATTGTATTTTTAATTTTAATTCATTATTATTATGATCTATGGAATTAAATTTAATTAAATTTATGTATTGTTGTGTTATGAATTATGATTGATTATTGTGAAATAAAATATAAAGTTGTGAAATTGTGATAAATTAATAATAAAATGTTAATTGCTCTCTTAATAAAAATTAATATGATTATGATTATGAATATTATTATTATTATTATTATGTTGGTGAGCTTAAAAAAGCACGTCAGGCACGTGGGCTTGAATAAAGCACGCTAGACATGTGGGTTTTTTTAAGCACGCTAAAAAAAAACAAGTTGGTAGGCTTTTTTTGGGCACGGCCCATGATACGGCACGAACAGGCTTGTGCCGTGGGCCGTGCTGGGCTCAACTGAAAAAAAGGTAGGCACGGCACGATCCGACCCACGAGCCATTGTGGGCCGACCATTGGCCATAGTTAATCAATATCATCACTGAAGAACTACAATGTCAAGTGTGCGTGTCATTTCTTATGAATACTAATAGAATTCAAGAATCCAAGAATTAAACATAAGGTCTAGCTATATTGATTATACTTTAATTCAGAGCATGCATTGCAACTATTGGATCTAAAGTTGAAACAACTAATACTCATTTCAACTTTAGATCTAATGGTTATAATAGATACTCTAAGTTAGAGTATCTCCGACATAACAATTCCCTTAAACAGATGGTGCAAAAATTGATATTTAATGTTAAATTGTATGTCATGTTATAATTCGGAGGGGAAATATGATGCTAACTAGATAGTGGGTATAAGACAATGCAACTTTAGAAGTTAATGTCGTATTAGCCAATAGTTAAGGCAGATCTACCTCCCTTGCGTAACACCTCCCCTTTTATATGATTATTACAACTTTTTAGCAAAAAGTTGGGCTAATCTTTGATATATCTTAACACATTAGTCCTTATATGAAATATGGAGTGCGCGTAGGCCTTTTAACGAAAAATATCAGAAAATTACATTTAAACCCGTAATATTTTGTCACTTAGCACAAGCAGATCCCCCTATCAGCCCCAGCGTACTTATCTTATTACAGGTTCCTTTGATAAGGCCCCGGAATTTTATAAAACCTATAAAAAAGCCCAAATCTTGACTTATCCCCTTCATATAACAGAAAAAAAAAAAAAAAGAAGTTTACAAGTGGACGATTTGCACGTGGCTTCCTGCGCACTCACCATATATAGAAGCCCAAACTCTTCCCACTCTCCCTGCAAATTGTTTCAGTTTCGCTGATCACACTATACTCCCTTCACATTCTTTTGTTCAAGAACGAAAAGGTTTCTTGAAGATTCAAGGAGTTCTGTAAAGAGAAAGAAAGAAAGTAGTGTTGAAGAGAGAGTGAGATTGGAAGATTGGAGTGACGAGGGTCCTTGCTGTATGTCAAAAGATTGTAAAGGGACTTATTGTGGTGGAATTGGAGAGCTTGCTAACCCTTTGCAATGGCCTCAACTTCGAAAAAGGCGACGCTTTCTTCTTTCAGCGCTCAGGCACTCGCTCAAGATTCTGTTTCTGTTTCTGCTCCCAGAGCCTCTATGGTACGGGATTGGAGTAGTGATCAGCCGCCCAAGAACGCTGCCATAGCTTCTTTGATTCGCCCTGTTGATCCCCTTGCCGAAACTTCCTCAAACACTTCATCTAAAGGTACGTTCTTCCTCTTGTATGTCTGCTTCATTTTGTTCTTTATGTTTCTTTGTGTCGTTCTTTTGGATCATCTTCGTGTTTGCTTGTCGTTGCTGTTATTGTCTATTTGTCATATTGTTGTTTTCTTATATTCTTTTTTGGTGTCTATGAGTTATTTATGTGCATGACATTAATTTATGTCGGCAAAAGAATATTCCTTAGAGGTTGATTGAGTATTGATTAGATTCAAGAGTCAATCTTTGTTTTTATTATTTTCAATACAACGAGTCTATTGACATTAATTAATGTGCATGACATTAATTTGCTTATTGATGCATGTCTGCTTGAATGATGATTGCATCTGTTTGGAGTGTTGATCTCTTCGTGCCCTTGATGGAACCTTGACAATAAGCAAAAGGTTTTTACACTAAATTACTTTGGTCTAGGGCTTTTAATTATTTGGGATGTGTTCATTTAATTTTCTTCTTTTCATTCGTTGTAGAAGTTGCATAATTTGTTTACTTACAAGTGGTAGATTGGCTAAGCTTGTATTGAGTGTGCAGGAATAACTGCCATGCCCAGGCCTCAAACCAGCCATCCTTTGGACCCTTTGTCTCCAGCCGAAATCTCTGTAGCAGTGGCAACTGTCAGAGCTGCTGGACCCACTCCAGAGGTCAATCACACCCTACTTCCTTTTAAAAGTACACTTCTACGATAACAAGTTCTCATGATTGGTGTCATGAGTTCTTCCACTTTAGATTTTGCTTTCAAATTTACAACTAACTTTGCTTTAATTGCAGGTCAGAGATAGCATGCGCTTTGTCGAAGTGGTCCTGGTGGAACCAGATAAAAATGTTGTGGCACTAGCAGATGCTTACTTCTTCCCCCCATTCCAACCATCATTGCTTCCCAGAACCAAAGGCGGGCCTGTTATTCCTAGCAAGCTCCCTCCTAGGAGAGCTAGAATGGTTGTGTATAACAAAAAGTCTAATGAAACTAGTATATGGATTGTTGAGTTATCACAAGTACATGCTGTCACTCGAGGTGGACATCATAGGGGAAAAGTCGTATCATCACGTGTCGTTCCTGACATTCAACCTCCAATGGTATGTCTCTTTTCAATTTAGACAGAAGAAATAAAAAATATCAGTTACTTTCTAGCACTTAATAATTTGAGGAACCCCTGCTGGATCTATGTTCATATGTTTGCTTAAAAAAGTTATGCTTCTTGTTGTTCTTTTTTTTTTTTTTTGAATTTTTTTGTTCAACTTCAGGATGCTGAGGAATATGCTCAATGTGAAGCTGCTGTGAAAGCCTTTCCTCCATTTAAGGAGGCAATGAAGAAAAGGGGAATTGACGACATGGATCTCGTGATGGTCGATGCCTGGTAAGTTAAATCAATGCCATATCAGTTTTAATTTGAAGTTTCTAGTTGGCACCATACATACTCTTTTATTTCTAAGAGTTTTACACTTTCCACAGGTGTGTTGGTTATTACAGCGATGCTGATGCCCCTAGCCGAAGACTTGCTAAACCTCTTATATTCTGTAGAACTGAGAGTGACTGTCCAATGGAAAATGGTTATGCCCGCCCAGTTGAGGGCATCTATGTGCTTGTTGATATGCAAAACATGGTGGTGATTGAGTTTGAAGACCGAAAACTTGTTCCACTGCCTCCAGCAGATCCTCTGCGGAACTATACCCGTGGTGAAACAAGAGGTGGTGTTGATAGAAGTGATGTGAAGCCTTTGCAAATTGTTCAACCTGAAGGTCCTAGTTTTCGCGTCAATGGGTACTTTGTACAATGGCAAAAGGTAGATCTTGGAATTGGTTTTTTGATGTATATTTTATTAAATCATGCTGTGTTGTCTAATGTCTTGTTTCTGGTTGTCAGTGGAATTTTCGTATTGGTTTCACCCCTAGGGAAGGATTGGTAATATACTCTGTTGCATACCTTGATGGTAGTCGAGGTCGAAGATCTGTTGCTCACAGATTGAGTTTTGTTGAGATGGTTGTGCCTTATGGCGATCCCAATGAGCCACATTACAGGAAGAATGCTTTTGATGCAGGGGAAGACGGCCTTGGGAAAAATGCACATTCTCTTAAAAAGGTATGACGATTATTTTTCCAGTATGCGTCACTTATAGTTTTTGACATCTATATTTTAGTAGTTGGTTCCAAACTGATGCTGAATGAATCTGCTTTTTCAGGGGTGTGACTGTTTGGGCTATATTAAATACTTTGATGCCCACTTTACAAATTTTACTGGCGGTGTTGAAACAATAGAAAATTGTGTATGCTTACATGAAGAGGATCATGGGATGTTATGGAAGCATCAAGATTGGAGAACTGGCTTTGCGGAGGTTCGAAGATCTAGACGGCTAACAGTGTCTTTTATTTGTACTGTGGCCAACTATGAGTATGGGTTCTATTGGCACTTTTATCAGGCAAGTGGAAAATCATATGGTTTTTGTGTGAAATTTTATTATCTGCAATGAAACTGTTGACTTTCCCGACCTGTCATCTCTGCAATGATAGAAGAATTGGAAATTCATAGAAGTCAGATATAATTGCATCTGCATATATGATGGTGATTCTTCTCTGTTCTTCATTATACTGTGCCAATAAGAACTTATAACCTTTGTACAGTTTGACTACTAGCTTATATTTGACCTTGTTGCCTCAATCAGGGGAATTTCAGGATTTTCAAGTAAAATTTTCCTGGTTCCATTATATTGAGCTTCTTGGCATTTTATTTTTAACCTATATTGTTGCCAATCTTGTGGTCAAATTTGTTGCCAATCGTAACTGGTTGAGTTTTGCATGCTCTTTTGAAATTTAAGATGGCATTTCATGTTCTTACAGGATGGAAAAATAGAAGCTGAAGTTAAGCTTACAGGAGTCCTCAGCTTAGGGGCACTGCAACCTGGAGAATCCCGAAAATATGGTACAATGATTGCACCAAGTTTATATGCACCAGTTCATCAACACTTCTTCATTGCCCGTATGGATATGGAAGTTGACTGTAAACCTGGTGAAGCTTTCAATCAGGTATACTGCCTCAAATTTTGCTTATTCTCCCTGGGTCATTGTTTGATTATCATGGTTTATATGTTTATCCGTCAAGTAATATCCATTTTTGTTTCTCACCATTATACTGTCAATAAGATTTTCATATTACCTTTCTTCTCATATTTAGGTTGTTGAGGTAGATGTGAAAGTTGAGAAACCCGGGGGCTCCAATGTTCATAATAATGCATTCTATGCTGAAGAGACGCTGCTTAAATCTGAAATGCAAGCAATGCGTGATTGTAAACCTCTTACTGCTCGGCACTGGATTGTAAGGCATTCTAATCTTCAATTTTCAATTGCTTCTACCTATTGGTTCATATATTTGACCAGTATGCAGCATACTTGGCCTTGATATTGTTAGGACAAGCGTACTTTACTTAATAGTATTTGATTTTTTTTAATGCTAGGTTGTAGTAAATATTCTCTCAAGTTTCCTATGTTCAAGCATACAGTAACATTACATTGTTATACTTTAAAAAAAAAAATTACATTGTTATAAGCTTCATTTCACTTACAATTCTGCTGTATGTGGGTGAACTGTTGGTTTAATGATATTGTTTCAAAGCTATTTCACATGTGATGAGCAATTTGACAAGGGCAAAGCTAAGACAATGTCTATAATTCAAAATGAACAATGTTAACTATTTCAAGTTAAGACATTATTCATTTGTAGCTTCTGCTTTAAAATTTTTATAGTCACCGGTCTAGTTGTTTTGATTGACAATGCTTGCCGTATTATACCATAGGTGAGGAATACGAGAACTGTAAACCGGACTGGTCAGCTAACAGGGTACAAGTTGGTACCTGGTTCGAATTGTTTGCCATTGGCTGGTCCTGATGCCACCGTTTTTAGAAGAGCTGCCTTTTTGAAGCATAACCTTTGGGTTACAGCATATGCTCGCGACGAGATGTTTCCAGGAGGAGAATTTCCGAATCAGAATCCTCGTATTGGTGAAGGACTGCCAGCATGGGTGAAGCAGAATCGGCCGTTGGAAGAAAGCGATATAGTTCTTTGGTTTGTTGAATTTCTCTTATGCCTTTCCCTGCTAAAACTTCTAATGAACAGCTATTTGTATTTAATAAGTAAATGGAGTTGCAGTTTGCAGCTTTAGCTGTGGTAATAACTAATAGAGGTAATGACAGGTATGTATTTGGCATCACACATGTTCCTCGGCTGGAAGATTGGCCTGTTATGCCTGTGGAGCGCATTGGCTTCATGCTTATGGTAATTACGTATCTAGTTAGCATGAGAGTGTAGTTGCATATCAAACTCTTTTATTTTGAAAATGCTTCATTTTTTCTGTTAGAGATTTTGGATGACGGGTACTATTATTGATTTTTTTTTTTTTTTGTTTTCGGTGAGCAGCCGCACGGGTTCTTCAATTGCTCTCCTGCAGTTGATGTCCCGCCAAGTGCATGCGAATTGGATGCCAAAGACAACGATGTCAAAGATAACACTGTACCAAAGCCTATACGAGAGGGATTGCTGGCCAAGATCTGATTGCTAAAGCAATTGGCCATTTCAGCTCTTGGCATGCAGGACTGCCTTCTATCCTCCAATGTGGATTTCATCTTATAAGTCAAAACTTTCTTTGTATTGAACCAGTGGCTGTTTCTGTCATTCGTGTTGACTGTTGACGGATCTCTTGCCATGTGGAAGGAACGTTATTCTGGAAGTCAATTGTCTTCGACTTTGGGTCTTCTCCATTGTGCGAGTTGAAATCCCCTTCGATCGTAGAATCCCCAAGTTACGTAACGAACTTATTAATTTCAAATGTTGTCCCTCTCGTATTTTTACTTAATAATAATGAGATAACATTGGTTACGTAATCTAATTGTAACCATTCAAAAATGAAAAGAAAATAAAATTAGATCATATATATTATTTTGTTTTATAAAAAAGAAAAAGAAAAAGTGAAAGAAACAAAAGAGCGGAGAAAAAAAAACAAAAGACCATAATAATAATTATTATTTTATTGTATTTGTAATGAGCGATTAAATTGACAAGGTTTTTATCATTAACTCTTAGGGTAATTATCAGAAACCTCCCTTAAAGTTTGGCATATTCTCAGTTTGATAGATTATATCCGCGTAAGAAAATTATCATTCGTATACCCTATAAATGTTCTGTTTTTAAAAATACTATAACACTTTGAATATGTATCAATCGTTTATCCTAAGTTGACAAAATATATTTACCATTCACCAAATTGTTACTTGTCGTTTAAATAAAATAACGCCAGATGGATAATTTGATCTTTTCATATGATATAAGTGATAATTTAAAGGTATACAAGTGATAATAAAATAATTTAAGGGTATACAAGTGATACTTTTTAAGAGTAAAATCGTTAATTCGTTATAATTCCGTTGACTTTCAAACGGCAGCTAACGGTTTGGTGGTCGACATATAGCTTTTGTCAATTTAGGGTAGACGATTGATATACCATCAAAGTGTTGTAGTATGTTTTATAACAGATCATTGATAGGTCCCAGTCAGAGACAACCAATGATCACGCGTAACACAAGTGATATTTTTCTGCTTATAGAGAGAAAGGACCAAATAATTGTTGTTTAGAATTCTCTATACTTTTATTCATATCCTAAAGCTTATTTATAATAACAAGACTTTGGTTTCCATCCTACAATTATTCCAATGATCACGCGTAACACAAGTGATATTTTTCTGCTTATAGAGAGAAATGACCAAATAAACGAGTATAACAACTTAGCTAAGAATTCGAAACCGAAAGACAATCAAAAACAACTTCCGTGTCTTATCTTCCCTCCTTACTTGCTGCACAATCGTTGATAAGCATATTCCTAGATCACGGCTCTAGCTCCAGCACGTATCTTCACGATCTCAGCACATGCATGTTTCATGCATGGCTTGCATGGGACTCATGCCCTCACGTAGCAAACTTAGGATTTGGCTTTGGCATTCTTCCAAATATCCGTGGCTCATGCATTTGCTGTTTATCAAGCATCTATAGGATATACGAATGATAATATCCACATCTGCGTATTCTCAACCACCTCTCCTGATGTTAGTATACCGTTTAGTAAAATACTATAATTTAGGTTAGTAAGGGCAAGATGGCAATAGAACACGTTAATAATAAAAAATTCAAATAAATTTAAAAATATCACGTTGGGTTTTGAAATTGGTACGAATTTTGTTATTATCCAATGGGTAAAAAACAGAAGCATGCTTTTAGGTAGCAAATATTATCACAAAAAAAAGAGAAAGAAAAATGGGGTTTTTAATTAAATACCCTTTAATAATTTCAAAATTATTTAAATATCCCCTCTTTTTTTTTCATGGATACCTTAACAAATGTGAGTAAAATCTGAAATGCCCTTAATGAATACATCAAATTCATTCAACTTCACTGTCTTCATATTTCTTTCACCCAAATCTCTTCTTACAGCCGAAATTCTCTTAAAATTTCCTAAAATCTCTCATAACTTCTTATACAAATACAATTATATATTCATTTCTTTAACACCCACTCTTTCTTTAATTGAAAGGAGATTCATTACTTATTAAACAACCCAATAAGGTATGTTAATGTTATTGGGTTTTAAGTTTTTTAATTTGTAAGAAAATTTAAAAATTTCCTCACATTATAATGTTTTATTTTCATCATTTTTTCTTATATGTAGAAATATATGCAATGTAGGTTGTTTAATAATTTTTTCAGCAATATAATTTACTTATAGTGAAAATGTTTTCGCATCGTGCATTTCTTTTGATACCGTGTACTTCATGTAGTTAGTCATGTAGGTCATGTAAGTCATGTAAGTAATATAGTCGTGTAGTTCGTGTAGTTACTTGTATATGAAATTTGATATTATCGTTTTTATTGTATCATCAGATATGATTTTGGTGCATGTACCTATTCTTTTCAATAGTGAATGGATTGAGCAAAATGACGAGTATAAGTTTAAATGTTCCAAGGCTAAAGGGATAATGATACCACGATTGACAACATATACAGAATTGGTGGAGGAAATAGCTCAAGTTATTGATATAGATACTTCGAAATTCGAAATCACAATGAGTTCAAGCTTAAGACATCTGATCTTATGCCACCAATTACAATTCAAACCAATGATTATGTGGAATTTTTCTTAGAGGAAATAGCTAGTGGAATGGAATTTAGACAACCGTTTTGCGTTATTTTTTAACGTAGATCAATTTTAGCAGTTCCAGTGGCTAGACAACCTTCACCTCGTCCTTCATGGGAAAAAGCCATGGTTTCTCCAGCTACGTGCCTCCATCATTTCTTATTCTCAGTTCGAACAATTTTACTTTGCAGGTGAATCAGTAATTGAGTGTTTGCCTACTACACAACCTACTGACGAACAAGAAGCTGTTAATGAATTTGTGACTGGAGTTGATTGTTTGGATGAGCCACCATTAGCTGTTGATTCAGCATTAGGAGATAATACTCCTGCTACTATAAGTTCAAGAACCTCAAACAATGCACATGTGTCCAGAATAAATTTACTTGCTAGTAACAGAAATTTATTATCAACAGAAGTTAGGTAGTGAATATTATCACTCAAAAAAAAAAAGAAAAAGAAAAAAAAAAATGGGCATCTCCTTACTCAAAGTGCAAACCAAAGCTACCAAGAACAACAACCCTTTCATTTTCTCTATCTCTGCAATGCTTTAATAGAAAAAGGATGCCATGATCAGGAGACAATGACGACGAATCCGAAGATGCAAACACCAGGGATGACTGAATCATGATTGCCAAGTGGAATAATGCCGACCACTGAGCTTTGCCATTGACCCATAGACATCTTTAGTTTGTTCGAGTTGCAAATGAGGTATGAAAATGACTTATTACAGTGTGTGTCAGTTTTTTTTAAACTAGAATTAATTAATTTGACAAAAAATGAGTAATGAGTCTCAATAATATTTTGAGAGTGTTTTTGTTGCTTCCTTTTTTTTTTTCCATCAATGGGTGTTACGTGTAGGTTAATGATTTTCGTAAATGCATGCTCACTTGATTTTGATTGAAGATGGCTTTAGTTATATTATGTTGCCTTATGAATGATTGAAAATGGGTATGAAAACTTTTTATTTGTTTAAGCTACTATCACTGATTGTTGAACAGGGATTCATGTTAGTTTTTGTTAAATTACAGATGTAATTGAGTGTTGGAGATACCTTGAAGTGTATATTAATATGTTGAGGATACTTGATTTTATTTTTTTTCTCCTTAATCGTGATATGTACATGAGGGTTGAAAAAATGTCATGTCTCTCGCACTGGAGCGGTGCCTCACACTTGTATGTATGATTAATCAAATATCATTACGAAAATACAAGACGACATTGATCAATTATTGTCTGAGGGACTAACATATGAGCTCCCAACGTAAGTTAAACTATTTGGGTTATCTTCAAATTCTATTTTTGGCTTATCATAATTTTGTAGTTCTGAACCTTCCACTCGAAAATGGTGTTATTTAATTTCAATTGATGCTTTCGTAATTTTGTTTGCTACAAAGGACATTTATTTATGGGTTCCATTGGTCAGTTATTTTATCCTTGATACCTCAATCTTACAATCGGACTTGGAAATAGATAGTTTTTAGAATTCCCTTGAATTTGCATTATTAATGGATAGTTTTTAGAATTCCTTGAAATTTGAATTATTCATCTTCATTGATTGATTCTATTTGCATGGCATAAAGTAGCTTCTCTAAAGTGTTTTTTTTTTTAACCAACAAAGTGTTGGCTGCACTGGTAATGGAGTTCTCTTAAGTGGCTTGACTGGATTTGTTCCTCAGTTCGAGTCGCAGGAAAGTCGTTTTGGCTGCACTGGTAATGGAGTTCTCTTAAGTGGCTTGACTGGATTTGTTTCTCAGTTCGAGTCGCAGGAAAGTCGTCTTTGTTGGGAGAACTTGTGTCTCTCGGTTCGAGCGGGGACTTCTAGTCTGAGTAGTGGTACAGACTTAAAGGTGACTCCCACAGTTGGGGCATTCCCCAGGATACTTCGTGGTCAAAACAAAAAAACAAATGTTTTTTTTTTCTAGTTTGGCTTCGTTTTAACAAATTTGGACTAAAGCTAATGTTTAGATTTGAGGTTGCTTTTTATCCTTTTACAATTTGGTTGAAAATGCAACATAAATCTTATTAGAGGAAGTGAATTATTAATTTTTAATAATACTTGTTTTTTGCTGATGGGTATATAGTTGCTTATAACATCAGACTAGGCTTTATAGAAGGTGTATGGATGCTGAGAGTGATTGATGAAATCCAGATGCCTATGAGAGAAACTGATAGAAATCCAATATTAGTGGATACAAAGATTTGAGCATGAGACACTTCTTGCTGAATCTCAAAAAAGAAATGCAAGGTGTGTACATTTGGATGGTTTTTTTTTTCGATGTGATTGCGATTAAGGATTTATTTTTTAATGAATCACGATCTGTTTATGTTGCTGATTTTCTTATATCAACATGCCTGCTGCTCCACAGAAGTGGTAATTTATGTGTGTGTCTCAGAAATACTGGGATTATTGCATTATATAAAATGCGTTCAAGCTTGAACCATTTTTTCTGCAATAATTTATGTAGGTGCTTTAAAGCAGATATAAGTTTCAAAGAGATCAGTCACTGCTCGGAGCAGAAAAATTTGCATACGATTATGATTTGTTCCAGAGCCAATTTGAAGTTTGTCTTGAACTCTGGAAGGGTGAGCGAGAAGCCAGTTTCACTCCAGTGGAAATGCTGCTATTGTCAATTTGAATTTGTGTGCCCCGCAATTTTAAAGCCAGAAATCACACCTATTCCTTCGCAGGCAAACTCTGATAATACACCGAGCTAGGAAAAATAAATCTGACTTTATTTCTCCGTATATAGCTTCCTCATTAAGGTGAACTAGTCCCGCATTCGGTTCCAGCAAAGAAGCAAATATTTTTCCTACTTTATTGTATATTTGCTGATCCGTGGTGTGTTTTCATATAATGTGTGTTTATCATGTAACTTCAGCATCTGTTGTAGGTTTCATTGTTGTGATTTCATATTTTATTATTCTTTAAACAGTAGAGTATTATATCCATAATCCATTGTTGTGATTTCATATTTTGGTCATTTAATCAAGCAACAAACGGTCAAATAAATGGTATTCTAACTTCAAGGGAGGTGATTGAGAATACGTAAATACAATCTATCAAACTGAGAATACGTCAAACTACAGGGGAGGTTTCTGATAATTACCCTTAATTTCCGACATGGCAGAATGCAGAAATGCTTGGGAAGCAGCAGCAGAAAGTTTTGTCAAGTCAGTGGGTAATTTTTAATATGAAATTATTTATCCGCGGTAGCCGGAGTCATTGTGTTGTAGATTCCTGTAATCTTCCTGTATAACGCAGTTCCTAGTAGTTTCGTCGTCAACAACACTCGTCGCGCAGCCACTCGAGTGGAGGACGGAGCTCCATTAGGAAGAGAAGTAAAGAAAACGCAACGGTAGTAAGACTTTCTTTTACTAGTCATTCTTTTTTGGTTTTTACAGTCGCAACCATTTCAAATCTTTATTTTAAGTCTTTAACAACAATAACAACATCAGACATCCATACATACATATATATATATATATATATATATATATATATATATATATATATATATATATATATATATATATATATAATTTATTTATTAAAAAATTATAATAAATAAAAAAAGAAAGAAAAAAAAAAACACCAGCAGGTCGAGACCATCATCAGAAGAAAGAAGAAAGAGAGAAATGGCTGCGACGGTTACTCATGTTGCTTCTGCTGTTGTGGTTGAAGAAGAAAAATCACAATCGCTGCAAGAAGAATTGTCGCTCCCAATTTTACTCGCCGATCGAGTCATAAAATCGGCTCAGGAAGCCGAATCCTCCAAACAAGAATGCGCTGAATTGAGAAAGCAAGTGGAGCGTCTCTCGCAAATGCTCCGCTCCTGCGTCCGCCTCTCCACCTCATCACAGCCCCTCTACGAACGCCCCATCCGCCGCGTCGCCGCTGACGTCGCCAAGAACCTCGACCGCTCCCTCACCCTCGTCCGCCGGTGCAAGCACGCCGGCGTCCTCCGCCACGTCTTCTCCATCACCACCAACGCCGACTTCAAGAAGGTCTTCTCCCTCCTTGAATCTTCCATCGGCGACATGCGCTGGCTCTTGACCATCTTTGACTCCGACGAGGCCAACCTCTCTCTCCCGCCCATCGCCAGCAACGACCCCATCCTCGCCTGGGTCTGGTCTTTCATTTCTGCCATCCAGATGGGCCAGATCAAATCCCGCGTTGACGCCGCCAACGAACTCGCGTCCTTGGCGCGCGACAACAACCGTAACAGAAAAATCATTGTCGAAGAGGGCGGAATTCTCCCTTTGCTAAAGCTCCTCAAAGAAGCCGCCTCGCCCGACCCCCAAACCGCCGCCGCCAACGCGCTCTTCAACATTGCTACTGACCAGGAAACGGTGCGTTTCATTGTTGATGTTTTAGGGGTCCCCATAATTGTTAGTGTCTTGGGAGAAGCTCCCATGAAAGTTCAAGTTGCCGTCGCTAATCTGGTGGCGCGAATGGCTGAACTCGATTCAATTGCACAAGAGGAATTCGTTAGAGAGAATGTTACAAGGTCGTTAATTTCGTTACTGTGTATGGATATAGCGTTGGACTTGCCTAAACCTGAGTCTGCTAAGACTACCATTCATTCACTTGTTCAAATGAAAAAAGAAATGACAGAGAGGTCTACAAATGTAACCAATAACTCAGATGGTAGCAGTCGCGGTGGGCATGGGCAGCATTATAATAAGAAGGATAGGGAGTTAGAGACCCCGGAAGTGAAGGCTAAGGTTCGGATTGCATGTGCTGAGGCTCTTTGGAAGTTGTCCAAGGGATGTTTATTGTGTTGCAAGAAGGTTACAGAGACAAAAGGCCTGCTCTGTTTGCCCAAAATTATTGAGATGGAGAGAGGGGAGTTGCAGTTTAATTGTTTGATGACAATTATGGAGATCACTGTGGTGGCAGAATCCAATGCTGAGCTCAGACGTTCAGCTTTCAAGACTAATTCTCCCGCAGCAAAGGCCGTTTTGGACCAGCTTTTGAGATTGATTCACGAAGAAAGTGATGCCATGTTGCAAACTCCAGCTATTAGGTCAATTGGTTGCTTGGCAAAAACTTTTCCTGCAAAGGAGAAGAGAATGATTGGCCCTCTGGTTGCTCTGCTTAGTAATAGGAATGTGGATGTGGCGACAGAAGCAGCTATTGCCTTGAGCAAATTTGTGTCCCCTGATAATTTCAATCGTGCAGAGCACTCAAAGGCAATTATTGAGTTTGATGGTGTTCCGCCTTTGATGAGGTTGTTGAAGATTAGTGATCGAGCACAAATGCATGGACTTGTATTCTTATGTTACCTTGCATTGAGTGCGGGAAATAGTAAGGCTCTTGAACAAGCCAGGGCATTGAATGCTCTCGAGGGAGCAGCTCGTACCGTGTTACCTCAACGTCCTGAGCTGAGGGATTTGTTTGCTAAAGCAATATACCACCTCACTCTTTATCAGGCTGGAAGCCATCCTCATAGACAAACTTATGCACCGTAGATGCCTCTGTTTGAGCAGCTAGTTATTTCATCCTTCACATTTACTACTTGTGTTGTAAAATTGTTTCATTATTTGTGAATGGAAGGCAAAAAATGTATGATGATAGCACTAGAGATATGTTTTTAAAAAAGAAACTAATAAGAATAATAATAATAATAATGTTAATCAGTTGCCTTTACCTGTATTTGTTTGTCTGTAAAAATGTATCTGTAGTTGGCAGTACATAATTCAACAGGATTTTCTGAATGTGATGCCGAAGAAATAATGCATGTTTGGGCAGAAGAGGTTTCTGCTGAAGTAATTGGAGCTAATAAGTTTGTTCTAAGTACTGTAGTTGTGGCTTCTGCTCTTTGTCCGCAAAACCTATGCTGGTTTGAGATCCCTGAACCGCCGGCCGCATATTGCTCAAATATAGTTGTAATCCCATTGACATCCTGAGTCAGAATGTGGCTTTGAAGTTGATTTGGCTTTCATATTTTCATCAGTCTATTGCATCCATCACATTCACTCCTGTAAACAATAAGCACAGATTACTCTTTCTTTCTAATAGCTTCTGGGCTTTTGTTATGTTGCATATACATGATTATGTAACAGCCGTTAGATTTTTATCTAACAGTTGTGAAAATAACATGATTTTATTATTTTATATTTTCACAACCGTTGAATGAAAATTCAACTACTGTTACATAATCATGTAACATACATGATTCTTCTAAATAAAAGTAATATACCAACTATTGTTGGTGACATTAAGGCCTTGCAGATGATGTCCTTGTTGCTTGCAAGAGTGATTTAGAGAATTCCATTTAATTCATTAACGTGAATTCTCAAAGATTGTGAGTAGAGAATTTTTAGAATTCATAAAAAATAATACAATCAACTAATGCATGTATGATATATATAATTCACTTTAATGTAACTACCACTTGTATGATAATTTTTCAAAATAAATGCATATATGTTATAACATCATTTATTTGTAAGGCTGATATGGTACTTCTAATGTATTCTACGATATGTTGAGTAAGCGCATGGCTGCCATTGAGAGTAAAATCATAGGCTCAAGCCATAGTTGCGCATTACTTCTGCCAATGCTTCCCCCACACCCTCCCCCCGGCCGGCCCCCGGGGGGGGGGGGGGGTTGGGGATATGCTACTGTTGCTGGATATGATGCAGCATTTCTGTTGCCACCACCGATCCAATTTTTCACATACAGTAGTTGTTTCCCTTTCTGGAACTCCGCATCATTTGTAGTTTGTATGCCCATTTTATTTTGATCCACAAAATCTAACGATGATTGGATGGGCCGGGCTGAGCTTCTTAGAGTTTTCGTTTCGGGCCGGATCGGCACATTCTAGTTGTTGATAAAACATCCTAGAGTTGGGCTTTGACCCCTAAAAAAAAATGACGTCATAATAGCAATGGATTACGAAGACCATGCCTCCATGTATCGTTTCTAAAGTAAAAGATATTCATCAGCTTATTGAACTTGAGTTTCGTTATGTGTACCATGTAATTATGATTCGATACATCTGTCTGCCGCTTAATCAAACTTCAAACATAAACTTCATCTTTGATTGGTGTCACTCAGAGTCAAGAACAGTCCAGCTACTTTGATTAGTTAATTTATTAGTAAGCTTTTTTTTTTTTTTTTTGAGTAAGCGCATGGCTGCCATTGAGAGTAAAATCATAGGCTCAAGCCATAGTTGCGCATTACTTCTGCCAATGCTTCCCCCACACCGTCCCCCCGGCCGGCCCCCGGGGGGGGGGGGGGGGTTGGGGATATGCTACTGTTGCTGGATATGATGCAGCATTTCTGTTGCCACCACCGATCCAATTTTTCACATACAGTAGTTGTTTCCCTTTCTGGAACTCCGCATCATTTGTAGTTTGTATGCCCATTTTATTTTGATCCACAAAATCTAACGATGATTGGATGGGCCGGGCTGAGCTTCTTAGAGTTTTCGTTTCGGGCCGGATCGGCACATTCTAGTTGTTGATAAAACATCCTAGAGTTGGGCTTTGACCCCTAAAAAAAAATGACGTCATAATAGCAATGGATTACGAAGACCATGCCTCCATGTATCGTTTCTAAAGTAAAAGATATTCATCAGCTTATTGAACTTGAGTTTCGTTATGTGTACCATGTAATTATGATTCGATACATCTGTCTGCCGCTTAATCAAACTTCAAACATAAACTTCATCTTTGATTGGTGTCACTCAGAGTCAAGAACAGTCCAGCTACTTTGATTAGTTAATTTATTAGTAAGCTTTTTTTTTTTTTTAATGACTGTACTTCGCCTAGATATTGTTTAACTTCAGAGACTCTTTTAATTAGTCTTTATCAACATTCAACAACAAAATAAAGGGATTTTTTTTTCTTCATTATATTGAAAATAGCATACATTTCATAATACAATATATTCTTCTTTCTGTAGTTGTTCTCTCTTCTTTAATTTCAGTTTCCAACTATGGAAACAATATTGAATCAATTGTCTTACTCCACCTAACTCCATTCATTAAACCAGCAAATATAACAAACTGAATAAAGACTGTAGAGAGAGAGAGAGAGAGAGAGAGAGAGAGGGATCTTATGGAGCAAGAAAGCGATTATACCCAGCTAACTTAAAAAATTATATATCTAAATGCTAAACAAACAATCATGAAACATGTATTTAGAAGCTTTCTTGTTCATATATCCAATGGGGTAATCAATAGTGACACGAAAAAACACTTTTCTCAGATCGAGCTGTCAATGGAACGGCTAGCTTATCTTTAATAAGAAGCTAGCTATTAACGTTGAACTTAAGAAACAACCAGATGTTATTTCATTTTAAAAATGCAGTTCCTTGCTCTTTAATGTTTAAGGCCATTATAACTGTTAAACCTAACTGCGATTCAATGGAGCCTCAATAATTATCATTACTGTCAGGAATTTGAAAGAGTGTGACTCTCACTCACACACGACGATTCCTTAATCTGCAACAACATGCTAAACTAAGCAATATATAAAGTCATTAGCCATTTTCCCAACACCACCATTAGAGCTGAGGACTTAGGCTTTGCGTCTAAAAGAATTACATAGGGAATGGAAAGCGATGTAAATTAAACGGTGAAGCAAACTCTAATTAAGAATTCATAAAATTACGCGAGCAAGGTACCTTCATGATTACTCAGAATTAGTGTCATTCCTTTTACACTTCGCGCATGAAGTTCCGGTAGCTGAGGGGTCCATTTCATCACATCACATGTTCTCAGAATATTTTCGTAACACTGTTGAAAAACATTTCGCCTTTTGCAGCTTTTGTTTTCTAGGCAGCAGAGGCCCCGAAGCTATAAATAATTAGTGGAGCAAATTAATTCTTGAGTTGTTTTCCACGTTAATTAGTGAAGGAAAGTCGCATAGGCTTATAATTAAGTTAAAATTAGGATTGGTCCTTTCACCTAATATACTAATCCTTTGATTGAATACTTATAAATCCTAAGCGCTTCCACAACCTTTACGTTTCTTTCCTTGGACCGCCATGACTAAGGGCTAGTTTGGGAATGCTGTAGCTTTTAAAATAATTGTTGTTAGCTGTGCTGTAGAAATAATCAGCTGTGAACAGAATCAGTTAAGTGTTTGGTAAATTTTGTTTCAAGAAGTACTGTGAGTTTTGAAAGCAGTTATGGACGTTTGGTAAATTTTACTGTTAAACTGCTGAGAGAAAATAAATGACTAAAATATCCATAATATAAGATAAAATTTACTTATATATATAAAAACATGTACATATAATATTTTTAATTGTGTATTATAATAATTTTACTAAAAATAAAATTTATAATATATTTATTTTATTTTTTTTATCTTAAAGCAATTGATAATTAAATTAATAATATAGTGAAATAAATTTAATAATAATTCGACCAATAAATTGATATTAATAAATTTATATTTATGAATTATAATACAAATTTTTTATATATTATTTTGTTTCCAATTTGAATAAGGATAATTTTGGATTTAAATAATAATTTTAAGGATATTTATGGAATTGTATTAAATGATAAAATTGATTTTCAAAATCAGAATTTAAAAGCTACTACTTCCCTGCTTTTCAAAATCAGCTGTAGGAGAAGCTGCTTTTGACAAAAGTGATTTTGATTTTTTTTTACCAAACACTAAAACTACCTTTTAGATTTTCAAAATCACTTTTAGGTCTCCTAAAAGCAATCCAAAACGGGCCCTAAATGGGTTACTGGGGCGGCCATATTGTGTGCATGTACGTTTCATATTTTCGTGCCCTTTTTCACTAAAGGCTAGGACCAAAAATAAATAAATAAATAAATAAATAAAAGCTTATGCTCAACACATTATACTGGTTACCCTTTTATCATATAGCATTTTCACTTGAACAAAAATTGATGATTATTACTCATACTATTTGATTATTGATGCTATTTGTTAGAGATTAAAACTTCGATCGCCCTTGTCAGTTCAGTAATGCGATTGGTTTATTTCCGACTTTCGATGCGCTATCATTAGTTATAGCATGCCAATTGAAGTTGACGAACACTGTTGTTTGACCAATCAAACGGTTAATTAAAAATTGAAGCTTTTTAACTAAAGTTGGTTGGTGGTAGTGGTTCGGTACTCTCACTTCTTAAGAGAGGTTATGGGTTCAAGCCCCGCTCTTATATGGAGTCATCACTTTGGTCAGCACTTGACTCCTTACGAGCTGACTCGGTGCGAGCGGGAATTAATCTGGGTCGTGGTACGGGTTTAAATGTGCCTCCTACAGTTGGGGCCTGCTCAAGACCACCTTGTGGTTCAGACCAAAAAAAAAAACTGAAGCTTTTTCTTTATTGTGCCTCCTACAGTTGGGGCCTGCTCAAGACCACCTTGTGGTTCAGACCCAAAAAAAAACTGAAGCTTTTTCTTTAATATTTTTTTTTGTAATAAGTACCTATTCACTTTGTCTGGTTAATTCAATTAAAAGGTAAAGCCTTTTACTACATAATGTACTTGTTTCATTTACTTCCTATATCCCTTACACAATACAATGCATGTGGGCATACTTGTTCTCTAAGGGTCTAATAATTCAAGTGTTTTCAAATAGTTTTATTTGATTGATACGACTATTTAAATTTAAATTTTTAAAAAATAGGAGTTTGAAAATTTGATAATGATAGGTACCAAATATTTTTAATTATCGCCATATAGGGATGCAGGGAATGCGATAACCACTTGAAATAACCATTAATAGTTATTGATAAACTTAAATAGCCATAAGCTGTTAGCCTATTCAGATTTATACAAAATTTCCACTCTTCCTATTTTGTATTTCATCATGTAGATTTTTGCCATCACATAATGAAATTAGTGTTAATCTACAAGTTGGATTCGCAAAATTAGTTCATTAATCAGCTAGCTTCAAATGTTGAAAAGTATATATGAACAACTTGTGTTAGTGGTCTGGTCACAATCCATGCAGTCCAACTTTAGAATGGTGCAACAATTTTAGTTAAATGGAGGGCCGGCTTGCTTTTTTGAGTAATAGAAAGAGCAGAGGTGCAATTATGGGAGGAACAAAAATGGTACGTACTGGGGATTAATATTATAAAAGTATCCAGCTAATGGGCTTTCCATTTTCAAGGACATGTGGGGGAGAGAGATCATACAGAGATTCCAAAGTGGGTTTTGTTAGGTATCTGTTCATCAAGTCCCAAAATGAATTCAAACTCATAGTTGATAATGACTTTTACATAGTCTTCGATATCATCATTTGAAAGAGAGAGAGCTGTTGCTGTTGTTGCTGCATTGTGCCTCATTGCCATTTGTTGGTGTGTCGTGATGCTCATTCATAACCCATCCATAGATTATGTAAATTCCAATTGCAAATGGGTGTGTCTCTGTTACAAATTGCAGCAGCTTTTTATGCCATTTTCAAATGACCCACCACCAGCAATTGTACTAGGTATATTTACTAACTACTTGCATGAAACCGTTATATATTCGGTTTTAATGGTACTGTCTTTAATTTGCATTATTTATATATGGCCATTGTAATGATATGGGAAAGGAATATTAAATTGAATTGCTTGCCTGCATTTGTATACAGTGCCTTGGAAGTTGGAACCATTATTGAAGGTTGAACATACAGTTGCATGTTGCCTTTGCCTTATCTCTCCAATAATGGAAATGGAGAGGCCAGCCAGCAAATTTTAGAATTTTGGACGGACACACAATCCATGGCTGGAGCAAGCAAAGAGGATCAGATGACAGGAAATCATGCAGCTTCTTGGATATGACTATATGCATGCATAGCCATATATAATCTTGTTATTATAAATCTCTGCCAGCGATAGATTCAAAAACAAAAAATCACATTTTAAATCTACCCCACCTTGCTAGCTAGCTATCTGAGTAGTTTATACACACACACATACAAATTCAAACATTCAATTAATAATACACCAATATATATCATGTGTTTAATTAAAATAATATATTGAAGAAGTACTCCAAATTTTGCCAACAATTAAGAAAAGACTGGAAGTGTTTGGTACAGTTTGTGGGGTTCAGATCAAATAATCAGATCAACTTGTTTGCTGTTAAAAGCAGTTTAACTTACGACAGAGACAACAAGAAATGAAAATGGCACCATAACAGCACACGATAATGATAATTAATTAATTAGTTAGATACCATACCAAATAAGGATTAATTATTTTAGTAATTAATTTTCACTCTTCAAACTTTATGATCATTATTCAATCTTCCCCAAACAGGCCAATACAAGAAAATTAAAAAGGGGAAAAAAAAAGAAAGAAAATGTCATGAACTCAAACCTTTCAGTGGGAGTTCAATTTCTGTACTATCAACATGTGTGCGTGTGTTTAACTAGAGGGACAGAGAGAATATTAAGAAAGGCTGGAAAAAAAAAAAAAGAATTTACAGTTCAAATGTGGTTGAAGATATCAAAATTAGCTGCCGTTAGATCTTCTGAAAGCGACGTTAATGGATAGCTACTGAAATCTAATGAGCTCGGAGTATGAAGCTGCCCTTCCTGCCATGGACTTGGTGTAATTATTTCTTCGGATTTGATGATCCCATTGACCTGAAACTGATGAAACATTGAGTTTAGTTTGTTCTCACTGTCCCACGAGAATGCTGATGCTGATGCTGATGCAGATGCATTTTCCACCAAATTGTTGATTTGAAATCCACTGTAATTGCTCATATTTGAACTGTTGCTAGAACTTTCCTTTGCTTCATTCAAGAAGAAGGAACTTACTCTTGATCCTGAACCAGAAGCATCAGAAAAATCAGCCATCCCCGACACATTTCCATGATGGTCAAAGGAAGCTGTCAAACCTGGGGCAATTGAAGAGAACGTAAAGTTGGAACTCGTATCGAATTGATTCTCATGAGGCTGATACTGTGATAAAAGATTCGAGTTATCATATCCGCTTTGATGATCAACGCCACCTGCTTGGAATTCAAAAGATGAAAACGGATCATACGGATGTTGGTTGTTCCAAAATTGGTCTTTCGAATCGTCCGGTAATCCATTTCTATAGTAAGATGATGAATGATCATTAGCAAGAAATATTGGCTCTTGTGCTGTGAAAGTCGAAACATTACTAGTACTACTGCTCGGTAGCGGCCCTTTAGAGTGTGGCATTTGCAAACAAGCCTTATCTGTACAAGCACTACTAGGAGTATTCCTGTCCTTTTCTTCTTTCACTTCAATTTCAATAATATCCGCTATTGGCTTGTGGGTTGCTGGGTCTATGCCTTGCTTCATCAGCTTCTTCTTCAAACATGAATTCCAGAAGTTCTTTATCTCATTGTCTGTTCTTCCTGGTAACTGCGACGCAATCTGAGCCCACCTGATGCATTTCACAAAACCAAGACCATTAAACTTTCAAAAATATATACTCAAATAGAAAAGCAAGAGTGCCCACTGGATACTTCGTTGTATTCAGAATTAAAAGAAAAAAATTAAGCACCTGTTTCCAAGAACTTCATGGAGACTGATAATGAGATCCTCTTCTTGTTGTGAGAACATTCCTCTTTTGAGGTCAGGTCTCAAGTAATTTATCCATCTCAACCTACAGCTCTTTCCACATCTTTGCAAGCCTACAAGAATCAATCAATTTATCACAACATTCATAATTAAAAATTCATCCCGTACACCCGATCATAAAATTAAAAATACATATGAAACAGTGAATTAATACCAGCTAGCTTAGGGACTGAACTCCAGCAGCCAACACCGAATCTTGTAATGTAATTGTACAGCTTCTCATCTTCTTCAGGCGACCACAACCCTTTCCTTAACTTTTGCTTCACACAGCACGAATGGCGTCCCATCTTTTCGATTTGTAAGTTTGCACAGGCGTTACAGATTGAAAATTAATTAAAGTAGCTAGCTTTGCTGCCAGCCGCTAGCGTGATATATATCACTACTCCAATGATCCAAATATATATGTTTGTGTGTGTTTTGTAAGTTTAATTGAACAGGGAATAAAGAGTGAAAAAAAATGAAGAATAATTTTTGATGATTTAAAGACAAGGGGACTGAATCATACTTAGAGTTGAAGTTACAGAGAGAGAAAGGGCTTGCTGGGGATGGTGAAGCAATCAAGTGGTTTTTACGCAAATTTGGTGCTTCTGCCTTTTTTGCATTGCACTGGATTGGTTTTTAAGATATCTCGATCTCTACAAAATGAAATACAAATTAGAAAGTTATTTACATGAGAACAACTCCATAAACGTGTACTTATGATTTATACCGTCAGATCTCTGTGTTTTTTTTTAAATTAAATAACGCATATTAATCATGTAATTACAATTATGTCTTGTCACATGTCACAACAACATTTTGAGGTTCAATATATAGGCTTTTATTGATATAAGTATTTGGCGTTTGCATTAATGACAACCTACCTTAATGGCTCACGACTAATGGTAAATTGGCCAATCGAGAAGAAACCGATTAATCTTTTTTATTCAAAAAAAAAAGGAAAGGAAAATTATCGTGCTCCATTTGTTTGGGAATTTCATCAAGAATTTTACACCGGTTAATATAAATAAAGCTAAAAATGTTGTCAAAATGTTTTTTTATGTACGAGGCAAAAGCCTTCCACAAGTGCTTTTTCATAGAGATCTGTCGTGTATAGTTTCACAAAAAATGTTCATTTTTTATGCATGAAACATGGATGCCTGGGACGGCAGTTTTTTTTCTATCTTTTTATATTGCAAGAAAATGTTCATTTTTTTTTCTTTTGTTTTTTTTTTATATTTTTTTTAATCTCGTTTTACTTGTTGAAGAAATGGAGCGATTTTTTTTTTTTTTCCTTTTGCTTTGCTTTGCTTGCCATCAACCCTAAAGCAGTTCAATGCATTTGATTTATTAATTTATATATCCACCAAGATCATGTAAAATGTGATGCACTTCGCTTTCATATGTATAAAAGAAGGAAGGGAAAGGAAGACATTTTGCTAGCTCTCTTCAAAATTTGCATTTTCCACTGGACAGCCGACACAAGTTCTTGGAGAAATGAGCACTGCATTCTTGTATTTTGATATGACTCTTCATCATGCTCGTAAATCAAACCTTCTAAAAACGGATTGATGCTGCCCGCGTGGCGAGGTAGTATACATTACTTTCACATTCTAGAAAAGGCCCCCGTCTGCAATTAAGCTTCAATGATTGCAGAGTTGATGGACGTTTCCATGACCGACAGTGACACGTAGGACGGAATAAATGCGAAATTTATCTTCGAAAATACGTAGCCAGCAGCGTGTACACAGCACAACCTCAAATCAAATCCACATATGGTCAATCACTACAGTCATTGGCTGACCCTATTTTGTTGGCATGATTTCGCATTCAGTTAATGATTCTATGCTAATGCACCGCCGCACCACCTAACCTCGGCAGTGATCCTGATCCCCTCTTACTCGATCAGACGGCTGAGTTTGAGGGCGTCGCATTTATGTATTTGAAGATCAGTTGAAACTCAAATATGAAAGAATAATGATAGATATCTCATATTTTTTTTAATTTTAAATTTGATCTAAACTAATTTATTATTAATTGAGTGGTTGATAATTTTTTAAAAGATTCAATTAAATCAATTGTATTATTTCACCAATAAATGTCATATCATTTGAGATAATTTTTAGATAAAAAATTAATATATATAGTACTGCTCAATAAAAAAGAATCAAGATTCTCTCATGATCTGATCATGTTCTGAGCCAATAAGTTCAATTATTGATTGATAGTTAATGAATAAAAAATAAAAAATAAATAAATTTTACCCATACATTACCACTCAAAAACACATAACAGCAAATCTTGAAAAACTCATAAGGGATCATATCAGTAGAAGATCATTTTTCAATAAAAAATTAGTTTGGCTTTTGGGCCATGAAGATCTTGACTCGTGTGAAAATTAGCTTGTCGGGAAGTGAAAGAGATCATCATCATATCGTCAGCGTTGGCATTAGTATGAAATTATTAGTACGAGACAATAATGTTCAAACTAATTATGACTTTGTTTACTCTTTCTTCTGTACCTGTGAGGCATTTCCATTTGTTTAATCTAAACCACAATTCAAACTTATAAAAAAAAAACTACGATGTCTATATTCATACATCGGTAACCTTTGTGGTGGTAGCCGCCCTTGTGGAATTAATTACATTTCCATTGTCTCCTATAATCTGATATGTTCACATTTTAAATAAATATAATGATTTTCAAGTTCTCAATAAAAACAACCTTGCACCAAATACAATCGACTCAATACGGTGTCGTTGTAAATCCGGTTATAAGTAATCACAATATTATGTGTATGCGTGTGCTGTGGATATAAAACAAAACAATAATGTAATCGGCAATTTATTTGGCATACAAAGGCTTGTAATGATGGAAATACTCCATGTATTACATGTAGGCTTAACATTATTCATGTTTTTATAGTGAATGATTAACATTTTACAATAGAGAGAGTAGGATTTTCTTACTTAGAGCTTTTTTATTTTTAATTAATAATATGCTTCCTACCTCATCCACTATGCTTTATTGTAAAAGAACAAAACCATGTATAGGGTGTATTCAATGTGTACGAGCTTGGGCCACAGATGTATTAGGAATGATACCTTGGGACGGATGTAAAGCAAAGCAAATTGCTTCTGCTCTAAGAACAGAGAACTGTGTTGGTTGTAAGCGATGTGAATCTGCCTGTCCAACGGATTTCTTAAATGCTCGAGTTTATTTATGGTATGAAACAACCTAAAGCATGGGTTTAATTTATTGATATTGATACTACCTGAAAAACTCACTTGAATCCGTTTTGAGCAGTTATCTCATTAAGGACAATAAATTAAGAGTACTTGTTAATAAATAAACATTGATTCATTGGATGTTGTTTTAGTGTAAGTTTTAATAATTTTAAAATCATGAGATAGATTGTTCTTAAAGGAGAGAAAGATATGTCCCTTGAAAAATAGCTAAATATCATTGATGACCAATGTTGAAGGTCTGAAAATAGGATCAGGATCGTCTCCTGATATGAGTACTCCTAATTTTTTACAGATTTTGTGTCACTTGTATTTTAGTATTAGTGAATGATTATGATTTAAATACTTTTTCTTTTTAATTTATTAACCATATAAAATTTGCTCATATGAAGATCAGAACAGGAAAGGGTCTCAATCCCTGAAAATAACTATAAACTAAATATGAAAATTGGTAGGAACAACAGCCCAATATATATATATATAATACAGCATTTGACCAGAAAAATCATTAATGTAGTAAATCACCCACAGATTACGATTACCTTATTATTTATTAATTTTTATGAAGTACTAGGTCTACGTTCGTTACAATTTCTCATTCGATATTATCTTGCTAAGGATTAGCTCACTAGGATCTTCATCCGATCAGTAGTATGAAACCTATTACAAGCATCCAAAACTCATCAACCGAACATCACGAGAGAATCCATAACACGCAGCATTAATTATCTTCTGCCTACAAATTTGACTCGTTTAAACCCCAATAATTAGAAACGTAAAAACGAAAACAATAAAATGGCCTCCGCGTGGATCATTTAGCTAACTAAGCGAGCTACTAATACACGCTATTAATTCCCATACGATATTAAGTTTTAGTTTCAATATAAAAGTCAACAAATGAATATAAGTGCTGGAAAAATGAGGACCTAACATACGAAATGAATGAAATGAATAAAATGAATAAATTAATAAGGTTTCGTTTAGACAGAAATCACCAACCGGTTCCTTAAAATTAAAGTCAATGATTTTTTTTTTTTTTCGAAAAAGGAAAAGGCAACCTAAAGCTGCTTCACTGGAACTGGTGGTAATTAGTTGGTGAGGAGTTATGACGCTAATTCTGATTACTTAAGTTGACAATCAAACGAGCTCATCATTTCGCATTGTTAATTACTAAGTTGACCGAGTGGTCACATTTTGATTCATGAATCGTGAGCTGCACCACTGCACCGTGCACAAGTGCAGCCCCTCTACTGTACTTCACAGTCGCAGCGAGCCCATATTAGTTGTCGTTTCATTTGGGTCTTTTGGCGTATTACGTTCGCTATCAAAGAACACAATCAAGCGTGTAAACGGTCATGAAAGAAGAAACCCTAGATTTTTATATGAGGATGATATTTTATTGTACAAGGCAATGGCAATGGCTATAGCAACGTCACGCCCCGATACATCACCAGTCAGTCTGCACAGAGAAATTAATGGACATATTTGTGTTTCTATGAGTTTCAATGTCTTGCCATGGCGGCCCATACTATAAACTCTTGCCACGTAAGAGCCCATGTGGGCACGACGCCATCATTGTTCCCCGACAAAGACCCCATCTCCAACGTGTTTTTACTCGCGGGTCAACCTGTTCGGTTCCCCCATTCTATTATTTTCTGTTGCTATGTGTCAGTGGTAATTATTCGCCATTTGTTGTTTCTAATTCTATTATTATTTTTCAAAAATTCTGAAAATTGAGATTCAGATGAGAAATGAACCTTCTCTTGTGCTTTCATAAAAGGATGAGGCTGAAAGATGTGCGGTGTGCTTTTTGCTCCAATATTGATATTAGGAGCCATGCACATAAATTAAATTAAAGCTATCTTTTCATCCAAGTCAACTTAATCACATATGTTGTTTAGAAGAAAAAGCAAAACACTCAATTATCAATAAACAAATGTTGGTCATATGTAATTATGTTGAATTTCGAATATCAAGGATTAAAGCACATCAAGTGAACTTTTTATGCCATAATCCTCCTTTGAATATTTACATCGTTTTATTAGTGTTTAACAGTTGGGTTTTACTTTCTTGAAAATTTTTGCACAAAAGAAACGGAATGAGACTTTGAACAAATCCAATACAATGATGAATAGCACCCTTAAAAATATTCACTAGCTTTCTGACAAAGGGATGGTGGAGCTACGTTTACACACGCAAAACTTGAAAGAGGGAAAAGAAAAAGAGAAACACTTCTTTGTCTTTCTAAAGTAGAAAAGGAGACAGCAATATATGGATAACTTTTCATTTTCCTATAATAGAAATTAGAGTTGTCTAATTTAAGTCTTGTGAAAAAAATTAACACAAAGCTCAACATCATTGGATTGAAGTACTCAAATTTTATCTACTGTCTAAAAGGTTGATCTAGCTAATTGAATGTACCTACAATCATTATTTATAATTGCTCTTTAATTAAGATAGACCAAGTACAATAGTAGTGATACTATGCTTACTCCACTTGGATATCAATTTTTTTTTCAATTGATGTGTTACCAATTATTTATTGTTACGTGTATGATAATAATTAACTTAAGGGAGGATTGTCAATTTTTCTCTTACTGTAATCAATATATACCATTTGTCCCTCTGTTATTTTTATAATGACCAATAACCCCCTGATAGCATAAGTTTACAATATTACCCTTATTTTCAAATACTCTTTTATTCATTTTTATTATAAATTAAATAAATTACATGAATGGAAATTAAAATAAAAAATGAAGTAATAAAAATAAGAAATATATATTTTGATGTGAAAAAATTTAATAATAAAATTATTTTTCTTGGAATTTTTTATTTTATAAACATTTTCTTATAATAAATATATAAGAAAGTTATTATAAAATGATAAAAAAAATTAATATAAGAAAGCTTGAATGGTAAATAAAATTTATTATGAAATAAATAATAAAATATTTTTCTTGTACTTTTTACATTTAATTTTAAAATCTTGTAAAATAATTATTAGAAGAAAATGTTTACAAAATAAAAAAGCATAAAAAATTACTATTAATTTTTTTTGTTCACATGAAAACATGTATTTCTTGTTTTTAATACTTAAATTTTTTATTTAGTTTCTATTCATATGATTTATTTAATTTATAATAAATATAAATAAAATTATATTTGAAAATAAGGATAATATTGTAAACTTATGCTGTCAGTGGGGCTATTGACTATTACAAAAATAATAGATATATAAATGGTATATATTGATTACAGTAAGGGGGAATTTGACAATCTCCTTTAACTTAATCATAAAGCTTTATATAATATCTTTAGGGTCGATTCAATTAATAAAAGAAATATAAAATACCTTGCTATGGGGGACTAGGCATAACATTATTCGTAAAAGGAATTTACTTTTAAACCCCATATTACAAAGAAAGGGAAATTTGTTAATTTGAATTATCTCCTCAGTATATACGTATGTGGCTTGGATGATGATAGTTATATTTACTAATCATTGTGTTAACTCCATAGCCATTGTTAGTCATATGATAGAGAAAAAAAAAATTAGTTTTCGTCCACACAACACGCAAAAAAAAAAAAAATTGTATACTTATTATACATAATAATATTGATTATCTTTATGGTATCTTGAGATTGAGGGGTGCATACCATACGATAAAAAATTGTGGTAACTTTCCAATAGAAAAGTAGACCGTTTTCTTTCCTTTCCACGCTGGCTCAATCAACCAACAATAAAGCTTCTTTTTCAAGAGATGATGATTACAAAATGATAGTGAAAGTAAAGCTTTGGAAACCCATTTCTTTCCCTTCATACTTCGCCCAAATGATTAGGCCTTTTGCCCCTCTCTCAACTTGTGTTTGTCTCCGTAGAAAAATATTAGAATATTTTCTTGTCCCAAAAATAATTTCTCCCTCCACCACGAAGGGCATTAAAACTCCATGCTATCACCCCCAACAAGGATTGTATGATATCCTAGGGTTTTGCGATGCTGAGATATAATCATATTTACAATTGATAATTGATAATTCGACTTCTGTGATATTGGACAAAGATTCATTTTCACTCATAGGATTTTATGCAATAATTCATTTCAGCTCTACATTTTAGATAATAGATCAAAATGCCCTTCTGTTAATTAATGGTTAGTTTATTGTCGTTTAATCATAATTTATTGAGGTTAAAATATGATTTTTAATTAAAGAGATACAAATCATTTTAAAATAAAAATTTCACTTATAATTAAATAACATTTGACTTTCTATATAAATTTAAAATTTAAGAATAACTTAATAAAATAATAATGCACTAAACAATATGTAGAATACATACATACATGTATGTATGTATGTATATTCTCAGGTACGGATGCTTAATACAACTTTCCTATGGTGTTATATTAACATTATATGGTGTTATAGTTAATTGAAAAAAAAACACACTAACACCATCTAGAATTAGTGTGAATCCATACAAAATCCGCATTCAACATTCATACCCAATATGTTGTATACATACATACATACATACATATATATATATATATACTCATTAAATTTTTTGAATGAATTAAATGATGATATAGTTTGATATAGCCATGGACTAATTGCCATTAACAACGAACTATAATTGACATAAGTCTTTAAAGTATTAAAAAAAACTCAAAAACACTACCAATTTTCACGTGCATTGTGTTGAATATTTTTCTAATTTTCAACTCAATTCAAACCACTCCACCGTATCTGAGTGCAAAACATAGTAAAGTAATCTACTATGGATTGATTATTGTTGTATAATCTGCACTAGCAATATACTTCATTTCACAAATACTCATCTCCAATTTACAGCTGCATCATGCATCTTTGTTGCCATAGTAAACACAAACATAATTCAAAATAATTTTTTTTTTGGGTACAAGTATAAGTGAATGTTTGTTGTTGAGATTATAGCTTCACAGTCATTAATATTTGTTGCAGAGATCAAAGTTGGGACAACAATAATATTAACCCAACTTGCTTCTATAATTTATTTTGACATTTGTCACCACTCTTCTATGACCATTATTATTTTCCCAAGTCAACTCATAGGATAATTCGAGAGTATACTTGTACGAATATAAAAATCATGATTCTCTTTTATATTTAAATATAGAGTTTATAGAGTTTTCATGACATCAAAACAAAGAGTTGATGACGTCAAAATAGAGTAAATACAAAATGGTTACTTAAGACAAAAGTTTTTCTATCTTTTTTAAGATTGTTTGTTTAGTAGAATTAGATAACAATATCTATTATTAATGTGTCAAATTTTTTTTTATTAAAAATCTTACTGTACCCTCAAAGATTTTTTATCAAATGACAGTAGATTAAAGATTAATTAACGGAAGTGCGATTTAGATTATTGTTTAGAAATTTTGATGAAGTAAATTGTTACATCAAACTAGTAAAGGGTTCTTCTCCGTGAAATGGGTCATAGTTTAAAGGGGGGCCTCATCATCTGTCAGGTTGTCTTAGTGGGATAGATCTAATGGCATAATTGCCTTTTTGTTAGCTTGAATTTTGGGTTATTAACATTAGTTTCAACTCCCTTTTTTAAGGTGTAAAATTCCAGGATTCCCGGGTCCCCCGTGAGTCCACGTCCATCAAATGGTACCCAATCCTTTGCCTTTAATTTTCTGGTCAAAAGTAGCAATTAGAGCGCCTTGAGAAGAAAAAACCTTGCATGTCTTTTCTTGATAATGCATAAAGCTCGAGTGATAAAAGGATGTACCCTAATTTAAAGGTCTTGTCCCCAATTGATAACATTTTCTTGATTTGACACCACTACTTTTTCTTGCTGGCCCACAAACAATTTTTTCTCATTTTGTGACCCAAAATTACCTTTTAAGTTTTAATATTCGTGAATTATAAGACCATGACTATGAGGCAAACCGACGCATGAAAAGGTTTCCAATTAGGTTCGAAATTTTGATGGGATGCTGTCGCCGACACGTCGGTCGGTCGTCCCGATAATTTTTTTTAGAATTGTTCATTTACGGTTTTACCTTTATATAAAAATAATGATATAACCACAAACTCTCATACAAATTTATTTTGTATAAATTAATTTGACATTAACCCATTAGTTGAATAAAAATATAAAATAATAAAAATAAATTATATAAACTAAAAATTATTTAATCCAATCAATTTAATCATATCACATCAGTTTGTATAAAAAAAAATTATACAAGAGTTTATAGATATATTATTACTTTTTACATAATATTTTGAGAGGCATTCGACCAAATTTTTTGACTTTACGCAATCTACTCTACTATGAGATTACGATTAAAGATTTTATTGAAATCTTTTAACGCCATTTAACGTAAAAAATGTGTTTGTGTAATTGTGTGTTTTGCACACTTCTTTATGATGCCTTTCCACCGACTTCGTTTTGTGTTTACTGCTGAAAATTGATTAAAAAAAGATGTGAACAATAACATGGTTTGACCACATGATGAATAGTGATAAGATTTGACCACATGGTGAATAGTAACAAGATTTGACCATATGATGAATAGTAATACGATTTGACCACGCAGTGAATAATAACACGATTTGACCACGCGGTGAATAATAATACGGTTTAACCACGTGGTTTGAACAATGTTTATCCATTTGATTATAAATATAAGAGCCTTTTATAAGTTTTCATTATCCCAAATTTGAGAAGTAAGAGAATGCAAGAGAAGCATTGAGAGCTTCCAACATGAGAGGGAAATATTCTTAAGCATGTAGATGTATTGTAGAAGTATTTAGCTCCTCAATATGGGTATTACGGGTTTGTTTTGTTAAGGGATATTTCTTGGGATTATGAAATTGGGGCTTGGGTGAGAGAAAATTATTTCTAAGAAAGTGGTGGTAAAAATTTTTTACATAGTGAATTTTTTCTCTAGTTGTCTTTTGGCAACGACCGTGATTTTTTTCTGAATTTAGAATTTTTCACATAAATCTTGTGTCATATGATTAGTGTATTCTCCATTTAATTTTTTCTGTTAATTTGTTGCTTGACAAATTGCTTGGAGTGATCTTAGAATGAAGCTCAATTTCCTAACATTTACGAAGAGAAAGCAAAACTTTCGTTCAAAACGATTTACATGGGTTTTCACTCCTGGCTAAGTTGATATCATTAATAAGAGTGAAGCACAACCTTTATTATTTTTATAAAATCTTATTTTAAATAAAATTAAATTTCATAGCAAATAAGAATTCAGCACACTTAAGCTCTGTTTGGCACAATTTTTTAAATAGAGCTTATTTGAGTGGTACTTTTTATTAATAGAATATTTATAAGTAGATTTTTTACCAACAATATTTGAGTTCTTCTGTTAATAGGAACTTTTTTAAAAAATTATAAAACTACTTTAATAAACAAGTCTTTTAAAGTTATGTTATCAAAAAAATGAAATTAATTTGAAATAAGTTAAGAGCACTTTAAACAACTTAACTCTTCAAAAAAGCTCTAAAACCTTCACTCTCAAAATCCTGAAATTTTAGTTCTAGCTAGTATAAACAAAATAATTTATTTGACCCTTAAAAGCTCTGCCTGAAATACATCCAAACAATAATAAAAATTTTGAAAAGAGCTTGTGTGATTTGGTTATTAGATAAGTCATATCAAATATGCACTTAAACCCTATTTGGTATAACTTTTCAAATGAAGGTTATTTAAGTAGAATTTTTATTGGTAGAGTTTTTATAAGTGGCGTGTTTACTAAAAATATTTTAGTTGTTGGTTGTCAACAAGAGTGTATTTAAGGAAAAAAAATGATATTTTTGAAATTAAAATAAAAATAATTGAAAAAGAGGTTTTATGAAGAGATTAGGGAGATGTCACTAATCCAACTCCACTAAGCTCGAGCATAAACTGATTTAACATGTAATGATGATCCTAAATTGAAATAAGAAAAGTCCAGGCCCCGAATCGAAAGGGACTTGAACCTTTAGGTATAAACGCACAATTAAAGTGATGCTTTGCTTTATTTGATTGGATACTTAATTTATATATGACATATTACGTGTCATTTATTGATTGAGTTTATAAAATTATTTATAATAAAAAATCAACTAATGTGGGGCCAGACTACAGTGCAATTGTAATACCGTGCCATAGTTGCACCAGTCATTGGATCCACTCAAGTGAATGGGGTTCATTTGAATAAGTGAGAATCTAACAGTTGGGTACAATTATGGCACGGTACTACAGTTGCACCACAATTTTATCCATTAATGTGATATGCATAGAAGTAAATTATTGTTAAACTTGTATGTTGAAATCCAACATAACTATTCGTAATAATTCTAATATTGTAAAAAATAAAATAATTTTTTTCTTTCTCATTACTAATATAATCCCTAATTTACCCTT
This sequence comes from Citrus medica, assembly GCA_002013955.2. Lineage (NCBI taxonomy): Eukaryota > Viridiplantae > Streptophyta > Magnoliopsida > Sapindales > Rutaceae > Citrus > Citrus medica. Next base: position 443,542 of record MKYO02005786.1, on the reverse strand, counting down.
ATTATGACTTTATGTCTTTATTGTTTCACCACTAACAAGCCGAGGTAATGATAGTCAACAGAACAACACAATCAAAACTAGTTAAAAAAAATGTAGGGGCTCACAAGATGCATTATGAATTGTGGGTAATCAATTAATGATGTAGATTAGCTTGTTAGCAATCATAGATTAAGAAAAGAATCAATAACATGAGGAGTTTGCGGAACAAAAAGTTGCAGCAATAAGTAACGAGGATTGTGGTAGCACATGTGTCCAAGAGACCGAGACTAACATAGCCCTCTTTAATTAAATTTCTATGAAGTGTAGCTTTTAAGACCCTTCTATTTATCTTATCAAATCCACTTGTCATTAAATTTTATTTTATATTTTTTTCATTTTTTAAGGAAATTGTCACAGAGACAAGTTTATAATTCAGAACTTTCGTCACAAAGGGAGAAGAAATTGGAAATTTTCATTAAAGTACTTTATTGCTTACTTCTTTAACTCTGTCAATATAAAATTAAAGAAGAATGAATTGACAAAAATAACTTGAATTATTGTCAGCCAACAAGTATATAACCCACATACAACGCCCAAGTTATAAGAATCATGAAGACAATTTTATTTCTTTTTGCCTTTGATTTTAATGTGATATGTGGATTGTTTGCTCTTAGAAATGTTGATGGGCCGAGGGCAATGGGCATGTTCAAAAACATGACAGGGGCAGATCAGGAATTAGATGGTGTACAACAAAGAAATTTGTTCTACTTCAGAATTCCTGGTGTGTATTTAGAAATCGGCTTTTGAATAGCTAACCTAAATCAAGCCCAGACTGTCGAGACAACTTAGGGTTGTGTTGGACCCGAAGTTGTGCTCCGACCTACACCACAGAATGTAGGGGATATGCTTCACATCGTCAAAAGAAAATTCGGCCTTTTTCTTTTTCTTTTTTTAATGAGGAAATTTTAGGGGTGTGAAAAGCTAAACTCTTCAGACAGTTGTACTTGGGCTTGAAAAAGGCCACTTTCACAACTAATGCATTGATTCAGCACAGGAGAAAAAAAACACCCTTAGCAGCAAACCAGGCAAATCAACTAACAATATATGTTATATAAAAAAGAAAGAAAAAAAAAACTAACGGTGTATGTAAATATTTTTTCCATAAAGAAAGAAAAAAAAAACTAATGCTATATTAGTATATATTTGTCAATTAAAAAACAACAGATATATTTTTCCTACTACGTTATATATTGTATAGTGAGTTTGCAACTAGAAGAAATATGTATTAGAGTCACAAAAAATGAGCAACACTAGGCTGGTGTTTTGTTGGAAGGAGAGGAAGGGGGAAGGGAAAATAATTTGAATTTTTTTTCTTATTTTTGTTGTTTGAGTTGACCATAATTTATAAACATTTAATTTTCATTAAAATTTAATATATATCATAATGTGAAGTTTAGATTTCACACTAAAGAATGACGAGTTCAAATTCCTCTTTTATTGCAAGTCAAAACATCTAAAATTACTCCTTAAATAATATTATCAAATAACTATTATTTACAATTTTATCTTATTGATTAAATTTTGTAGATAATTAATTTTGTATTAATAATGATTTTAACAATTTAATAAAATCACTTTACTAATTTTAATTAATTTACAAAAATAGAAATATAAATTTAAAAGTCACCATTGCCATCATCGCTGTTGAAACTAGTGCGTGCAACATCATCGCCCGTACCGTTGGACTTGTTTGCTTATGTATAACATTATTAGATTGTCATAGAAGTCAAAATTTGGTTATTTTTCNATTTTTTTTTTAAGTTTGAAAACTTTCTAGATTTCCTAGATTCAAATGAACACAAAGTATTTCAGTCAAATAAGTTGCTTTAATCTAAAGATCGTCAATTTTTGATAATTTTCATATAATTCTTGAGTTGAAATGAGATGGTATAGCGGTATCAACTCTGTTTTCTTTTTAGTTTTTCAAATAAAATTTCAAAATTATAATATATTAATTAAAAAATTATTTATATTATGTCATAATTTATTTATTTAGAAACAAACTAAATTAAATTGATTATAATAAATTATGTAAATAAAACAAACGAACTATCTTGTTCGACATTCAACTGCAACAACATTTAATCTCTTCTTGACCCACGATGCTGCAAAGACACAAACCCTCGATCCCAGTTGAATCTTGATCGACATTGATGTCCAGCTAGCTAGTTGCACGTTGCACGCCATTGAAGTTCCAAACTACTCGTGTATGACACCAATTACATTTTGAGACGAGCAGCTAACATTACTTTGATGGTTTATATTACTTGTGAGGTTTACATTACTCAGTTGCATTTTTTTTTTTTATGGTTTTACTGGTATTTTGTGTTTTCATTAATTATAAATTTTATGATTTTTTTTATAATATTGTCAAAGAGGTTTCAAATTTAAATTCAATTTAAACCGATTCAAATTCAAACTTGTTTGAAATATTCATCAAATCCGAACTACTTTAGATTAGAATCGGATGGATTTTTTCCTTCTAAATTATCCAAAATCTAATCAAATTCATCCGACTCTGATCTGACTCTAAAATTATCCAGTCGTGCTTTTAATAATGTTGAAGAAGTAAGATGAGAGTCACCCAACGATAAAATGGTTTCAACTAACAACTTTTCTTTTCTTTTTTCCTTTTAAATGACAACTAACAAAATTTGGTTCTTATAATTTCCAATTCGTAACTGAAATTGTACATTTAAATTAGTTAATAATATTCGAAATTCTCGTGATCTATGCTGGAATGTTTTTTTTAAAAACAACTAAAACAATCTCAAGCACTTGAATGCAGCTGCCAATTTAGGTTCATTACATATAACAAACCATGGCACACAAACCAAACTATCTATGACTTGAGAAAGAGTTAAAAGTCTTTGATGCGTTTGATACTACTAAACATAACGGCAAATGCTCACACAGACATTACAACATGGAAGTTGATATGCAGATGCAACAGGCAATACGAACAAAACCAACTTCAGGTCTAATCCATGGGCTTCCTCAGCTGGTGTCAGACATATCCAAAGTGTTGTAGTTAAGAAGCTAGCTTTTCAATGAGGTCAACGTGAGTGCAATAGCGGACCAACCACAAGGCATCAAGTGCATCTCCTTTCATGATAATCAGCCTGAAGAAGAAGGTCAAGATAGGTGTCCCATTTGTTTCCAATGCGAACTGCGATTATCATCTTCCTTAAGTCTTACTTTCGAGTCGCCTCCCTCTCTCGTCTCGTCTTCTGTGAATCGTTTGTCACTCTAGAGGAAGCCTGGTGGAGGCACTGGTCCAGGTTTTATGCAAAGACCTGGCCGCAATCTACATTGGATTTTGACGTACTGTTTTTATAATATGCACGAATCATTCTAGATTCCATTCGTAAATCAATCTACTTTTATGCTGCGATTATTAATAACTAATTTCTGTGTATTGAAATTGAAATTGAAATTGAAATTGAGAATTAGAATAAATTGTTTATTATTAATATATTTATTTTATTTTAAAATCAGAATAAATTATTTTTAATTATTAAAATAATCTTAGTAAAATATTATCATTATTTATTAATATAATAATTATTATTCTAATTAATAATAATAATAATAAATTAATAAGTTTTAATAATACTAATAATAATAATATTGTTACTAATAATAAATAATGAAGCACTTATTTTACCTTATACATATAACAAAACTCCAATAAAAACCAAAATATAAAAAGTGACAAAATTTAATTTAGAGATTATAAAAATCCATAAAATGGAGAGTTAAAAAAAATGAGAATTTATTTCTCAACTCCCATAAAAATCAAATTCTCATTCGTTAAATAAAAAAACATATGATGTATTCTCCCTTTTATTTTTAACACCTGAACACTATCAATCTTTTCCGTTCTAGATTTTGATTCCTAATCTTATAAATAAACATACGAGGTTCTTCAACCCATTGGAATTTTGAACTACTGTAGTAATTTTTTAAAAAATTAAAGAAAACCAGTTCACATTAAAACCAACATTATATATAGGGAGAAATAGCATTCCGTGTTTCGATTTCTGCAAAAAGAGGGGAAGGGGGAAAAACAAAAGTCATAAGAGGGAGAAGTCGCAGTTGAGCAAGATGGAGGAGCCAACGGAGGGCGCGTCGCTTGTATCAGGTCCCGATGGAAAGAAGCGGCGAGTGAGTTACTTCTACGAACCAACAATCGGCGATTATTACTACGGACAAGGTCATCCAATGAAGCCCCACAGAATCCGCATGGCCCACAATCTCATCGTCCACTACGGTCTCCACCGTCGGATGGAAGTCAACCGTCCATTCCCGGCGGGGCCCTCTGACATCCGCAGGTTCCACACCGACGAGTACGTCGAGTTCCTCGCCTCCGTGTCCCCCGAGTCGTCGGGCGACCCCTCCTTTTCGAGGCACTTGAAACGCTTCAATGTCGGGGAGGACTGTCCCGTGTTTGATGGGCTTTTTGGTTTCTGCCAGGCCTCTGCTGGCGGCTCCATTGGTGCTGCTGTTAAGTTGAACAGAGGTGATGCCGATATTGCCGTGAATTGGGCTGGTGGCCTCCACCATGCTAAGAAGAGTGAAGCTTCTGGGTTTTGTTATGTCAATGATATTGTCCTTGGCATTCTCGAGTTGCTTAAAGTTCACAGGGTATTTTATTCTTCTTCAACCTTCCCTGTTAACTTATTGAAAGATGATTTCTTCTTTATTGACTACATGGATTTGGTGTTTCTTTATCTATCTATCTATCTATCTGTTTGATTTACTTATTAACTGCTGAGCTAAGTTGGTGTCTTGTTACTGCATTTAAATTTGATGGTGTTAGATTTGTAAGTCAATGTTTCATATGTCAGTAATGATTGTAAGCTACAGCTGCTGATGAGATTGATTTCTGTTGAAATTAACTTATGCAATGAGGTTGGTTCCAAGATGAGTGTTTTGCGTGGAAGAGACTAACTGTTTGATGGTGATTCTATGCATACCTACTACATTTTGATATATAAAAATTTACTTTTGTCTTCACAGGTCTACTTTTCTCTCAATTTTAAATTATTTTAGCATCTTTTGCTGAGTTAGGATTGCATAAATATTGGCCATTAATTGATATAATATTTGATTCAGTTTTGCGGTTGCATATATTGCAAAATGCAAATCCGTAATGCTCTATCACATCCCACGTGTGATTGCATCATCTCATATCTTATTTTGGAAATTTGTTTTAGAATTTCCCACCGGAATTTGTGATCTGGTGGTACTTCTCTTCTTTTTGAAGGTAGAAGGTTTGGGTCCTAATGTAATAGGATCTTTGGAATGTGTAATCATCCGATCTTACTTATTAGAAGATAAATTACGATTTTTAAATGAAGCCTTTGTTTTGCTTTTTCTCATCTTGGAATTTCTGTATGGTTTTTCTGAGGACTTTGCTTCTATGTCATTTGGCAGCGTGTTTTGTATGTTGATATTGATGTTCACCATGGAGATGGCGTTGAGGAGGCATTTTATACCACTGACAGAGTCATGACTGTGTCTTTCCATAAATTTGGGGATTTCTTTCCTGGGACGGGGCATATCAAGGATGTTGGGGCTGGGCAGGGGAAGTACTATGCCCTGAATGTACCCCTGAATGATGGCTTAGATGATGAAAGCTTCCGTGGCCTTTTTCGGCCCATCATCCAAAAAGTCATGGAAGTGTATCAGCCTGATGCAGTTGTTCTCCAATGCGGAGCTGACTCATTGTCTGGTGATAGGTTGGGCTGCTTTAACTTGTCGGTTAAAGGCCATGCAGATTGCCTTCGCTTTCTTAGATCCTTCAATGTTCCTTTGATGGTTCTGGGTGGTGGAGGATATACCATCCGGAATGTTGCTCGTTGTTGGTGCTACGAGGTATCTTCCCTCTCAATCTTCTAAAAGTTCTTGAACATTTTTGTTGGTAAATAATGAAAAAAAATCATGATAAGTTTATTTCTGTTATTGCAGACTGCTGTCGCAGTTGGAGTAGAACCTGATAATAAATTACCTTACAATGAATACTATGAGTACTTTGGGCCAGATTACGCTCTTCATGTTGAACCGTGCAACATGGAGAACCTAAATGCACACAAAGATATGGAGAAGATAAGGTATTCTAATTGTTTACTTCCCCATTTAATTTGCTTTCATTTTCAAAGCTGCATTTTCATATTAAACTCTTATGCATTTGTTTGAAATGTCGTTAGTGCTACTTAATGAATTTTATGTATACTGATGATGATCCAAGACAGGGTAATTATCTGGGAATGGACTAGTTGACTATATTCTACACAGTTAAGATATTTCTTCGCTTTTGAAAAATATGATCAGTGCTAGTTGAGTTGTTTTTAATTATCTATTGTATGATGCATCTTTATTCTCAGATGCGGGAGGGAAAAGGTTGTCCTTTGCAGCTGTCTGCCTGCTTTATCTTTTAGGCATAAGTTTGTTTGAGTGGATTGGAGAACCTTGTCTGAAAGGCTCGTCTTGTAGTTTTTGTTTGGGAGACTGTCATTTGATCATTCTATTTTGTCAGTTTACTTGTGGGGTTTTTCCAAACTCCATATACTTTGGGATTTGTATTTGTTAAATCCAAATGGTCATTCTTTGACTAGTCATTAGGTCACTTATATTTTCTATTTATTTGCTAATCTATTAATTTGCTGGTCATCCAATTCCATGAGAGGAGTTACTGATAGGTAGTTCCTAAACCCTGGTGATCATTCTATGATTTGGCCAATTCTGACCATAATCTGCAGTTAGTATCTTTTAAAAGTATGCACTAGTTGCTCAATCCGTTCTTCCATCTCCTGGGCTCAAATTTGCTTTATTTTCATGGACCATTGTTGTCTGAGACATTTTGTGACAAATATAATTTCTCCAGGAACACACTACTTGAGCAACTGGCTGGACTAATTCATGCCCCCAGTGTACCATTCCAGACAACACCAGCCACTACCCAAGTTCCCGAAGAGGTCAGTAGCCAGTGCCAAATTTACATTATTATTTAGTTTGGTATTGCATTTTTTTCCCTTGATTATATCTCTTTTTGTTTTGTTCATATGTGATTATGATTGGATGTAGCCGGAAGAGGACATGGAGCGAAGACCAAAACCTCGCATCTGGAATGGTGAGGATTATGAGTCAGACCATGATGAAGATGATAAGCCTCCACACATGACAAATTTTGATGATCACATGATGAGGCAAGTGCACACGTCTTTCCCTTTAAGAGTTCCAAAAAAAAAATAATAAATTTGAATATTTGATGATAGAACTTTATACTTTCTGCCGATAATGGGATTATTTGAGAAGTTGGGTAAGAAAGTCCTTGAGTTTTACTTATTGTGCAAGTTTTGTACTGAGATTACGTGTTTTTGTGTGCTATTTTCTTGTTACAGGGATGGTGCAGATGACATGGATGAAGAGAAATCGGATGGACATCCATCACCTAGACATTAGTGGAACTTTGTATTGTAGCTTCCAATTTCCATGTAGACATGAGACCTCCTCTCATCTGGGAACTAACTCTTTCAAGCCAGTATATTTTTCCAGTAGGGATTTCTTGTTAGATCCTTTTGATGGGCATTAGTATAGGCAATGCAAATGGGGTAAAAATGCCCCTTTTTGTTTAAACTTTATACTTTTAAGTGTGTTAGGTGCATCCAAAATGTAAACAGAGTACCAAAACTGTAAGACAAAACTGTGCAGAAAAAACATTCATATAGGTGATAACTGGGTCGAATTTTGTTCTACTTGTGATTCCTAAATGCTTTACGCACGTGGAGTGGTGCTGCTCTATTTCATTATTATTGGGCTGATGACATGGTCTCTTGGAGACAGCAAACAAGCACAAAATCCTTATTGAATGTCCCTTGGCCAGTTGGCCTTGAGTGAACCGTAGCTAGCAGGCTGCTCTTTTCAAAAATTACATTTATTAAAAGCAGCAACGGAATTTCATTTCATAATTTTTTTTTCTGCAGAGCGGAGAGCGGAAACATAATGATTCCCCACCAAATCCAAATCCCAATCCCAATCCCAATCCAACCGTTGGTCCCTTGCCCAATTCAAATCTCCCGCCTTCCTTTCCACCGCACCACACCGAAGCCCTCCAATTTCCGACTGTCGCCACCCAAATCTCAATCCACTCACCAAACCAATACCCAAGACGACGGCGTTCCTGCCGACGACGTCAAAATTATCGCCAAATTCAGGTCCAGATACAACTACATCCGCGTTCTAGAAGTTTCCAAAAAAGTCGACCACCCTTTCGCCGGCGCTAGACTCCTCCTTCTAGACGGCCCCGGAAACATTCACAGCATTTCCTACCTCTTCAGGTCGCTCACAAATACCTACTTCGACGCTTTCGCCACTCTGCCTCCCATTCTGCCACCTGGGCCAATAGGAATCCTCGGCTTTGGTGCAGGCTCCGCTGCCCGTTTGATACTAGATTTGTACCCTGAAGCTGTGATTCATGGATGGGAGCTCGACCCATCTGTTATAAAAGTTGCAAGAGAGTTTTTTGCACTTGAAAAACTCGAGAAAAGTTACCCAGATAGGCTTTTCGTTTACGTAGGTAATGCTTTGAAAGCTAGCTTAAAAGATGGGTTTTCCGGCATTTTAGTTGATTTATTCAGTAAAGGCAGTTTGTTGTCCGAACTTGAAGATCCTAACACCTGGGAGAAGCTGAGACAGTGTTTGAGAAAAGGCGGGAGGATTATGGTTAACGTAGGAGGCAGCTGTGTGGAGGCAGAAGATTCTAGAAGAGATGGGAAGGTTGTTATGGAGGCAACATTGAAGGCCATGCATAAGGTTTTTGGTAAAAAGCTTTATGTTTTGAGTCTTGGGAACAGAAAAGATGATAGCTCAATTGCTCTCACTGGTGAATTGCCTGATCTTGACGACTGGAAAAGGGCTTTACCACGGTCTTTGAAATTTTACGTTAATATGTGGGTGCCGTATAGCGGCTAGTCTGGTATGGGCTTATTGCCTTCTTTCATTGCTCTTAACATATTTGTGTCAATGGCTGTGTGAATTGGATTGACATGCATATGGTTCTCATGGCTGGTTTATTTTGCCTGTCTTGAATTTGGTCTTTGCTTTCTATCTAATGCATGTGTAATTGTGCAAAGCTAGATTCTAATTTTAATCTTGCAAATATGAACATGTTGGTCTAGTATCATTTTGTGATGCAACCAATGCCTCAAAGTTTATAAATAGAAATGGAACCATTGTTTAACTTTTGCTCAAGATGTAGAGAACTGAGTCCTTAGATTCTTCATTTTGGACTGTTTTTAGGGCATTTTGGCTGGTGTGTTGAATAGGGACCCTCAGTTCATGGGGACAATTGCCAGTTCCCATCCTCTGGCATGAGGTTTTTGTTTCCTTGATAAATTGTTGCTTACTGGTTTGTTAGTCATAGTTAACTTCTTATCCTTAGTCAGTCTTAACATTTATCTTGTGGCATAATGTAAGAGTAGCTGACATTAGATTTTTGCTCTCAGTACAAATTTCTACTTGCATATAGTATATTCAATATTTATTGGTAGGCAGATATTTGAAAAGCTTGAGTTATCAAATAGTTCAACATATCCTATACTACAGCCTCGGAATATTGGCTCAAACAGATAAAAAACTTAGAACTTTCTGAAATTATCAGCCTACTTACCCCTGAATATTCAGTTGTTAATTTAGATTAAAGTTCTCATTTCATGCTGGACCTCATCTTTAGGAAACCGCACAAGTCATTGTTCCTCCTTCACACTTACACAACAGCTAGCTGAAGATGGGTCCTGCTGTCATAAGCTGGCACAATGACAGCCCCTCTCCAAAAGTGACTTCTGTAGTTTTGTTAAGAGCTGGAGATGTAGAGTACAATTTGTGACCTCAAAATAAGTGTCAACTTTTGAAATTTAAACCTGATTACAAATGTTTATATCAAATCCTACCTACTTTATACAACATATTAACATAAATATTAAAACAAGTTGGCATAGCATAAGAATAGAATCTTTGAATCTTGCTTTCTGATTATTTTAGTGGCTATTGTTCAAAACAAAGATCAACCGGCAATTACCTATCTTATTTCAGTGCCCATTAAATCTCGCTTCCTCTATGATGAGTGGTTTTCTGGTAAAATTGGCAACCACAATATTGGTGGTATTTCTTGTCGGGGATACTTCTGCACTACCAAATGATAGTATTTCTCAATATCCACTACCGCCGTGGAACTTGATTAGCCAATTAAGTCTGTTGTATGAAATAAGCCATAATTGTTTTTCACCTGACTCCCTTGATCAGCATTTCATCATCATTTGAAAATATGGTGTTTACAATGCTTATTCTTTTCTGCTCTTATATGTCACAGGTCTTTTGGGCTTGACCTTTTGTCCATAGACCAATTTCTCACTTGCTATGATCTTGTTTTTTCCTGGAAGATGGAGTTGGCTGGAAGAGTTTGCCACATGATTTTTTTGGCTGTGAATGTAGCTCAAGGAAGACATTCCCAGGAAAGGAAGGTAGCTTTGGATCTGAAAATCTGGTCAATGCTGGTAAGGAAAATTTGCCCTTCCATGTTTTAAGATCCATTCCAGGGTCTCCACCAGCACCCATAAAAAATCAACGAAGTTCGTACAGTTCACCTGCACCTCCTCCACATATGTTATGAAAGTTATCTATGTTTGTGACTGGTCTATGGCTGTCACTGCCAGTGTATTTGTTCATGTTTCAACTTGCTGGTGGCTACTTGATTAACAAAATATTGTGCATATGCATACTGCGTGTTTTTCAATTTGTTGGCGCAATTCTGGCTTCCCAGTTGGTGTATACAATTTCTGAGTATGTAAAGGGATATTTGTCTTTGAGGCTTTTACTCGGGGACCTTGCGTGAGAGTAAAAGCAGGGGATTCAGATTGAGAAATGTTACTAAAACCCCAATACATTTATTGCAGTTAAACAAATAATGAGTATGCCACAATGTTAACTGTACCTCGACATATATGCATACAGGTATGGCAAAATGTTAGATGTAGCTAGACACACGGGTATACAGGCTTTTTGTTTTGAATTTTGGGAATAGGAAGGGTGATAGCTCAGTTGATTTCACGCCACGGGTGAATTGCCTGAGATGGGGAAAGGTATGTCTTTGGCGGTTCAGTATGGCATGGGTCCATTCTTGTTTGTGTTGATCTTATTTTGATAAAGATGCAGAAAATTTTGACATTACTAAATTCTTCATTCTGGACTGGTGTGTTTCAAATAAACAGGGAGGGACCCTCAATTGCTGGTTCCCATTCTTGGCATGAGGTTTTTGACTCCCCGAAACGGTCGACAACTGGTTTATTAGTCGTAGTTTATCTTGCGAGCAAAGTTGACATTAGATTATTACGCTTGGCTGTGCCAATTGCAATATACAAATAGCATATTCAACATGCATAATTGGGATACTTGTGCTCCAATTGATGTATCATTCGTCATGTCACTCATTGATAAACTAGCACATTAATGGTGGATAATTAAATCATTTAACACCTCCAGCACCGACACAAGTAATGATGAATTTTTGTTATTTGAGTTTCATGAGCCTGAGTCAACAGGACGCGTGGAATATTATGTTGGAGCAGGTGGATAAAACTTGGAACTTTGTACTTATAATTTAGTCATTCTTTTAGTTCATGGTACCGCTTCACGCTGTACCATCGTTCATACTTGATAGCTGAGCTGGTGATGTGGACTGTGGAGTGTACAAATACAATTAATCCGTGTTGAAAATCAGAGTCAACTTTTGGAAATTCGAACCTAACTATATATTTTAGATTCATATGCGTAAGTCGTCTACCTAACCACCACTACAACATATTAATTTGGATGTGAACGCAGATTGAGTTAATTGGCATAGCATAAATAGAGAATAATTGGAGTGTTCAACTTTAATCTTTATGATGAGTAGTTTTCCGGCAAAGTTGGCCACGGCAATAGTGGTGGTATTTCTTGTTGCGGACACTTGGGCATCGCTTGCTGATGGTAATCATCGCTTGCTTAATATCCATTAGGGCCACTGAATTAGCCGAGTTAAGGCCTGATAGTGAAACATGGTGTTGATAATGGATGCTTTTTACTTATTCTGCTTGTGTGTGTGTGTGTGTGTGTGTGTATAATTGTGTCTTTCGGGCTCAAGTTAATTATGTTCATTAAATGACTAATTTGGCTGTGATCGATCTTTTTATGCATGGAAGGTGGTGGCTTTGGCGAGAAGAGTGTGTCAAATGTTGTTCTCAACAGGGGAAGTAGCTCAAGGAAAGCATTTCCAGGAAAGGAAGGCAGTTTAGAATGTGAAAATAATATGGTCATTTGTGGCAAAGGAAATGCGGCTTTCAGGAATCTAAGATCCATTCCACGGTTTCCACCATCGCCGACCAGAAATCGACAAAATTCACAAGTGGCACCTTCTCCTCCAATAATAATATGAAGCTTGACGATGATCTATCTAATTCTAATCTATATATGTATGTATGTTTGCAACTCTTCTTTATACCCACGTGGAAAGTCGTGTAAGTATATTAATTTTAGGTTCGACGTTGCCCATGTGTTTTTTAACTCTGCTATATAAGTCTTGATGTTCTTTAATCTTCACTTCCTTGTCCTGGAGCTTTCCAAGTCTCATCAAAGCCTATCAAGAACCAAAGAACTGCATGCTTTAGTCACCAAAGCGAGCCTTTTACGCGATCCCTTCTACGCAACAAAACTCATAAGGTTATATGCCCTCAACAACGTTCTCCCCGCCGCTCGTATCCTGTTCGACAAAACTCCTCAGCGAAGCGTCTTCCTTTGGAACTCCATTATTCGCGCTTACGCGCTGGCCCACAGATTTAATGATGCAAAATCCCTATTCAAAAACCTACTCAGAACTCAACTAAAGCCCGATAACTTCACGTATGCCTGTATCACACGCGCGTGCTCTGAGAATTCTGATTTGCCTGGGCTTAGATTTGTCCATGGAGGAGCAATAGTTTCTGGACTAGGACGAGATTCTATCACTAGTAGTGCACTTGTTACTGCTTATTCAAAATTGTCCCTCATTGATGAGGCAATCAAGGTCTTTGATGGAGTTTCTGACCTGGATTTGGTGTTGTGTAATTCTATGATTTCTGGTTTTGCACATTGTGGATTTTGGGATAAAAGCTTGCAGCTTTTTGATTGGATGCTTCGTCTAGGGAAGACCCCTGACGGGTATACTTTGGTTGGGTTAATATCAGGTTTATGGGAACCGAGTTTATTGAGTGTAGGCCAAGGAATTCATGGGTTTTGTTTAAAAAGTAGTTTTGATTCATATGATTATGTGAGTAGTGTACTGGTTAGTATGTATGCTAGATGCAACTGCATGAATTCTGCTTATCATGTTTTTAATAGTTTGTTTCATCCTGATTTAGTTACATGGTCGGCTTTGATTACTGGGTATTCTCAGCAAGGGGATTATGGAAAGGCATTGTACTATTTCAGGAAACTGAATATGCAAGGTGAGAAGGCTGATCCTGTTTTGATTGCCAGTGTGCTGGCGGCTGCTGCTAAATCAGCAAATGTATGGCCTGGTGCTGTAATACATGGTTATGTTATTCGACATGGTTTTGAATTGAGCGTCTTGGTTTCTTCTGCTCTTATAGACATGTATTCAAAATGTGGGTATTTGGGCTTGGGTATTCAAGTCTTTGAGACTATGTCAGAAAGGAATATCATCACCTACAATTCAGTAATTTTGGGTCTTGGTTTGTATGGATTTACATACCAGGCATTTGAAATTTTTCGGGATATAATAGAGAAAGGATTAAATCCTGATGAATCTACTTTCTCTGCTCTTCTTTGTGCATGCTGCCATGGTGGCCTTGTTAATGATGGCCGTGAAATATTCAGGAGGATGACAGAAGAATTTGGCATCCAAGCAAAAACTGAACATTACATTTACATGGTGAAGCTCCTGGGGCTGGCTGGAAATTTGGAGGAGGCATACAGTTTCATCTGGTCCTTGCCTAAGCCAGTGGACCCTGCTGTCTCAGGAGCACTATTATCATGTTGTCATATCTATGGGAATTCAGAATTGGCAGAAATTGTTGCTCGCCAACTGTTTGAAAATGATCCGAGGAAAGGTGCATACAGAGTGATGCTTTCTAACACATATGCTGAAGATGGGAGGTGGGATGATGTGATGCAGTTAAGGAATGATATAGTGGATGGTGGACTCAGAAAAGAAGCTGGGGTTAGCTGGGTCTCCGGCAGTAGCAATTAATATAGAATTGATGAATTGGCCTTTCGAATCCTTTTTCATACCAAACCTTGGACTGGATGCTGCATACGAGGTAAAAGATCAGTAAAACTTCTAGCTTCTAGGAATTCATTGTTAACTTTGATGGCCTTCTTCACGTCTTCTCCTTTTATCTAGTGATTTAACAAACCACTTCATTGACAGGGTAAATGCTAGATACGATTGGTATGTACCTTGTCTACCGCGAATTCCATTTGATGGAAGAAAAACTTTGCAATTTTTTAAGAATTGAAGTGATACAAAAATCAAAATGTATTATCTGCATGTAACATTTAGCAATAGATTAATCTGGTATCAAGAATTGTTTGAACCCAAAAATGAAGTTGGCATGTGGGATGATATACCTTTTCTTAGACAAATACCTTGCACTTGTTAACCACCTATAACCTAAGAATTCTCAGTTTGGTTTCTTAAGTTCAAATTTTCATGACACTGTTGTGCTTGATTAAGTTCCTGTGCCCCTTTGGTCATGGTCCATGGGTTATGATACAACCGGTAATGTGGCACATGATAAAATAGATTTGGTAATCTAATTATTTCTGTCCTTTGAGCCAGCAAGAATCTCAAAATATAGGATGTTCTAAATTTATGTTCACAAAACCAATTACAAAAACTGGAAATGAGAATAGATTCGACACACCCACAAGACATATAAAATAAAATATCTCTAATAACCACAATCTGGTACAAATTTCCTTGACTTAGATTAGTCATACTTCATCTGCCGTCAACCCTGCTGTATCCTCTTCCTGGGGTCTGCATGGTGATAACTTATTCAAATTTCTCAAAACAGACGTAGGTATGAATGATACCTGTGGAATGTGCCTGATCTTGTAATTTTCTTCTCCTCCATAAGGTTTCAACCTCTCTTTGTGCTCATCAAGTAAAGGCAGTATGTGCAACTGCTTCAATGTGGTCACAAACTGCAAACCTTCCAGGAGCATCCTCAGTTTCAGGCACTTATGTAATTGGAGGTACTTCAAGCTGGGTAGTGCTCCCTCTTCAATTTCTGTCCATTCCTCCAGAACATGGAAAGCAATGATAAGGATCTCAAGCTTGTGAAACCCACCTACGCTGCAGAATTCTTTCTCCAACTGTTTGGCCTTGTAAGCAAGCCACAGAGTTAAAGTTTTCAAATTGGGTAGGAGCTGGATTACCAATGCTGAGTTTTCAGACAGATGAGAAACCTAATCTAAGGTTGGTGAGGCTGCCATTGAACCAATCCAATCAGGTAGCTTTTGTAGAATTCCTTCTAGGCGAAGCTTCCTAAGAAGAGGTGGAGGTGAGAAAGTGTGCGAGAGGATAAGCGTTCCCTGGTTAAGTATGTTTTGTTTCTAAAGACAAGCTCAGAATGTTCTGCAAAGTGCAAACCGAAGCAAGCAGCTCTACGACATTCTCTTCTGCCACATCCTTCACCCCCCATCTTCTGAGATGAAGTAGATTGTGCGATTCTTGGGACTCATTCAATGCCATCACCAGCATGTATGCTTGTCAGGGTCAGAATATTGCTCAATCTTTCTGGTCCCAGTGGTATCTTCACACCACCAACGCATGTGCTCTTGATCGTCCTGATGTGCCTTAATCATACAAGGTCAAGGATCTACATAGGCAGTGTTGTTATATCCCCACACCATCTGGTATCGAAAGTTTGTAGGGTGCTTAAATTGCCAATTCTTGCCAAAAGCTTGCTTATGTAAGTTTGCATTAAGCCAAGATATGTCTGTTGTATCAGATCTCTTACTCCATCTGGTAATCTAACAATCGTGGTACGTTCTAGATCCAGCACCTGTAAATATTTTGCCCGATCAAAATTCAGCCAGTTCCCAGTCACTAGAAAGATCTTGACCTCCCAAGAATAACAAAGATCATGGCAGGACATTGTTTAAGAGGGGTGCAGCTGTTGCCATGTCTGAAAATCCTGCAACATGGTGGCCACCATGGGGATTACTTGAATCTGACTGGCTACATGCAGCAATCAAATTATCTTCCCCCATCTTGCGTCAATAAGGAGAAAAGACAGTCAAAGTAGTTGCTTGGTCTCTATATTGATTGTTTGCTTGGAGCATTCCCAGGTTGATCACTGTTAGTATTTTCTTCTGCTATATCTTCCCTTAATATCCCTGCCTTCTTTTGTGCAAGGCCTTCTGCCACTAACAATTGTATTAACCTTCCTTTAGATATCGAGTAATTCTCGAGGAAGGCATGGCAGTACTTCAAACAGTGTTGAAGGTAATAAGGCAAGTCAGTATAATTCCGTTAAGGATGGAGAAGCAAGGGATGATGATGTCTGACCTTCTTCCATTTGAGGAAACTTGTTTTCCTTCTTCTCTGCTCCAATGATAATTGAGTTTTCGACTTCTGTCTGGCCTTCTTTAGTTCCATGAGAGCTTTCCCAGTTATCCTTGTCCTCTCTAGTTGAAGCTGGATTTGCTTGTGCAGAGGTGTGATGCTCTTCCATGTTATTTTACTTATCAACTCCGACAGTAGTTGATTTTGTCAGTGGTGTCATTTCTTGAACACTTGCGGCAAGATGTGATTCAATTGCCTGCGATTCACTTGTGAAGTGGTTGGTCTGGCAAGACCTATCAGACTCCTTTTGCTGATCCATCTGTATGATAAACTCAGCGATAAGATTATCCATACCAAAAATCACATCTGTCAACTCATTTATCCAACTACTAGCAGCAGCATCACCATTTATTCTCCATATATCTCCAGATGACTGTCCTCTGATCTCCCTGAGTATGGTCATGAGCCTCTCTGTTTGATGTTCAAGTCCAGAAAAGGTTTCGGTTTCACGAAATAGCAGAGAATGCAATCTCTGTACGAAGAGCTTCACCAAACCCTCAGCCATCTTTTCAAATTAAATCAGAATAAGCAGCTTTGTTACCCTTGAAAAGGAAAAATGGTGGACTACGTCTAGAACTTTTACGCTTTGATTTTATTAATAGTCCAAGATTACTCTATGTTGTTTGTGTTTTTTTTGGGTCTATTCATGAAGGGCTTCTCATTCAACAATAGTGAAGGAGACAGCCACCTATATATATTTCTGACTTTGTTATGGAAAATCCAAAGCATATCTCAAAAAATTTCTTTGTGGGCTACGCGTGCGCGCTTCTGGAACTGGAAGAACAGACGAAGCGAGAAAGCCGGCAAGCAGCGATGAATTGACCATAATATATCAGACCAAAGAAATTGCCTTCCGTTCTTATGAGAAATGCTATCACTTTCAACCACCGCGCTTCCTGCATTCATGTTCATGTACACAGAGATGAAATAACAGAGTAGATGCGAACGAGCATTTCTAAATCACCCCACAAGCATCCTGATTACACCTCATATTTTCTGTGATCACTCTCTCGCTTGTGCGAAAGTAGTTGTAGTGTATTTGAGGTGCACATGGGGTCTATTTGGCAACATTCAAAGGAGACGGGGATAGTTGGGCTTCAGCGCAACCCAGTCGTATCAAATTTATTGGGCTTTGGCGGTAGGCATGTGAAGGCCCAGCTCAATACCAAAACTGTATAGGAAGGCAAAATAATAATAAAAAAAAAATAACGACGAAACCCCCTCAAAAAAGAAAAAAAAAAAGAAAAAAAGCATGCTGAATTGTTGATGCCATTGCCGTTTGCGAGGGGATCGGCGTATTTAAAAGGTAAAGCAGAAATCGCACAGCCGTATGGTAGAAAAAGAAGTCCACGAAATGCTTTAATAATTAAAATATTAAAGAAAGAGAAAACTCGGGTACTGCTTCTATTAATTATGTTATTGCAGGCAGCAATGGGGCAAACTTTATTGACGAGAGAATCACTTAAATTAAATCAAAGTCAAAATGAGAGGAAGAACGAACACACAGTTGCATGATATTTTTATATTGATAGGTGGGGTGGGGGAGGGGGAAGTGGCGATCGAGTGATTCTGATTCCTTCCCCTCTCAATCTTCAAAAGATTGCAGGGGCCAGCAACTGGCTCCATACTCTTACTCAGTTTATAATTTATTTATATTTCGGCGATCTATGACCATATATATATTCTTTTATTCTTCATATCTTGCTAGATTTGTACTGTTTTTATCTTTGTATATGATAATCGTAGTATGACCCTTCTTTATTAAAAAATTATTTATTTATTTATTGCTCAAGAAAGATGGTGTGTGTGTATATATATATATATCCATGAATTAAAGCGCATTTGTTTATTTCATGATCTTGTGTTAATTTAATCGTCATACCAATGGTGACCATCATGACCATCATCATTGGCAATCTGACAAACCAATCCCTTTTCATTATAAAATGTCCAAACATCATCATAAACAAAATGTGCATGTGACGTGATTCAAATTAAGGCCCTTCAGGTAAGTGTAAGCAATGGAGTAAGGTGATAAATGCATCTAGACGTTTCGCAATTCATGAATCTTAATTTCAACATACTTTTCAGAAGAAGAAAAAAAAAACATATGTATAAAGCTAGCTCATAGAACATATATACTTTGGATTTGTGATCATTATGCATTATTTGTGGCACCATAACCGATGCATACCCTGTATTTTCATAAGATATAATATGATTAATTTGGGCTCCTTTTGACGGTTTGTATTCAACAGCTTTATTTTTTTGTCAAATATTCTTTTGTATATATATGAACATTTTGTTAGGTATGTTGCATTATCAGAAGCAAAAAGAAATCATGCCTCTACCTCTCAAACTATCCTCAATTGGCTATTTAAAAAACAATACATCGCCTCATTTAATAAATATTGCCAAAAATAACCTAAATGATGATCAAATGGTCAAACATTACAAATAATAGCCAGAAAATTGGTAAAGTATGTAAATGAACGAAATGGTTTAATTTGGTCTATGTTAATTGCTTTACCCAAAAAGAGGGAGAAAAAAAAAATTGAAGATGGGGAGTTCTTATCAAACCAGCGGCTTTCCTTTTTTTTTTTTTAAATAAAGTGATTTCTCTAACACCATATCCCACTTTGCGCAATTAACTGTATGCCCCCAGTGTGTTCATCAATGGGTTTCATATTCTTTGATATTAGTTGATGCAGTTTTTTAGTTATTATTATTGTAGAAAAAAAATATAATTATGAAATAAAAGTTGATAGTGTGTGTTGAATATGACTTCTAAATAGTAACTTTGGCAAATATTATAAAGATAATATAGCCATCTAAGTAAGGGATCAAATTAACTTACTTACTTCCAATCCACTTAAATGTTGTAACTTAAAGCTTACGGCTACCCAACCTCAATATTAAATAGGGACTTAGATAATGGAGTGTATGGAGCCAAATGATGAAATTAATGAAAAATAATAACATATAATAGTAGTATAATTATGTGTTATAAGAACTTAAAGCCTACAGTTGCCCACCTTAATATCATACAAGGGCTTAGTTAATGGAGTGTGTAGAGCCAAATGATGAAATTAATGAAAAATAATAACATATAATAGCAGTATAATGATGTGTTATAATCACAAGAGAAATGTAAATTCAAAGATTTATTTCTTTAAAATAAAAAAATGTAGAGACATGGATAAATCTCAAATCAATTTTGTAATCCCTATTTCCTTTAGGATTCAAACTCAAGTGACCAGCTAAATAAAACTATTTAAATGAAAAAAATGCTTAAGGATTTCTTGGCTTTCATGATTACTAGGTTACAATATGCAAATGCAAGTATTGTAATATATCCTATAAGTATATCACTATAAGCCTTTTTCCTAACTCAACAATGTCTTAGGTTGATACCTTATTAATTTGGATCGTACTATTTCAACTTGATTAAATTTTGATTTTGACAGAAAAATTATCCAATTTAATTCCATTGGTTTATATGAGATAAATTTAAGTTCAAATAGATAAATCCTTTTTAAATTCGATTAATTGGTTCATAGCTGAATTTAATTAGGCTATTAATATAGTATAGTGCCGATATTAATGGTTAATTGATGCATTGTAATTTTTAGAATCAATATGGGTTCTTACAACAACTCAATAATGTCATACTATATGTAAATTTTAGTTTTTTAAAAAATATTGCAATGAGTAATGTCAAAAGATTTTCTCCATGAATAATGCGAGACTCTCAAGTAACGTGATGGCAACAATTAACAACCCTTAATGTCATTATTTTTCAATAATTCAGTGTCGTGACGATTACTAATCAACAGTCAGCTAGGGATCCAAATATTGGGACACGCACCATTACCACTTGAGAACTTTGGCAACAATTAACAACCCTTAATGTCATTATTTTTCAATAATTCAGTGTTGTGACGATTACTAATCAACAGTCAGCTAGGGATCCAAATATTGGGACACGCACTATTACCACTTGAGAACTTTTTTTTTATTACATGAGACTATTACTCAAATTACAGCTTATATTATATGAGAGTATAACTGATATGTACAATCATATATTTATACTGAAACCTGTTGACATTAATGCTGATATGACACCGCTAAGATTTTTAACCCTCTCAAATATTCGAGGGACATCAAACTCCCACTTTGGGATAAAGACTGCCTTCACTCGAGCTCAGAGACTCTAAAGAAATATATTTAAATTAAACCCTTATAATGCGTCTGCGGAGATTCGAACCCCCTCCCTCACATTTATGAAAGAGTGGCTCTAGCCACTTGGGGTAAACCCAAGTGGTTTACCACTAGAGAACTTGAACACTACAAATCTGTCTCAATTAATATGCTGCTGATATGACACCGCTAAGATTTTTAACCCTCTCAAATATTCGAGGGACATCAAACTCCCACTTTGAGATAAAGACTGCCTTCACTCGAGCTCAGAAACTCTAAAAAAAGATATTTAAATTAAACCCCTACAATGCGTCTGCGGAAGTTCGAACCCCCTCCCTCACATTTATGAAAGAGTGGCTCTAGCCACTTGGGATAAACCCAAGTGGTTTACCACTAGAGAACTTGAACACTACAAATCTGTCTCAATTAATATGTGAGTTATTGAAACTAAGCAGCTTCATTTGATAATGAGCTGGCCTTTGGACTACCAGACAAGATATTTTATTACTTCATCGTATATAATTAACTCAATAACGTGTACAGGAAAGTTCTGAACCAATAATTTATCAATTGAGCTGGTGACAGCAAACAATACTTATAGAACCAATAGTTTAAAAAACACAAAAAAGAATTACGCAAGCATTGGTATTGCAGAAGCCACAGCAATCATATCTGGTTATACTATTGTAAAATCTGAAAATTAAATAGAGAGGGAGGAACAGTAGAAGTGCTTCGACTGTAGTGTGTGTGGTGTGAGCGTGTGAAACGTCAAAACTAAAAGACAGAAATGATTAGAGTGGCTGTGGCTGGCTGTCAAATGTCATCCAAATCAAAACCCATGAAATGAAGAAGAAGAGGGTATAAGAATTTATTTTCTTTCTTGTACATGTGGTGTGGCTGTCAATGCCAGGCCAGGCCAGGCCCGGCTACGGCAGCATACACAATACAATTACTGGCATTTGCAATAGCGTAAATAGGACCCGCGCGTCCTATTGTTTGTTGATGTTTGTCACTTTGTCTTGTCCTTGAACATAACAAATATTAAAATATTCAATTTCCCTGCCATTTTCACCTGTGCATTGCTTCTTGCTTACGTTTTTGCAGAGAGAAACAATCTGATCATGGATTCTCAATTAATATAAATACATACTACTTTTTCAATTCTGCCCTAAATAAATAAATAAAAAGCTCAACGTCAACTTTAACTTGAGATCTTCTTATGCATGCCAGTGCCACACTTTCAATCCCCACTCTCAGTACCCCCTCTGTCCTCAACAGTACAACCATCAAACCAAACCTCAATTCATATATGTCGCATATATTAGTATAAATGATTTTACAATAAGATTTTGAATTGGTTCAGCAAAAATTCCAAGAAAGAAAAGGGCGAGTGTTTTGCAATCTCGATAAAGGAATGCAGGAGGTGATGAATTGGAGGACAATGACGTGAATCTCACTGCTCACTGGAACTGACAGAGAGCAGAGACCCAAATCCAGAGAAGCTTTGAGAGGGAAAAGTATTAAGTGTTTTTTTTTTTTGAAAGGTAACATGAGGTGTCACAGTAATTATAATTGTGTCTCTTTAAAAGTGAGAGAGAAACACTGACAAAAAAGTGAATAAGAAACAGAAGAGCTGATCGTAATCAAAGCTTTACGCTGCCAAATTACAGCGACACATGAATGCAAGCGTGTGGTGTGAGTATATGAACCAAAAAGAGAGCATGTGTATGCGTGTGTTGAATAATGAATAGAAATTGACAGTCGAAGAAGATAAGGAAATTCGAAGTCATTTCTCACCTTCTCTCTAAAATCATGTTTTACAAATGACACCTCACTCTTTCTTGAGACGAATAAATATTAAATAAGCTAGCTAGGCTGAAGACCAAGAAACAAGCCTTGCTCTTTTATATACAGGTGTAATAAAACCCTAACCCTAATTTTCATTTTCTTTTTCTGGTTAAATTTTTTCTCGCAGCTTTGAGTTATAGCCTTTTTGGATGAATATGCATCATGCCTTCTTCATATATTCACAAAAAAAATAAAATAAAATCACAGAATATAATTATGACATAATCACATAGGACTTGAAGAAATGATCAATATATAATATGATATAAAGTATGAGAGAGAGAACTTTACTATATGTGATGTCCTTTTGTCTTAGATTCTACTGTTTTGTCTAAGAAATTTTTGACATGAAAACAGGAAAGACTGGGGATGTAGAGGCTGATAAGCCTTAGATGAAAATGAAAGAAGATCAATAATACTACTTTGTATATGGGCTCCAATGAGCGTCAGCGACTGTGACTTTACTGTTGAGATAAACATTTGCTTATTTTGCCACCATAGAAATGCAAATATATCCAAGCTAATTATAAAGAACTAATAAAATCTAGAGCTGACAGATTGATTACAGTAGAACTGCTATATATATATATTAGGAAAGTAGCTACTTATTGAATAACAAACGTTCGGTGCGCTGTTTTCTGTTTGTCAGTGACTTGCAATTAAATTGCCATCTTATAGAAAAAGGGAACAAAATATCTAAATGGGAATTCTATAGATGTACTTAGGTTGGGTCAAGTAGGTGCAAGTTGGAAGTTGAACTTGGACATCTCAATGACTCATATTTTAATGAATTCTAAGTCTGCGGCTACGAAGCTCTTGAAAATTTTTGGTGAGAAAGTAATAATAAGATGGTGGTCCTCAAGAACAAAGTAGAAAGACAGGTAAGAATTAATAAATGATGCAAAGGGGAGGACTAAGCCGTAGACTTAGCTAGAGAATCCCCTTTTCTTAATACAGTTACATTTATTCTGAAACAAACAACAGTGACAGAGGATAGCAAATCCACATGCACATGGTTAGAGCTGCATATAAACTATAACATAATGCGAAAGGTTTCAATAGCCACACACTACGCTCTACGGCCTTATTTATTAGGTTCCAAATCCTTCAATTAGTAAGATAAATACTAAATGACCCAAAATAAATAGCTAATAGAGAAAATTAAAATCTAGCTAGCACAAACCCCAAGTGAGACCAGCCAGCTAGAAATTAACCTCAACCAAATAAATATAGTGATGATGTCCAAAGGAAAAACCCTAGATGGGTTTTACACTTTGGAATCAAGGGGTAGCTTATGATTTCATCATCACATTCACATATTACCTTGTCCTCCTCCTCCTCCTCCGTGATTAATATCCCCTGAGGGTGAGGGGTTATCATTCCAAGGCAGAATATAACTAGGATGAGTGTAAGCACTAGGAGGCTGATAGAAGCCTTCTCCTTCATTACCAATCCTAATTGGCCTCTGCCGAGGAATCACAGGATGAATCGAACTCACCGAGAGCGGTGCTGGTGCAGACAGCTGGCTACCTTGTGGGATTTCATTGCAGGCATAGCGTATCAAATCAGCATTCGCGGAATCAAGTTCCTTCTGGAGCCTATGGACTTGTCTTTGGAGGAACGAGATAGCACCTACACAGCCATAAACAGGATCTCTAACTCTTGCCTCAGCTTCATAGGCAAGGGAGTTGACAGCATCCTCTCTTTGGTGAGGGAGAAGGTCGTTGAGAAGCTTTGTCACATTGCTTGCACCAAAGATCTTGTGAACATTCACAAATTTCTGAGGCTCCTCTGGTGGGAAGTAAGGTGCGAAGATGCAACCTGGCACACATTTCCTCCTCAAAAACTTGCAGGCAGCACATGGAGAATTGTAAGAGTTGCTGGATGAAGCCATTCCCACTGCAACTAGAGGTTCCTATCAAGTAATTCTTGTAAGCTTTCCTCGAACTTAATTAATTAATACAACTGTCATTGGAAAAAAGCAAAGAAAGAGGCGCAAAATGGATTATAATAATTATTTTTTTTAAAACCTTTCAAAACATCAACAGATCCATTTTGTTTTAAACGAGAAAAATAGATAGAATCTCGTCCTCTAAAGATCAACTCTTACTCTTTCAAATGCGCTGCCACAAAGCACATTCACACTCAACTAGGTTATATGACCAAATCATCTGATATGTTTGGTTGTTTCCACCTCTCTTTTACATTTGTGTCACATCTCTTAGATTTAAAAATTTTTACATGTAATATATAGAATTATCAACTTTTTGGAATAAAATCCAAAGACCTCCAGACAATTTCAGAATTCTTTTCAATATATATTTTTCTGGGAAAACCGGCCACTTTGAGAAAAATATGATCCCCTACAAAGCAATAACCAGAGACCTAACTCTCTCTCACACGTATAAACATATATAAACACTCAAACACATCTGATTATTAATTGTCACTTGTTACATATGAAAAACTTTTATCAGTCTCCCTGCATACATGTTCACTTTTACTTTCTTTGTTATGTGTTCTATTTTTTTGGTTTTTATTTTTTTTGAAAGTACAAGGTATGGTTATTTGATTTACACAAATTATTTCTCATAATATAAACTCAAAACTATTTAAAGCGTTCTATGCATGAACTCTTCCTTAATTTTGATTTTATAAACTTGTGGTTTCTTCGGTTTATCAACTCTCTTTCTCCTCCTCTCTCTCATTTAGCCATCAGTCCCTGCTTCTAAATTTAATGGAAAGATTGAGTTGCATCAGTAATTTTAAAGTTATTACACATAACTTTCTTAAATCAGTTGAACATGGGATCTGACACTGGTGCAATTCATCATATCATATAAGTGTACTAAGGTATCTGAATATCACAGCAAAGCCCTAAATTAGAGCGTGTAAGCCTCAGGAATCTAGTATCATCACACTAGCCTTTTGCTTAGTAAGAAACCAAGAGCAGAAAAGAATTTTTAGCACATAAAAGGGAAGAAGAAAACAGCTACATAAGGTTACCTGTTTGTGTCTTTTTGATCTAGGTTTCTTTGATCAGAAGAAATATAATAAAGGGAAGTACCTTTTTCCCTTGTAGTATATATAGCTCTTTCTAGCTAGAGCTCTTCTTTCTTCCTTCCCAAGATAAAGTAGCCTTAGCCTCACAGATTTATTACAGGAGCTGATCAGTTCTCAAAGAGGAAACCCTAATTGAAGAAAGGAGAGAGAGAGAGAGGGAGGGAAAGAGTAAGAGAAATGCAAAATTCAGCAACAGAAAAAAGATAACAGGATAGAAGGGAACCCAACCCAGGGGCAAAGAGTATTTAGTGGATGGAGGAGCAAATGGAGGCAAAAGACAAAGGTAATAAATGGAAGGTACACTAAAGAATGACTATGACCTTGCATCTAATAATAATAATATCACTGATGTGGGGATGTCTCTCATCTTTCTCAGTCCTCAACGTATCTTTTTGATCTCATGCACTCAGTCACCATATATTCCATAATCCTAATATTAAACCAAACTAATGACATATTCATTAAGCATATTAAGATATGCGTCTTTAATTCATTGCAAATGTAATCCAATGCCAATACAAATAGTCTAATCCCTAATTGAAAGTGAGGGGCAAAAAAAAAAGCCACATGTTCAAATTAACTATCAATCAGACAATTATACAACTCTTGCAGCTGCGCCTTGAGTGTGTTTTAATTAATCCTTCCCAAAGAGCTACATACATGGTCATTAACTTTTGCAAACCGCATAATTTTCTTCATCCAAATCTGCTTACAAATTTATGTGTATAATTAGAACTTAGAAGTCACACTTTCTGATATTCCACTCCTAATATAGAGGGGGGGGGGGGGCACTATATATGTATGTTTATACTTAATTTGTTGAAGGAGAATAAAGTGTGATTTTAAGTAATTTTTGTCCCTGTTTTCACTTAACTCAATGAATTGGTGAATGAAATGATAGCCAAGATCGACATGAGAACACCAAAGTCGTCTGCAAAAGAAAGTATTCATGCAATAGTTGCGACGCATATGTATAAAGTCAACACAAGAACAACAACTTCATATTAATTTGCATTTAAAGTGAAACAATTTCTCAACTTTCAGGGAGTTTCCGGAATGAGTGTCAGAATTACATCTACCACCACTATCTCACTGTAGCCAGGTTTCCTTTCTGATGACCGAAGAGTGCATGTATCGCTGTTGATGGGCTGGGCCCATTTTTCAATTAATTTGTTTTAAACTGTTTTAAAACCGGTGCTTAACCTCAGCGTTTGTTCCACTTGAAACTTGAAATAACTGAGGTGAGAAAGGAGAAACAAACCAAATGTCCCAAACTGCGACCGTATTCTATGCAGCAACAGTCAAGTTACGATGATTCAACCGCATTATCTGATCGATGCATTAGCGGCTAGGAGCGAAGGGTCTCGATGGTTCATCCAATGAAATATAACCGCCAGTGGCCTTTTTTGTTAATGCTTTCAAATTGAATTGACAGATTCAACAGTGAATCTTTTCGAGTGAATGACCTTCAAATTGGATGTACATACCCACATTTCCTGTGCAAGATTGTGAAATCAATTGTTTTCAGGCCTGGATATCTTGGGTTCCGTTCTCAACTTATCGTGGCATCCCTTCATTGGAAAATCAAAACCATGTAAGGGCGAGCTAAAAAAAAAACAACTCGACATCGGAATATCATCGATAAATTAAGAGTATTAATTCAGTCTTTTACTTTCTTTCCGCATGACGAATGAGAACCGGACATGAAACCACGTACATGCAAGTTTCCAATTTATTAGTAATGTTTCTAACTGATGATTTATCTGACCCACAAAAAAAAAAAGGAACAATAGCTAATAAAATGTTATATAACGTTCCATATATAACAATTGTGAATCACAAGTTACTACATTTTAATCCCAAATATTACCCGTAATCTAAAGAAATTATTCGCCATTTAGCTTCTTAATCTCTCATCTCATTTCTCCAAAAAAAAAAATAAAAAATATTCTCTTAATTAGCTTCTACATTATTGTCATCAATGGGATGCACCAATCCAAGATGTAAAGGGTTCGTATCACGGGTAGATAAAACTATTGTGATTGAAGTCGCGGAGGTGACAAGATGATTGTGACGACGATGTACCACGGCAATGAATTATTTCTTTAGAATATTTATTAAAACTTAAAAGGTCAAGGTCCCCTACTAATACTACATTTTGTCATCACTGTCTCTTGAATATGTATTTATGATGGCAGTCACTAGTCAGCAGCGGTAATTAATTTGGTAAAGTTGCAGCTGCATCTGGTAATCTCTCTTTAATGTTGGAAGATAATTATATATTTTACGTGACTGAGTAATAACATGCTTTTAATAATTGAAATATAAAATTTGTATCTCAAGTGATATAGTATTTAATGGTACAATAAAACTATCTCTAATGATAATTTAAAAAATCATTACTACTTAACAGATGATAATTTTTTATTGACAACAAATATAAGCATATGTTACTCTTTCATTTAATGGCGATCAACATTAACCAAACTTATTCCCTTACTAGAAAAGCAAATCTTAGTGACATACTCTTGCTGTCTAACACAGCTAATTAACATAATAAAGTTGTTTTTTTTTTCCCTTAAGCTACTGCTGATAAAGTTGAAACAAAAAAAAAATGGTGATGCAAATTAACAAAGAAAAAGGAAAAAAAAACATATTGACATAAAGTAAAATAGGGATGGTGGTAGAGTTAAATGGCAGTGAAGTGGGGTCTTAAAAGAAGCAGTAGTCCCAGCAATTGTTGTTGCTAGTCCCTATCTCCATTCACCTCTCAGACCATTCTGTCTTTCATACCTCCCCCCTCAGTCGTCCCCAGAGACAAGGATTCTCAATTTTCAATGCTCATGTGTTTGTGAGGGCCAATTGAGGGAGACTTGAGTTCAGTTCTTCACTTCCCTTTCGTCTTCTTCTTATTATTATTTTTTGGCAGTACGCATCATTAAAGACATTATAATTTTAGACATTAATAGACTGTCATTCTTATCTAGGTTTTGGAGAGTCCATGAAAGTGTCATTTTTGCCACTAAAGAAATATCCATTCCAAGTATGCGTGTAAACCACAATCGGAACTTTTTTTTGGTTGTATCCTACAAGAAACATGACAATATTTTAAAGAAATACAAATGATGATCTACCATCTTTCACATTGTAATTTAATTTACACAGAACTTCCGGAGGGGGGAAAAAATTGACTGTTTCCTTTTGATCTCACCGACAGCTTATTAGCATATATATATACATATATATATATGTACCGACAGCTTATTAGCACACACACACACACACACATATATATATATATATAGTACGGGCCCCCATTTGAGGATATGATTTAGGAAAAAGGTACTGATTAGCAATTTATCGAAATTTCAGGGTAATTGTGTTATTATCATGTTAACAATAATCCCCCCAGTTACTCATCATATTCTGCTGGCTCCACAATCACTGAACCTATCAACAAACCACGGGGTGAACAAGGTAGGTGTATTTTGGCATTCTTTAGTTGTTTTCTGTTGCTTGTGTATGTTCTTTTTGACTGCCTCTTTTCGCCTGGGGAGAGTCGAGAGACTGCCATATTTTGCACGCCCACCGGCTTTTGCTTGTGGGTCAGGTTGCGGCATGATTAATTAATTAATTAATATTAAGGATGCCTCTAATCATTGGAGATAATGTTATTGGCTGATACTTGATTAATTTACTAATATCCATTTGATATTTTTTAGTGATTACTTCTCTCGATAGCAGGCACCATCAATTTTTTCATGCGGTCATTCTATTAAACCATAGAGTCGGTTTTTAATATTATTAAACCGCATAATTTTATAGTATATTAAAAATTAATTTTATTAAGACATATAATTCAACAGCATGTCTGCATTAAAAAAATGAGGACACCTTCTCCAGGATCTTAGTAAAATTTGTAAGAATTATTAAGTCATATAATTTAATAGTATAATATTATACACACACATATACTAGCTTTATGATTTATGAAGAGGGTTCTGGAAATGGGATTCTACTTTTATTCGAAAGAGATGAAATACAAAGAGTGCATAATGCAAAGGGAGCCATGTGATCTGTCCCGCAAGTGCATTTGCTTACTTCGAGAAGATATAAGAGGTCACAAAACAAAGGTAGTAGCTAAAGGTAAATCATAGGTAAGGGAAGGAGAACGTGCAAATTTTGAACAGGATTCTGATTCTTAATCAGGAAAAAAGGAATCTCTGATTTTTTTCAGCCCTAGATATAGAACAAGGTTAGGCCTTTTCCAGAGTGTGTTGCTTGGAGTGACATTGTGAAAAGTGTAGTCTATGCTTCAGCCTCGGACCTAAGCATTGCATGCCCTCCACCTCACCTCTTTGAAAATTACATGGCTGCCTAATTGCTAATTGCTACAATTGCAACTTTTAAAATTATTACCCTCTACCCATCACGATCATTCTCTCTTGTTAATTATTTATTTGCTTATTTGTGTTTTTCCGTGAGAGTTTCGCATTACTTGGATGGCCCATTTAACGGGTAGCAGGGCCTTTGAAGAGACTGGGAGGACACTCAGTGATTAGGGCCTAACACATTGGGCCGCGACAACATGTTATGTCCTTTTAAGTTTGTGTTTGCGGCTCTGATGGGGGAAAGATTTGGCAAAGCTGGGCATTAATTAATTAATTTTGTCTTTCTCGGAAAAAGTTTTATGTTAAATTGGAAAAAAGAAAACTGGGTTCTATAGAACTTTTTCATTTCATTCACACAATGCTGCATACAATTTAGTTTAACGTTTGGAAAAAGGGCAACTAAAGTAAGAGAGCAAAAATAGTTTTCGCTAGTTTTTGAGTCACCAATTAAACACCCGATCATCATCATCATCCCATTAAATTGATGCATATTGCAAAAACATTCAAAAACTAGCTAAGTATGCACCGCCAAAATAGAGGTGCAACTCAAGTATAATACACGTCTTTATTGTTAAAAATAACTATAAATTTCATGAACATTTATGTTATATTATCAAGAATCAATGATGGAATACACATAAACTTACCTAAATTTATAACGACCAATTGCTTTCTAAGGATGTGAAATGTCATAAAGAATATAAGTAACATGTGCTCTGGGGATCATAATCACTTATACAGATATCTTTCCTATTATCTTTTGGTATTTCTATTTTAATCCATAATAAAAATTAAAATTGCATTCAAGTCTCTAGCATCAAAGGCTCACACCATATTAGGTATATCAAAATCCAATTTAGACTCAATTTTATATGATAGTTTTCAACACGTAATTATTTACATAAAAGCACAATGTAGGATTTAGGATCTAGCATTTATTAGTCAAGATTTTTAAAAAAAATAAGAAACACTCATTAAAACAGTTTATGTACATTTGTTAATAAATAAATGTAATACAAAGCAAAAATCAATATATTGTTGGCAAATAACAGTAGTTCTTCATCTTAATTATTTAGTGATGATATATTTTTGTCCGCCATCTGTTAACCAATGTTTATTATATAATATGATTAACTCACTAGGCAAGGCTCGCATAGTTTTTATAATGCACACACACTCACTCTTGTATTTTGTAAAAGTATAAATAAAGAAAAAATCATTTTACGTTATAGCCAGATTAAGATAGGATTGGCAATGGGATAGTAGGATGTGCTGGTATCTGTCAATCTTGATTTCAATCGAGATAGAAAATAGGGTTCAACTACTTTAGATCAACTTCAAGGTATAGCAGCATTTAGAATCGTTGGATACACG
Source organism: Citrus medica (assembly GCA_002013955.2). Lineage (NCBI taxonomy): Eukaryota > Viridiplantae > Streptophyta > Magnoliopsida > Sapindales > Rutaceae > Citrus > Citrus medica. The sequence continues at coordinate 411,955 of MKYO02005786.1, read as the reverse complement.
TGGTCACAATTGTTTCAAAGTTAAGTACAGGAATTCAACAGCTCTTAACGCTGCTCTACCTTAGAACTAATTGAAGGTAGCAATTGCCTAGAAAATATATTGTAAATCATGTCCTAAATAGTAAATTGAGACAAAAAAAAGTTTTGCGAATTAAAATCTAAAATCTCAATAAGAATTTTGAATTATTTCAGATGACATGATTTTACTGTCATATACCTTAGATCCAATAATCAATGATATGTCATATACTTTTGATTGACATGTCATATATCTTTTATTTATCAAACAGACATATTATACACGTATAATTAATATGTCAAATTTATATGATTCATTAAATCAACTTCTCACGTATTTGTAAAATTTGAATTTCAAGGTAATTTGAATCTCAGTCAGATTTTCAAATGATTCGGGTTCCATTAACAGAATAAATCAAGATAAAATTAAGTCCCAAATATCAATCCAAATAATAAATTGAAATAAAATTTTATACTGGATCCCGTCCAACCGAGATTTTAAACTGCGATCGAGAGTCGGAGAATTCTAACAATCGTAGACTTTATAGGCCACATGCACATATAGCTCTAAAGTCTAAAACGGCGGTCATGCACCCAAAAGCCCATTATTATTAACGAATATTATTGAAAATAAAAAGAAAATGTGGCAAACAGATTGCTATAAAACCAACAACAATACAAGTCTAGTCTATAATAAGTAAAGACATATTCTCATGCAAACTCCTACTTCCAAATCTCAAACAAGTGTCCCCTTCTTCCACGTGTACACCGCCACCACCTCCATAGAGCACAACACACCCCCACCTCTCTTCCTTTTCATCTCTCTCATTATATATAATATTACTTTACTCTCTTGTGGAGTTGCAAGTAAAGCAAGGTAGATCGATAATCAGTACTGCAAAAGCAAAAACACAACAAAATCAGTTCGATGGCCGAGTCACGCCTGACCCAGCACTACCAGCAACAGCAGCAGCCAAGTGATGCCATCAAAGGCATGTTACCCGAAAGGACACCATCTAAATCACAACTTCTTGCTGTCGTTACCCTTCTGCCTGTTGGTGGCACTCTCCTCCTCCTCTCTGGTCTCACGTTGGCCGGGACCCTCACTTGCCTCGCTCTCGCCACCCCGCTTTTTATCATTTGCAGCCCGGTTTTGGTCCCCGCAGCCCTCGTCACTGGCTTGGCCATCGCCGGTTTCTTGACTTCCGGTGCTTTTGGAATAACTGCGCTCTCCTCCTTCTCTTGGATGGCCAGTTTTCTAAGGAGAATGCGGGCCCCTGGACAGACGGAGCAGGCAAAGCGGTGCGTGCAGGACAGGGCGGGTGGCCAGAAGGTTAGGGAGACGGCCCAGATGACCCAGCAAAAGGCCCAGGATACAGGAAGGGAGGCTTAGGAAGCAGGGAAGACATAGGTTTTGTGCATTTTATAGGCCCAATGGGCTTTGCTGTCCTCTGTTTTTGAATGGTCTTTTCTCAGTGAAGTTGTGGGGTTGCATGTAATGGAATAATTATGTGAATGGTTTTGATAAGTATGTACCCTCGTTCTTTTCGTTTCCTGCTTGTGCTGCGGCTCTGTTTGTAAGAATCACTACCCCCCCTTTTTTTTGGAATAAATCTTTGCAAATCCTGAAGTTTTTCATGCTTTCTGTTTCTGAGTCAACAACAAATATGCACAGCAGGACTGTAAAGTGTAAATTACGTGTTAGCCAGCCGTTAGAGTTGGAGAAAACAACATTATTAAGGCTATGGTATATTTCAAAGTTTGATATCTCTATCATGTATGGTTGAACCAACCCTTCGGCCTTTGGGTCAGTTTTGGTAGCTCCCTCCGCAACCAACAAAAAAAAAAAAACACACAACAAAAAAATTAAAATTAAAAAAAATACATTTGTCGGCTGGCACTTATTTTTTGAAAAAAAAAATCAGTAATTTATGAAAAATCATTTTTTAAAATAGTTTTCGTTATAATAGAGTAATAGACCACATCAATTTTATTAAATTACATTGTAATTAATTTTTATGTAATCAATTCATTTTTTATTTTGTTTAAAAGACGTATCAGGGAAAATAATACCAACAAATTTATTTTTCATTCTAAACAATATCATATTTAAAAAGGAATGGGAAATTATTACTTGCATATCTTTAAGTTGTCTTATTATTAAATTATATTACAATGCTTTCAGAATAATACGACTTAAAGTTGAGAACATGTATTTATCATTAGCTAACGTTTGAAATGGGCTGGTACTATTTAGTTCGGGTTGGTTTAGATCAAAATCCGAACCGAAGCAAAACCAATCGGTTCTTACAAGTTGAAAGTTGAAACCGAAGACGAACCAAAGTTTTTGACCAATCCAAACCGAGTCGAATTATTTTGGTTCGGTTCGGTTCGGTTTCAATTTTACAGTTTCTCACTAGAGATTGAACTGCACACTCAATACCAATATTTGTTATAACAAGATAAAATTTAGCAAAATAAAAACTCATAAGTCAAAGAAATACATGATTTAGAAATAGAAATTGATAATAACAAAAAAATCATAATAGTTTTTCATTATTAAAATAATAATAATACACCAAAAATCTCATAGGTTTCAAATCACCATTTGCAATAACCAAACAAGGACGTGTCACAAAAATCTAGCAAGCCAATAACTGAAACAAAGACCCAAAAAAAAAAACTCATAATTTCTGAAAATTAATTTTATTGTGATCACAATAGAGAAGAGCAAATCACTCCCTGAGTACTCAACTACTCATCATCATTTTCCAGCGAGTTTAATTTCAACAACCAATCAAATTCATATACTTTCAATGTTCCAAACAGCAAAAGAAATGGATTTGACATCAAATCCAAAAAAAAAAAATACAAATAAAAAAAGCAAAAAATAAAAATTTTAATATTGTTATTTTACTTAAACAAATAAATGGATTTATAATAGAAAGAGAATTAAAAAAAGCGAGAGAAATAAGAAGAAAATAAGAATTCTTGTGGGATGGTCGAGGGGTTGTGATGAATGAGGGATAAAGGATGGATGTTGTGGGGGCTGTGACGAACTATCGGTGGCTGATGAGCGACTGTGCTAAGGGTTGACAGTGGTTGTGTGATATGAGAGAGAAGCGGCTGTGAGTTGTGTGTATGGTGTGAGAGAAGAGTGGTTGCCGGTTGTGTGTATGTGTTGAGAGAAACGAGCGGCTGCTGGTGGTGGAAATGGGTTGTGCTGCCGATAAGAGTGTAAAAGAGTGAGGTTGTGAGTGTGTGCTGCTGACGGTGAGAAAAAAAAGGTGTGTGTTGCTGGCAGCTGTACGGGAGATGAGTGTGTATGTAATTGATTTTAGGTTTAGGTTTTGTTTAGCTATTTATATGTAAAAAACCGATCGGTTTGTTGGTTCAGTTCAGTTTTAATCGGAACCAAACACAACCAATAGTCAGTCTTCAATTTGTGACCCGTTTGGTTTTTGCTGGTAAAATCAAACCGAACCGAATTGAAAATTTTCGGTTCAGTTCGGTAAAAATTGAACCGAATGCCCACCCCTAATTTAAATATTAACAAAATTGTAGTCAATTAATGATTTTGCTATTGAAACTCAAATTAATGTAAAAAAAAAATTATCATTTGTATCCTCTTAAATTACTATATTATGAAATATACTACAACACTTTTATTTTGTATCATTTGTCCACCTAAAATTGACAAAAATTATGTGTCATCCACTAAATCGTTAGTTGCCGTTTGAATGTAACGACGTCAGGGATAACTTGATCTTTTAATATAAGATGATATCTCTTAGTTAATTAAATATAAAAAAGACTCTTAGGACCTAATTGTTTATACAAGCTTAAATAAGTAACATAAAGAATCCTATCTTTGGCACCTATACTATATTTCATTGTATGTTTGTAAAAATACTTTAACTCATAAAGCATGCATCTAAGCATTTGTCCTAAAAGCAAAAACAACCAATTAATTGATTTCTTCTTCTCAAGAGTTGACTTCAAATACTAGGGTTCATACAAATAGCCGATGGTTGGTAGCACTGACTTGGAGCGGTGATTGTCAAATTTGGTAGATATGGTGCCAGTGAAGGTTAACTCACGACGATGGAGGTCGATTGGAGCAATAACGATTTCGTGGATGAAAAAATGCATTTTATAATTTTGTTAACTTCGGGTAGACGAATGATATAATTTGAAAGTGTTGTATTATTTTGGATAACAAGTCAATTTAAAGGCATACGAGTAATACTTTCTCTTATTTCTATATTAAAACACTAGACTATCCCTTTAACATTATCATATTCAAACGGTAGCTAACAGTTTAGTAGATAACAAATAAATCTTGTCAGCTTAAAGTAGACGACTGAATACGTGTTGTTTTTTCAACTTAATGAAAATTTTTAGCCATAAAACCATTAAGTTATTAAGTTAATTTTTATTTATCTTTTTACTTAATCTAAAAAGCTTGAATAATACCATTAAAATATATTCTCTAAAATATTCTCATTTAATTAATTAATTTTCATCCTTACTTAAATAAAATTTAATAATTAGCATTATGACCAATTTTTATATAACTTGTGATAATATGTAGTGGTAAACTATTATTATTTTTATCTATTTATTTTCTTCAAATTAGCATTATTTATCTTTATAATTGTTATGAATATTTTTCATATAAAAACATCATAACCAATAGTAAATTAATTAACATATATAGTATAGAATATTAATGAGTAGTAGTCAATTGAATATTATTTATATTATGTTATTTTTATTCTTTGAAATGTTTATTATTTGTTTAACATTTATAATTTGCGAGGGCATAAATGTAAAATATTAGTTTTCAGATTTTTTAAGTTAAAAAACAAACAACTTAATATATATTTTTAGTGATTAAAAAAAAACATATTATTCAGATTTAAACATTCAACTCTAATCAGAATTCAGACTAATTTATGTCTATTTAGATTTTAAAAAAAATAAATAAACAAACGCCACCTACATCTTACAGGGATGAATTACAAGAATTTCCGAGAATTATTAAGAATTGGATCACATGTTAATCTTACCTTGTTATTTCTACAAGATTTGTGCGTGAGATTAAGATGACATCGAAAACTAATGTTTTTACTTTTGGAGTGATTCTAATAGAGCTTATAACTAGTCAGCATCCACTTTCCCGCGATAATAAAGAACCAATCAAAATGATATCACTAGTTTTAGAAGTTGGTAGACTTTTTAAGTCAGCTCATATGTTTTCATATATGACGTTTCCAATTCTATTGATGAGCTAACTAATTTAATACATTTTTTAAATATAATTTGTGTTTAATTAACAATAAGATGAAATCAATATTTCAAGATGAAGACTCAGAGACTGCTTTGGAAGCTGTTATAAATCTGAACCTGAAAGGAAGCTGCTACCCCACGGGAGAAATATACAAGGTTAGGATAAAAAGCAAAAGGTTATATATGTGTGTATATATACATATGTGAGTGTGTATCATGTATGTATGTATGTACACACACACACACATATATATATATATATATATATATACATATAGACATATATGCATATGTGTGTGTGTGTGCACGCACATGCGTGCGCGTTATTTATAACTATTTTTACGTACGGGTTCTTTTATTTTTTTCATGCAGACACACTTGTAAGTTCATGAGATTTAATAGAATTAGATTTTAATATTATTGAACCACATGGTTTAACATCGTATTTGTATTAAAAAAAACGAGAGGATACTTGCATTTAAAAATTATGTGTATGTGTATGTGAGCGCGTGCGCCTTCTCAAATGACGGAATTATCAATAAGGTGTTTGAGTAAAAATCTAGTAAACAAAACAAAAAATAAGAGAAATTGTTTAGATACTTGCTCAAATCTTGATACCCTCAATTGAATAGGAAACCTCGCTTGACGGGGTTAGTTAAGTCTTTATAAGGCTGTGTAACGACAGATAAATTATTATTACATGACTGCACCTACCTTGAAAATTTAGAATGAATTCATGCACTTTGCAGCAAAATTTTCACACGCGCATAGACATTGTTGTATACCATTGTTAGAAATTATCCAAAACCGAACTCCTTTAATGATTCTCCGCAAAATGATCATCAATTTCTTCACTTGATTCTAATTTGAACACGAGCACAGTTATCGTACAAAGTCGTTGGAGATTGAAGAAATAGATGACAAAATGGAAAACAAAATGTATATCGAAAATTCCGTTATTGGTAACGCAAATCAAATAGGAACCGAAGCAGGAACGTCGTCGTACCAAACAATATCTGTTGGATATTTTGGGCCTGAGTTAGGAAACCATAAAATTTGGCCCATTAATGGTTAACGGATCACTGGGCCTGGGCTATGAGTTCAGCTAAGGACTAAACGAACCAGCTTTTCAGCTCAAGGGGGAAGCACGTGCGTAGCAGAAACTACAGTGTAATTTAAAATTTTTAATTGACTCGAAAAAACCACAAAAAAAAAACATTTTCTAATTCCAACAGGCATATACAGAAGGATTGAAGGAAGAAGGAAAGAATTTGCAGTAGAAAAGTTTTGTTCATTCAATTTGTCATTCATACCTGCACTGCAGCAGCTCGGATCTGGTGCTGGTGTTATACGCCGGTGAGGTGAGGCCCTTTCATCAGATGGCTGGCGCCGCCTCGGCGCTCTTCCTTCTGGACATCAAAGGACGTGTCTTGATTTGGCGTGATTATCGCGGTGATGTCTCCGCTATTCAAGCTGAACGCTTCTTCACCAAGCTCATCGAGAAAGAGGTCAGTGATTCACCTCTCTCTCTCTTCCACTTCCACTTTCATTTTCACTTTCTCTGTACGTATCCACATCCGCATACGAGCTGAGCCTTAGCTTTGCTTGTAAAATCATGCTTCGATTTGATAGAAGCACTGCTTAATTGATTTTTTAAATTTATGCTCGATCTGTGTCTGATTTAAAATCGCCGAGCTCCATGATCTGCTTATAATGTTGTTTTAGTTTTAGTGAAGAGTTTCTGCCTTTTTTTAGGTTGAATAAACAGAAAGTAGTGGCTGATTTGTAATAGGTTCTTTTGGATTTGAAATGATTCAGGGGGATCCGCAATCGCAAAATCCTGTGGTATTCGACAATGGTGTGACCTACATGTTTATACAACACAACAATGTTTACCTGATGGCTGCTTCGAGGCAGAACTGCAATGCTGCCAGTATTTTATTATTTTTGCATCGCGTAGCTGATGTAAGAAATTTCTAGTTATTTGATTTACTGTTTTGTTTAATAAAAATCATGTCATATATGTACCAAAATGTTGTGCATCTTCTATATTCATGAATATAGGTGTTTAAACATTACTTTGAAGAGTTAGAAGAGGAATCTTTGCGAGATAATTTTGTGGTCGTGGTAAGAAACTGACTGGTCTTTTCTTTGGAAAATCTTACACGCTATTGTTTAGTAAGCACTTGATGGTTTTATACTGATGCTTTGTGCATTTGGTAGTATGAGTTGCTTGATGAGATAATGGACTTCGGTTTCCCTCAATTCACTGAGGCAAAGATTCTTAGCGAGTTTATTAAGACTGATGCTTATAGGATGGAAGTTACACAGCGTCCTCCCATGGCTGTGACGAATGCAGTATCTTGGCGCAGTGAAGGGATACGGTACAAGAAAAACGAAGTAGGTTGTCTACCTAAGCAATTTTTTTCTTTTTGGGTTAATGAACTGAGATGCCATTTCTGATGGAGGCTCTGTTCACGTTTAATCAGGTTTTTCTGGATGTGGTCGAAAGTGTCAATATACTGGTCAACAGCAATGGGCAGATAGTCCGTTCAGATGTTGTTGGGGCATTAAAAATGAGAACGTATTTGAGGTGAGTGCCTATCTTCTATTTGGTTAATGGTTGAAAACTAAACAACAGTCTTAAAGTATGAGTTTTTCTATAAACTAGTTGTAATCTTGTGGCTTGTTTCATAAACTCAATGACTTAGAAGTCTTAGAATTTTAATATGAACTAGTATGGTTGTCAACACCATGTCTATGCTAACTAGTTTAGCTCACCTTGTAAACCCATTGATCTTAATCCAGCCGTAACCAAATGTTAGGCAGAGCGATTTGGCTCTATCGCTTGTACTCAATATTTTTTTAGTTTGGTTTAGTATAGGCTGACCCCTAAGGTATAGGTTCCTAATGCATTTTGGTGTCCTTGTCTGATTTGGTAACAAAGATTGCTTGTCTGACAGTTGTTTTAAATCTTTTAGGTTCGTGCTTGTTTCTTCTATCAGTTTGCTCTTTTGCTAATGAAATGCTTCATTTCTTGTAGTGGTATGCCTGAGTGTAAGCTTGGCCTAAATGATAGAGTACTACTGGAGGCACAGGGTCGATCAACTAAAGGGAAAGCCATTGATCTGGACGATATCAAGTTTCATCAGTATGTTGACTTGTTTTGTCATTTGTATCTTTCTTCTGGTTTATGGTTTTTCTTTTGTTTCCTTTCAAATCCTATTACTTGATTGCTTATATCTGTGTTAGGTGTGTACGTTTGGCTCGTTTTGAAAATGATCGGACAATATCTTTCATACCACCTGATGGATCTTTTGATCTCATGACGTATAGACTCAGTACTCAGGTTGATCTCTCTTGATTTCTTTCTAAATGTTTTTCCCATGTCTATTATTGTCTTCCACTGATTTCAATAGCCATTTTCAAAATTTCCCTCTTTAGTGAGTCTGGCAGACCTGGTTATGACATGACTTTAATTCTGTCAATATAACCACCAATTCTAAAATCTTTGTGATGTTTTTGTTCACTCAATCATAAAGCCTCTAAGCGCAATTATTATTATTTTTCAGGTGAAACCTCTAATTTGGGTGGAAGCTCAAATTGAAAGGCATTCTAGAAGTCGAATTGAAATAATGGTAAAAGCACGGAGCCAGTTCAAGGAGCGTAGGTAAATTTTTTTACCATTTATGAAATTTACTAAGGACCCATTGGGTCTCTGAGATAGAAGAGTTGTAGAAATCTGAAAATAGTATTTGGAAGTAATCCTGTATTCCAGCCTTAAGAATTCATTTAGGTTATTTTAATTTTTAATAGTCTCATGTCTTAGTATACAATGGAAGTGAGATTGGGTTTGCTCAAGAAAAGAGCATGCCTTTCTATTCTATTTTTATAATTTTGGGGAGATTTTGCATTCTTTAGAAAATACCCTGTCAATAGCATTTGAGATCATTCTTTTCTGTTTTGATAACATAAAGCTGTGTCAAGGTCCTTACATCTTAGATACGTTGTCAATGGGGATACTTGTTTTTGAACAAGCAATGGATGTAAAATTTACTTTTTATGTTTGCAATGTCTAGAATTTGCTCAGTGTCAATCATGGAAATTTTTATTGACTTGAACAACATCTTGGTGGATGTAACAACTATTTGTTACCAGTGGTGAAGCCACCTGTGGGCTTTGGAAAAATTTTCAAATAAGTCCTAATTTAATAAATTTATATACAATTATAATAATAACATTTTCAGTATTCTTAATAATTTTTTCAACGTTTTTTTATACTTTTTAATTAATTGATCTCAACCTCAACTCATTTCTCTCTGTCTAAGCCTCTCTCACTCTTTACCCTCTAACTTTGATGATTAAAAAAATTTAAACATGGTGTTAAATGCTTGAATTTTATTTTATTTTCCCTAAAATCAAAGAATTTGATAACAATATAATCATCTAAAGTTCAATTTCAATTTAATATTATGATTTAATTCACTATCTAGATTCATGAGAAAATTTTATGATTTTTTTCTTTCATAATTCTCTCAATCAAGTGCTTTGCGATTTGTGAACCAACTCAGTTTCTATTTTTATTTTTCTTGAAATTTAATTAAAGATAAATTTCTTATTCACTCTTATTTTATCTCCTTAGTATTATATTTTTTAAGAAATAATTTCAGTATGGCCCACCCTAAAAATCATAACTAATACCTTTACTAAAAATTATTTTACCCACCCCAAAAAAAAAAAAAAAAATTACTGGCCTCGCCTCTGGTTGTTACACTTTTCAATTTGTACCATATTTCATGGAGTTTCACTTTCTGGCATTTTAGAGGATTTAAGTGCCAAATCTCTTTTCTTGGTGATATGATCACTTTTGTGTTAGTGTCTACTCCATTGTTAAAATTGAGTGGCGCCTTAGTATGCATGGTTGGTGGTGAAGTCTTCAGTCTTCCAATCAAGCAATTTTATGTACTATTTGGTTAAGTTAATCTGGAAGGACCATTATTAAATTTTTCTTAATTTACTCATTAGTTACTTTCCGCTTCAGCACTGCAACAAATGTTGAAATCGAGTTGCCTGTACCAGCTGATGCAACAAATCCCAACGTTCGGACGTCAATGGGATCTGCTAGATATGCTCCTGAGAATGATGCTTTGGTCTGGAAAATCAAATCTTTTCCTGGTAATAAGGTAGGATTTGGTTCTATCTATAGATTGTCAGCATGTCATATGTATTTGGCAACTGGGATTTACTTAGTGGCTTCCTTGCATTATCTCAACCATGTTTGTCAATTGAAATGTTTAGGAGTATATGTTGAGGGCAGAGTTTAGTCTTCCTAGTATAACTGCAGAAGAAGCAGCACCTGAGAGAAAGGCTCCAATACGTGTGAAGTTTGAGATACCATATTTTACTGTTTCAGGGATTCAGGTATGTCTTTCAACATCACTGTCTCCTTGGCCTTCCCACCTCTTTTCCATTTGCCTCCTGGGTGCTTTTTGTTTTGGTATAAATGTAACCTAAAAAGAGGGTTCTGATGAACTATGCTTCAAAGCTATTGGGGTTTAGGAGTCATGGATTGATATGTTAGCTTATCCACTGATTGAAATTCCTTGCACTTTTCCACAAATATCATTATTCCTTTAGCTCAGGTTTGTGCCTAACTGGATACTTGTGTGTTTGGAGATAAAATGAAGTTAGTCTTCTGTTGGCTGTGCATTAATATGTATTGTACGGATGCAAGCTTGCTGAACCACTCATATTAGAGGCAGATTTGATAAAAGCATGTTCAAAACTTCCTCATTCTGGTCCCACTTGAGTTATTATTGTATTCATATTATGTGTATCCGAAAAGAATTTTTAGCAAACTGTGACATGCTTTTCATTTCGCTTTCTTTTTTATTAAAAAAAAAATATTCCCTTTTTGAAATTTGATTTTTGTAGGTTCGTTATTTGAAGATAATTGAAAAAAGTGGATACCAGGCTCTTCCATGGGTGAGATACATTACGATGGCTGGTGAATACGAGTTAAGACTGATGTAAAGGTCCATACTTCATTAGATGTAACTCTAAAGGTCCGTTCCAGGCTCTTTGAAGTGCGTAAATATATCATATGGCTTTGAAACTACAGAGGAAAAAGACCTTTTTCATTTGGGAAGTTGTTTCTTCTCATAATTTTGGTTTCCGTAGTGACGTCCTTTGATGATTTTCTTTTCTTCAAGCTGTGTGCTTTTACTAATCCTTTGAATATACCAGTTTATTTCGTAGGGATGCATTGTTCTTCCAAAAGTTTTTCAATTATTTTTTGTGGGAATTAATAAACATTGGTTGTAAAATTGATCAACAGGTAGCTTTCTTTGTATTATGGTTGTTGCTTTATTTTATTTTATTTTTTGTATCTAATCTCAATTTTAAATTATAAAATTTTGAGACATTGATCTTTCACAATTTGATAATAGATATTGAAAGTGAAACTAGTATTTGATGTTATTAACCCATCCACTATTACATTGCTAGAGATCAATGGCTTAAAATTTATGTACAAAAAATCAAATTAATAGTTTAAATTAAACAAGCTTAAATCATAAAGTTTCCAGTTGTCTAAATTTATTTTTATATTCTATAAATTCATTTCAATTTTTGTTTTCCTTGATCACAAATTTGATCATTTTAAAAATAGAGGTTTGTTGGATATAATTTTTTAAATAGAGTTTATTTGAATAGAGATTTGTGAGTAAAGTTTTTACAAGTAGAGTTAACATAAAAAAAGAAATTAATTGTTTGGTTGTTAATGAGAATTTTATAAAAAAAAATGAAAGTATTTTAATAGGTAAATTTTTAAAGTTATGTTATGAAAAAGAAATGAAATAAGATTATCAAAAAGTAAATGGTTTGTTAGATATTTTAATATTTTATATAATTTTTTTTACTTTTACTATTAAAAGTTTAAAATTTAAGTTTTTAGTAAAAGACAAAATAAGTAATTTAATTTTTAAAAGTTCTACTAAAAAATAACTAAATAATAAAAAAAATTTAAATAAATACTTATAATCATGAAATAAATTATATCAAACCGATATTAAATCATCAACTAATTATTAAAAAATAAAATATATATTGGATAAAATATGTTTTATATTACGTATTCACTTGACAAATAGCGTATAATAATCACGTGAAGTGGTGTGATAAATCTAATCTGATCTTGATGATGGTGCTAGTTGTTAGTAAAAAACAAAAAAAAGAATTGATTGATGCTCAGCAGCTCATGTAAAATTAAAGAGGGTGTAGTTTAACAACAATTAATTAAGGAAAAAGAAAAAAGGAAAATTCTGAAAAAGGACTCTAAATTTGTTCAACTGACAAATCCACTTGTCAATGAATAAGATATACGCCATACAAAAGAGAATTCCAGATATGAATTCACAACACCACTTGTCAACGGATACGATAGGCGTTATTAAAAAGGTAATTATTAACGAGAGAAATCACGTGACTATGTTTTGGATTTAAGTTAATTTTAAGTTCTAAATTGTTGTTGTTTAGTATTTTGATTCAGACGTCATATGAAAGGCCAATGGCGTGCACTTGGATAGTTTGTAGTCCATGGCACTTGACCAATCATTGATGGATATGCATGCACATTCATCACAGATAATAAAGTTAACCGACAATTAAAAAAATATCAAATAATAGTTAAATGCATCACATCATTTGAGATGGAAAGTTACAAATTATGTACTATAACAATGTGGGTAGAATAATATTTATACAAAAGTTTTTTTTTATTTTAAATATTAATAATATATTTACTCTACTCGTATTTTATAAGAAAAAAATATTACAAATTAATTTTACACAATCATATTTAATTGAAAAAGATTAAATCTATAAGACTTGAATTGTGAGGACAGTGTTTGGTCGAATGGCACGATAGTCAATTGTAATCACATTACATTACATCATATTTCCAATTTTAATGTATCCCAAGATTTTTTGAATTTTATCAAATGTTACCTCGTTGAAGTCGCCTGCATCCTCATAAATACAAGCTCACATTTCTTCCAAAACCGGAATTTTTTTTGCATAATTCTTATATTAATTACAACAAAGAATTATCGAAATATTTCATGTTTCTCCGTACATGAGTTCTGTATTATAAACCCTACAATAAATTATCTGATTTTTTTTTCCGAATCACGAGGTGGTACTGAGTGTATCCCAATTGTGGGAGGTATCTTTAACCCCGTACCACAACTCAGACTAATTCCCGTTCGCACTGGGTTGGCCCGTAAGGGGTAAAGTGCTGGCCAAAGTGATGACTCTATACGAGAACGAGGCTTGAACCCCTAACCTCTCTTAAAGAGTGAGTGCCGAATCACTCACACCAATCAACTTTGGTTATCGGATTTCTTATTAATTCTATTAATAACATGCATGTAATTTTAGGCCATCAATTTGATTCTTCTGTCATCATTTCGGGCCTCTACTAAGGGTGCCTTGGACGTCGACGTAGCTTTGAAAATTAACAATTAATACATTGACAAAGCTACATAAAGGTAAATCGAATTATGTCATCGTAAAACTAACAGAACTGAAAGATTAATTTCATTGACATTCATATATCTATCATCAGCTCGTTGAATTTGTCTCACAGGTTGAGGCTCTAATTATAACGGCCGCTGGCAACCATTTCTTGGCCAAGAAATGGAGGCGACGCAGCACGCAGCGAGCTGTCAGTTTCTTAGCATTAACAGCTATTTTGGATGGATATTGTCATATGGAGCTGTGATATCATCTTTCCAATTGCAAATAGTTTGTTTTTGCCGCAGAATTAGGCCATGACACTTGTGCTCTTCAGCCTTGTTCATGAGAGCTTCTGATATATATGCAGAAGTGAATTTTATAACAATAGCGGGCCTATATGAATTTCATAGCGGTAATTAATTAACCTGAATCACAGTGTCATAAAATTTTGTAATAACAACATAAAGCTTCGTTTTATTTTTGCTTTTACTATTATTTTCCTTTATATATTCATTATAAGAATGAATTTATCTGGCTTTTCTCGAGGTCTGTGACTGCCTTTCAAATAAATAATTGTTGACAAAATCTAGAAACTCATATATTATATCTTTCATATAATATAAAAACTATATCATGCCTTTACCCCAATATTAAAAAAAAAATCATGATTAAGTCATGTGGTATTTTCGAGTTACAAAACTCATATAGTGTTTAATCATGAACTCACCAACTTGAAATAAACAACACATGTTATATAAAAAGAGTATCACAAAAATAAGGGATCAAATTGTAGGTTTTGAAGAACTCTAATTAATTTTTAATTTATCGAAGCACGAGACGTAAAAAATGCCACTTGTGGGGGATAAATGCTCGTTTAGTNTTTAACAGCAGGGATGTTTCGAGGTATTTTAAAAAATATAGGAACTAAATGAATACTAATCTTAAAATATAGGGACTAAATGGACTTTTACCCACTCGTGGGTGTAATAAGGAATACGTTACCAAAAGAGTATCAAGAATCAGTGAAATTAAGTGATGTATATATTTTGTCGGCTTTTTAAATTTAAATTCAATTTTTTAATACGATGTTTTGTTTCCCACTTATTAATCTATAAGATATACGTTACGTGAAATTACTTGGTGTATTTTGTTGGCTTTGAAATTTAAAATTTAAAATTTAATTATATTTTGTGTTTTACCATTTGTTGGTGTGTGCGTAACGAAATGAGTACCGCGTGGGTACACGAGAAATCATGAATATTTCATTACAGTTCAATTGCATGAGTTACTTTGTTCAGCAATATTATTAATTCAATCTCAATTTTACTTCCAAAATCAGAAGATTATAGTCAGTTCATAATATACATTTAGATTAATGTCTCCCTAGGCTCCTCTAAAAAAAAAAAGGATTAATGTCGCTTTTATGGAAGAATTAGGGTTCAAATGTTAAAGCACACTGAAGTTTGTTCCACAAAACCTGTTACGTTTGTGGAGTTAAAGAAATGGATGCCATGAGAAAAATGAGAACATGCATGACCTTTTTTTTTTAAAATGATGCAGAAATTATCTTGTTAAATTGGGGAACTTAATTTTGAAATTTTTTTACATTTCTTCGTATTCGAGGTTTACGTTATGTTGCGGAAGTGTTATTTGTTGTGATCTGATATCACTTGTCCGCAAATACATAATCAATACGTACCAATTAATTATAAAAAAAAAATAAAGGACACATGAATTTTGCGTAATTCGATAATAAAACTTACATTTATGGAGGTAAGAGAAAATAATTATTTTACTAATAATTAATAGAGTATAAGTTTGAGTAACAAAACCTCACTTCCTAAATACCTAAATACACTAAGTACTCCCACACACACGTAGAGAAAACATTTTCCTAAAGGACACATGAATTTTGCGTAATTCGATAATAAAACTTACATTTATGGAGGTAAGAGAAAATAATTATTTTACTAATAATTAATAGAGTATAAGTTTGAGTAACGAAACCTCACTTCCTAAATACCCAAATACACTAAGAACTCCCACACACACACGTAGAGAAAACATTTTCCCCAAGATGTGCATTCTCTCACAGATTTATAAATAGTGCAAAACTCAACTGAGCACCTAAGGAAACACACACTACGTTTTGGGGATGCTAACAAATGAGAACTGCTTCTCTATTTATTGTTGAGCTTCATCATTTAATGCATTTAAAAATCTAAGAAATCAACAACAAAATGTCTTGAAAAACAACAATTGAATTCTTTATTTTTGACAAATCATGCATGCAGCTCCAACTCTTCCAAATTATCAATTTTTGTCAAGAAAAGCATGCAGATTCGACACATTCAAAATGAATCCAATATGTAAGCCCCTTTAACTTTTGATTTTTCAATAATTCTCTACCATCAACGAAGATTTATCCAAATCTGAGCCGACTACCAATAAACCATCATCCCCAAAGTAATCTTTATTAAAGATCCAAAACGATTGTGTCGCTTGAATTGCCTACATACCTAGCCATTAGGTTCAAGCCAACCGTAATTCACGATTCATAAAAGGAAATGCCTTTACAAATTGTCACATACTCATATCCAAGAATCGTTGCAAGCCTGTGAATTTTACCTAGATTTACTGACTATGCTCATTGTTTGAGATATATCAGGCCTTCTACTCAACATCACATAAATAAGATTACCTATAGCACAACCTTATTAAACATGAGCCATATTCTTATGCTTCGCTTGAGGATAACGACATGAAGAAGAGTTCAAGAGCTAGAGGAGTACAAACTAATTTAGTCTTTATCATTTATACTAAACATTTATAACATCTTTTCCAAAATAAACCCTTGAGCTAACAACATGCTCCCATTCTTCCTGTTTTTATGAAATCTTCAATCCAAGTATTTTTTGTGCATCAACCAAGTCTTTCATCTCAAACTTAGAAGTATTAGCTTCTTCAATTTTATCTCTATTCTTCAAAGTTATAAATCTTTTGTCGACATAGAGTAACAAATGGATGAAAACTCTATCTTGTAGTCTTCTGAAGTAACATAGTGATTAGATTCATTTATGGTGAATATGCCCTTGATCAAATCTCTTGTATCCTTATCTCTCATTTGTTTCAATCTGTACAAAGATTTAACCATCCTATACACTTGATTCTTCTTTCAGCAATTTTAAAACTACAAGATTGAGTTATTTACATCTCATCTTCCACATCCCCATGTAAGAATACCATCTTAACATCTATTTGAGTCAACTCTAACTTATAATCCAAAACTAAGGCAAGTTGGATACAAATAAAAGTATGTTTCACAACTGAAGAAAAAATACCTTTCTTCTGAGCAAATCATTTTGCCATGAGCCTTACTTTATAACGAACAATTGCTTGTTTCTAAGATCTTTACTTCTTGGTATAACTCTATTTATTGCTAATAGCCCTCAATTCTTTAAGTAACTCCACGAGTTCCCAATTCTGATTTTGATAAAGAGACTGCATCTCTTCCTTTATGACTAATTTCCACTGATTATTTTCACTGCTATGTACCATTTCACTGAAAGTGGTAGGGTTGTCATAATTAGTAATTGTAAGTGTAAAGGTTACCACTATGTAAGCCATCTGGGTTTCTCTTTTTGATTTCTTTGTTTCTATCATCTTTATCTACTTCATCAATTGTTTCTTCCTCTTATAGGACATCAATTGAAACAACATCTTCTTTAACTCTTAGTGTCATTTCTAAAGTTGACCTGTTCTTTGATATATCATCATCTAGTCATAGTTGCATCAAACTCCATCCACTGCAATATCTCATTGGTCTTGTTTTTCCACATGTTGAGAACTATAAGCCTTTCACATCGAAACTTAATCAAAAGTAATATTTCTGTAGTACATAAACTTTTTCTATTCAAGATCCTAAAACTCCACCTTTGAATCTATCAAAGATCGAAAGGAATCATAATTTTTACCTCTAATTACAACAAATTACAAATCTAGTTTTCTAAGTGACTTGCATAGCTTACAACTTCAGTTTAAAACCCCTTATCTAAATTAGCATTAGATAAGACACATCATACTTTCTCTAGTAACGATCCATACGCTCAGCTCCACGGGTGCATCTCATTGTGCAACGTTATTTTAAACTCACATTTTGGCACACTTACAAGAATTGATCATAAGTATATCATTCCATATCAGTGTACAATATTTTAATCTTTCTACCACGCTCAGCTTCTACTAGTTTCTTTCATTTAACAAACATCTTTAGAACCTTATCATATGCTCGAATAGTGTACACCAATATGTGTCTAAAGAAACAATAAAACTCAATAATGATTACCATCAATTAATGCAATCTAGGTTGGTTCCTGATAACTTTATTAAATTAAAGTTATAATGACACTTTTAGACTTAAATCAATAATACGTAAAGAGTAAATGATGTGTTTTTATTGCATTTTAGTTATATTTTGCATGAACATCAAATTTAGTTTATTTTTAATAAATTGAGTTGTTTTAGGATAATTTGTGCTTAAATTATATGCATAATTATAGGTGACCGAAAGCTCAAGTTTTAAGTAAGGAATGCTGCTGCAATAGACTTGCAAAGACAATGAAAGAACTTGGCTATAGAAGAATTGAAATAAGTCTAGAATAGTATAGATGTTATAGCTGTGACTATAGCAATTGTGGAGCAATGACAGACTAGATTTCGCACGCAACAACTAAAAGATTGCGATATAAAATTTTTTAAAATGGAGGATACGTGCCACATACTTTCGGTTGCCCTAATTTTTAGTTATAAAATGAGCACGTGTGAAAAGAAAAAAAAAAGAGCCGTCACTCAAGGAAAAATCACAGAGAATACAAAAGAAAAATAGAAAATAAAAAGGATTTGAAGGCTGCAACAGAGGAATCACATATCGCAAGATTGAGCGGACTTCGACTTTTTATCTTGTTTTCTTGTTTTTTATTTATTTATGATGATGTATTTAATGGCTGAAACAATTTTATTTATTGTTTATCGCAAATTATGAACTAAATTTGATTGTGGTTGAGTGATAAACAATCTTAATGGATGTTTGACTGACATATGCGTGTTGTTCTGTATTTACTGCAGCATTTTGCCTTAATTGCATTTATTTCAATTCACTATTTCGGCTAATCACCCATTTAATGGATACTAGATAAGAAAGAACCTAAAATATATCTAACTTAGGTGGCGTTTGTTTTTTAACTTAATGACTTAAAGTGACTTAACTTAATTAATTAAGTTAATTAGAGGTGTTTGTTTTTATAACTTAATGAGAATTTTTAGATAATTTTGACTTAATAAAATAAGCTAATTTTTTTGGCTTTTTACTTAATGGAGAAATCTGAATTAAGTCAATTACTTGCTAATGTCAAAAATATCCCTGTTTTATAATTTATTTTTCATGTCTATCCCAAAACTCACCCATAGATATTTACCCCACATAAAAATATCCATATTTTTTCTTTCTTATATTATATACGATAAAATTTAAAATTTATGGTATTTTATATATTAAAATTCTAAAATAATTATGTATTCACTTGAATATAGTTTTACTTATAAATGTTAAAATATTGTGGTATTTAATATATTATTTATTTGACATTCAAATTTAACAAGGATACAAATGTAAAAGTACATATTTTTAGCTTTTTAAGTTGAAAAAAACAAACAACTTAATACTTATTTTTCAAGATACGGACGAAAAAACAAACATATAATTCAGATTCAGACTAATTCAGATTTATTCAGATTTCATACAAAAAAACAAACGCCACCTTAGTTGATCAAATTAAGATAATATTTGGTTTTAAATTGGGTCTCCCAAGTTGAGTGTATCTTAATTTCAATAGGGTCATGATTGATCTAAAATTAGTGATGAACTAGACATATGAATTAACATTGTAGGGTAAATGAAATTTAGGACTTTTAATGATATATTTAATGTTGTGTAATAATTTGTCAATGCTAGGTCACATTAGGTATTAAATATCCAACATGCGACAACTGAGGATGCATGAAGGACTTTGCCCAGTGATGTAATAGATACTGTAGCAAAAGTATTATAATTGAAAAAACAGTCAGCACCATTAAATGAATTTATTCACATAACTACTTTATTCCCATTGATTACGTTATTGTGTTTGATGTGAGAATTTTCGTTATTTCATTTTTATTTCAATTAAATTTGTTGGTTTTATTAGTTGTTTTATTTTCATTTAGAACAAAACTGCACTGTTAAGGTTGCTGTAGTAAATCTGACAACATCAATCCCTGTAGAGATGATTTGAATATTCATCAATATATTATTTGTTGTGTATATTTGCACATTAACACCAAAGCAATAAAAATAACCCAACAGTTCTCATACATCCTAAGTTTGATACTTGTTTTCCTACTTACCAAACGATACTCGCAGAGCTCTATTTTACAGGTTTTGACACCTTTTTAGAAGTCCATATCTCATTTCAATTTGCAATGACTTCTCTCATGCATGTCTCCGATCAGAGACACTAAGCTCAGCGGTGTTATTGTGCGTCAAATAATGTTCACATCATCGCTTGTACTTCCCTTCCAATAATATAAGTTAGTACGCCATACATTTTTACAAAATCTCAATTGCCCTATGTGTGAACTTTATTGTACTATCTTCAATAGTAACTTGTAGCCTTAGCTTCCAAAGTATCTACAGAAAATTAATTACTTTTTATAATATGAACGTGCCTAACTTCTTCTAATTTTCTGATCACTTCATTGAATCATGACTCGAACTATTTCTATCTTTATTTTTGCGACAATGTTGATCACTCTTTATCACAACTATACCAGATCCATAACACAAAAATCCGCCAATAATTCCCTAAAGGAACACAAATGATAGATTACTTCGATGTCAAGTATCCATTTGTTCAAACTTGCCATATACGTCTTAAGCATAATGTTCAATGAATAATTAGTGTCGCATGCTAGGTTTGCTGATACTGGTTTCTTCCTATCTTTTTTCCTGAGCCTTCGAACAATTTTTCGTTTAGTGGCCCCTTTCACAGCAAAAACCACACTCATCTCAGGGTATTCTCTTCTCGATTTAGTTCGAGAATTCTTTCCACCATGTTTTATCTTTTTTTTTTCTTTATTATCCATCATCTGCTCATTCAAGCTTCAGATGATGCTTATTTGGAATATTTGTCGTTGTTTCAAAGCTTTAAATTGTTCAATGTTGCGCCGACATCTTTGAAGATGATTATGCTCTTACATGCAACAATATAATCACAAAATGGTTGTATTATTCTGGAAGTGAAGAAGAATCTTAGCCTTAACTTCATTCTTGATCTCTTCATTAAGATTGTTCAAATCTTAATACTTGTGCATGCATTGAGACATTTGGCTTCATTTGGAAGCCATACACTTGGTTTATTGTATGAATGCAATGCACTTTTCTTCCAAAGTACGTCACAGAATATTCACGCACTCATCATCTTTGAACCAGTACTTTACTTCTTTGAACAAGCAAGACTTAATATGATCAAAAGTCTTTCTTTTTATATGACCTCAAAACATCTTCGTCACACTTATGTCTTTTATCTTTCATAGCAACCTCAAGATCAATTTGAATTAGGGAATCCATAACTTCGTGTTCTGCATGCCAAAGTTGTTCCCACAATATTTTGAAAATCGATCTCATGGCTTCCTACAATCAGTGCTACATGACAAGGTGACCAATCTTGCCTCTAGGAATATTCCTCCAATCTAGCACTTGTACAAACAACTTTCGAAATAGTTAAGTAGATCTTCCATTTGACTTTTCTGCCATTTCAACAACTATTTACACTTGTGCATGAAAAATGCACCAAATTTTTTTTCAAAAAAGACTGGAGGAGTCACAATGGTCCCACTTAAAATTCAAACTCCGTAGGTAATTTTACACTTATTGATAAAACTTATCTAGACGTGTACTTATCCACACAACCATATTATAGGCTCTTGATACACTTAAGTATGAACTATTGATTGCATTGTATTTGTGAATAGTACCGTATTCATGAACAGTACTATTCACCCGAAGTACTAACCTTGAACTACAGTGTATTCATGAACAGTACATATTCATAATCAGTATTGTTCACCCCAAGTGTGAATAGTGCCATGCATTTTAAGTACAAACTTCAGCTTTGATACCACTTATTGTGCTGTGGAAGCGTCATTTGTTGTGGTCTGATACCACTTGTTCGCAAATGTGGAATTAATACGCACCAAATATTTTTAGAAAAATAAAGGATACAAGAATTTTACGTGGTTCGACAATAAAGCCTACGTCTATGGAGGTAAAGAGATAATTATTTTACTAATAATTAATAGAGTACAAATTTGAGTAACGAAATTTCACTCTCAAAATATTCAAATACACCTAGTACTCACACACACACTTGAAATAAACATTTTCCCAATGACACACATTCTCTCACATCTTTACAAATAATGCAAAACCCAACTAAGCACCCAAGAAAATGCTCTCTTAAACATTTTAAGAGTCCATAGATATTCCCTCTCTTTGAACTCTCTCATAGAGAATTCTCTCTGCACTCCTTCAGAGAGCTCATCACATAAGCTCTCATACACTACATTTTGGGGATGTTAGCAAATGAGAATTGGTTCTCTATTTATAGTTGAGCTTTACCATTTAATGCATTTCAAAGTTTAAGAAATCGGAAGCAAAATGTCTTGAAAAACAACAACTAAATTCTTCATTTTTGACAAATCATGCATGCAACTCCAGCTCCTCTAAATTGTCAATTTTTGTCAAGAAAAGCATGCAGATT
Organism: Citrus medica; assembly: GCA_002013955.2. Classification (NCBI taxonomy): domain Eukaryota; kingdom Viridiplantae; phylum Streptophyta; class Magnoliopsida; order Sapindales; family Rutaceae; genus Citrus; species Citrus medica. Next base: position 389,274 of record MKYO02005786.1, on the reverse strand, counting down.
CGGTGCATTCAAAATGAATCTAACATGTGAGTCCCTTTTACTTTTAACTTTCCAATAGCTCAGAGTTCAAACGATCTAGAGGTTCATATTTTACTTTTATTTTTATTTTATCATATTCTAATTTTATTTTATTTTCCTTGGAAAGTGAATATATCACCTTATTTCTTCTCTCACAATACACACACACAAAAGTAGGTTTTTTACAGTTGTAATCTAAAAAATAGATATAGCTTTAATTTCTTTATTTTTATTTTTTTGAAGGACGTAAATTTGGCTATCGGTCCAATGTTAAATAATATTTAAAGCTTTTAGTTAGTTGTTATGAATGGAAGAAATCATTTAAAAACACGAATCGACTGCATTTGTCATTTATGAAATGAATCAATAACATCAATTGTACTAGCATATATTGCATAATTAATTAAGGCCTAAGGTAATCAATTTGATTCTTTGTTGCGAGATCTAGTCATCTAGGGATGGGAGAGAAGCTATAAAGGCGAATATTCTTTTGAGAAGCTTTTTGTTCTCCCCTCTTCGACCTTTTTTATTTTTTGGTATTAAGATACGGTAACATTAAAGTTACAGCCGCCATAAAAAAAAAAATATATATATATATAATTATATAATAAAAATTAAATAGTATATAATAAAGTTGATTTTTAAATAATAATTTTGATAAAAATAATAAAAATATTATAAATTTTTCATCACAAATTGATTGATTAAATGAATTTAATTAGTTTTCAAACTACACCAGACATTTATCAATTATTTTAGTACGTAACTTCTAAACTATAACTATTTAAAAATTTAATACCAAAATGGAACTTAATCTTCATGGTAATATGACCAACTGATAAAATGGAGGTGGCAGAATTGCTAAGTGCTTTATAAGATATCCATCACAATTATGTTTACGGTGCGAAGCTTATTACTGAAACTTTGTAACAATATCAAATAGTCAATTCAGTACCTCGTTTTCCTTACTCTTTATTAATTCTTCATCGATCTCCCAAAAAATAATTATATATCATAGAGTATTCATTAGAAAATTTTTCATTCATACAAAAACTGGATCTCAGTTACAAATTCTAAAATGAAGCTCATATTATATATAAAGTTTTCTGGAGAATGGATTATATTTTCCGATTAGTTTTCATTTCTATTAGTTTTATATATGATGATGACACGTAATTGATTCATTAAATTTACGTACTTTAATGGAGCTTTAACATCCTTAAGAGGGAGATTAGAAGTTGACACTGTCAAAGCTTCCTCCTAGCTGTGTCTTCCAAGAGGCTGGAAAGTGGAAACAACAGCAAATTAATTAAGAATATATCAAGATTGATTGCCCCATGTTACCTTTACACGCATCATGCTAATTGATGGAATCTTACCATATTGATTCATTATTATAAAATAAAAACATAAACTGTTTAATTTGATTAAGTAATAATTTATAATTATACAGCCTCATCTACGGAGAAATTAACCTGAAATATTTCATCAATTCTCCGTTATGCAAGATCACATCAAGGCTCTCGAATTTCCCATGCCATCCATTTGTAGACAATAACTAGCTTTGTCATATGATATCACGTGTTTATATTTAGGTTGTTAATGTCGCTTGTTTTATACATGAACAAACAATAAATTAAATCTAAATATATGAAGGTTAGGGTTTCAACTATTACCCTAATATTTTCTGTCCGGTTAATTTGACAACTTGTCTACAATTATCACAATATGTTATTTATTAATGTTTATCATATAAAGATAAAATTATAATCCATGATGAACTAATAAACAAACACTATTGACTAATTGGTGTAGTAGTTACATAAATAAATAGTTACCTTAGTTGTTGAGACTCAAATGTTAGAATAATGGGAACCCTAACATTATTGAAATCTCTCAAACATATATAGAATCACAAAATTGATAGTGTGTATAATTCATTTTCTTTTAAGGATTGCTTGGAAGTTCTTTTATTAGTTTATACAGTGCGTGGGTCCAATTAAACAAAGGGCTGTGCAGGGGTTGATAATAAGCTAAGTCAGTTCTCGTACGTGCAGTGTGAATATGCAATTGCATAAATTACCTTCAGTTTGGGTACCCAATTGTAAACTAGATCAAAGTGTTTTTTTTTTTCTTCCTTTTTTTTTAATAGAGTTTACCAATTAGCACCCACAATTGAGACATCGAGTTATAGATCTTTTAAAATTTTCATTTACGTTTAAATGTTAAATCTTATTTAGAAAAGTTGATACAGTTGACCAGTTGTTGAAGAATAAAGATGGGCTTTATGAAAAGAGAAAAGAGAAAAGAGTGTCATAATACAGTTTGTCAGAATCCATTTCTAAATCTCGGATTTGAGAATGCTTGAGTTCCGTATGTTACCTTGTTGAGGTCGCCGTCGAGTTAATGAATGTGTTCAAAGCATGTTAGGATGTTCTTACTTTTGATGCATTATGGCTCAAAATATGAATTAGGGTTAAGTTCAAATGGCCTAAGAATGAGGAGAACCATGCACTCTCACAAGATGGAGAATTTCCGAAATATTTCATATATGTTACTATTCTTCAAAATTACACCACATTTTCGTTGGGAAATTTTAATCCCACCCAAAATCTTATAAGTAAAAATATAAAATTAATAATATATAAATATATATATATATAGAGAATAAAATTAATCACACAACATAAGAATTTACGTGAAAAATTCTTATATTAGAGAATAATCACTACTATCAAGGATAACGAGAGAAAAATTTGACTATGTAAAATTACAATCATTCTCGTATTTTTCCTCACACCTAAAACCCCAATAACACCTAATTTCTCATTGGACCTATCGTTTATCTTACACTAAAAAACATTTCTCTCACACTAGAAATGTCTAGTTGCAGAGAAAACTATTGTTGTGTCACGCAAATAAATAGATTCAGCCTCCCTATATATAATAGTTACTTTTTACAAAAGAAGAATTCATTTTTTGTATAAGTTGTATCTATTTGGGAAAATTACTTAGTCATCTTTATTTAAAAAACAGACAAATTTCTTAACACATTCCAATCCTAAGGTATATGAAGGTGGAGACCTACTTTATGCAAGTAATATGGAGGTGGCAAATTTTACAAATACGCAATATTACTTTGCATACAATACCACAGCCCACAGGCTTCTGGTGTTAACTAAGCTTTACCAATTCTGCAGTTGTTCGAGAACATGTATGTATCACTGAAAATTTTGTAATGATATACCTCATTTTCCTTTTACTTCTTTTTTTTTCCACTTATTGTATCCTGGAAAATATCAAACATGACCAACCTTGAGATGCTTTTACAAGATCACTATGCAGAAGCATCAACAAAAATTATTTCTACACCGATCTTATAGCAATTCTACCTGGAATTGATAATCAACTAAAGAGGGGGAAAAAAAAAAAAGTAGACTCCAGCTCATTATTCTACTGTACATGATGAACTCCAGGACAAATCAAAACTAGTAGAGCTCTTACAAACAGATCAGTAAAATTGTGTCGCTTTCTTTCTTCTTTTACACATACAAGAATGGTTCAAGCCTCCCTTCTCTCTCGTTTATCTAATAAGTAATGTCATGAAAGGATCTTCAACATGTTTATCTAACGAGCAATGTCATGAAAGGATCTTCGACAATCTCTGAACAAAAAGATTGTAGTTTTCATCTCGATCCAACATACTTATCCTAACATATTTCGGACTAAACCCAAAGTGCTTCCCACTTCTTGTCAAGATCTTGTTGCCCTTGAGGAAGCTTTCACAATCTTCTATCTCTTGTTCACACTTTAACCAAGCAAAAGCTGAAAGTGATCAATTACTAGGTTAATGTCACTACATGAGTCTGCATTGAAGAGAGCTGTAATTCATAAGAATGTCACATGAAAGGCATTAACTGAACTGTTACCAGGTTGAGGCTCGAAAGCTCGACCAAGAAATGTGCAGAATTGGGAGGGCAACTCTGGCACACTGAATAGACCACTCTTTTGCACTGCCATTCTCAGTTGCTTCCACCTCGTGGACATTTGATGGTTGGTGAATTCGAAGAAGCACTCATCTTCGCTGCCGGATGGTTTACAGCTGTCAGAAACAACTTTTAAAACCTTTGCTGCTCGAAGCTGTGAATCCTTGGATACACCAATGGTGTTGAGCTCTATGTATTTGGTCATTTTCTTTGCCACCTCCGTGTCTTTAACCAGAGCCCAACTGTAAGATTAAAGATGTAACACTGAAATGTTAGAAATTTAACTGCATATGCAGTCATTTTCTTTCCTAAACTTGTATATATCCTATCCATGCTCATATATACTCTTGGTTAGTTGTAGCCAGAAACCCAAAAGGACTGCTCCTAATAACCACTATGCTGTGAAACCATTAAGTTTATGTATTTATAATGCTAAACTCAATCTCCCTTGGAAGAAACTAATTTTTCATCTATATGATAATCAGTGAGCAAACAGTTGTCATGAAAACAAGCAGTGTGATCAACTTACCCTATTCGTGTCCCAGCGTGGCCAGTGCTTTTGGAGACAGTGAACAGCATAAGATCATGGTCTGCAGGATAGGTTATCGAAGTGTACTGTGGCCAATAATATGCAAGGTCATGAACCAATATCCCTCCACTGCGATTCACCACAGATTGCCTGACAGATCCATCAGGGTTGTTTGGGGAAGTCACTAGTTCAATGTATGGACCATCTTTGTTGAATCTTTTAGCATCACCAGCCCACTTATACAGCCTAGACTTGACGCAATCGGTAATGGAAGGATAAGACTGCAAGTAATTAGCAAAATCAATATCAAGCCAGCATATCTCAAAGCTCTAAACATCCAGTTGGGATGTGGTGCAAGCAACATTGGTATATGGAATAAAAACATTGAGGTTATATTATCTTCTATGTCCTTTGGCAAATAATGCTTGACTAGCACGAACATTATGATTAACTTTTCAACAAATAAAACCACCATCATTCTATCGAGCAGGAATTATTCTGACTAAGAATCCTTTGGTTTGACATAATAGAGGAACACAGGATAAAAAGTCAAATAGCCTTCTTGTACTATCGTGTAAAAGTGTGGTACAAGTAATTCCCAATGTCCGGAAGAAAAAGAATATAAACGTGCAAGATCTCGATTTTCTAACTTGTTTTTCATACATCCATAGCATTCTTTTCATGTATCTATAGATCTAGAAATTTATTTCAAACAGTTGAACTCTATTGATCACATTTCAAAGTCAACAAAGGTCAGCCATTGGCAGGTTATTAACTTCCAAATTCAAGTAATCTGAAAGTGCAAAGAACATATGAATAACCATATGCACTCTAGATTATTTTATACAGTTTTCCCACATGGAAATATGCAAAATCTGTGTATGTCACATGCACATGTGTTACCATGATAGAGAGAGAGCAAACCAAAATTTAAAGGTTGTAAATATTACAAGGGAGGAGCAACTATAATGCCACTAATTATTTTTTCTGCAATATTTTGGGGACACAAAATCAACTACAAAGTAACACAACTATGTTTTCAATGCACTTGAATGTTAAAAGATGACACATTCTGAGATCAACCACGATGGCAGATTCATTAATACCACAATAAGAAGTATCAATAAGAAAAAAGCACATCTACTTTTACTAAGTAATATTGGAACGAGTGGCAATTTCCATGACTACTTAATTAAAGAAGACAATAATGTCAGAATTAGCTAGCAGACAGAATCAAACATATTATATTCACACTCACAGAATAATAAGGGGCTGCAGAAACTACACTAATGGGTTCTGATGCATCCTGTGAAGACAAAGCATACAGAGCAGCCTGGAAGAGTTGCGTTGAACCCGTTCCAACAACAATGTGATGATTTTCTGTTATTGCATTTCCAACCACTTTGTGCAATCTAACAACTTCCTTTGCAAACTCAGGCTCCAGGAACCAACATAAGTTACGGACATCAGAAAAATAACTCAGAGATTGCCACCCAGGAATCACGATTGTGGTCTTGTCACCCACTTTTTGCCAATATTTTTCATACATAGTTGGATCCCCACTGTAAGAAACAAAATACAAATAAAATTAAAACCTTAACCAAACTATTGGTAGTAAATTAAGCATATAAAAATCATGTATGTTACAACATAATATCAATAAATATATTCTGATATCAAATTTGAGCTAGAATATAGTCAATATACAACTCTGCTAACAAATAGTCCTAGGCTTAGGTTATGATATGCAAAGTGAAACTGTAAAAGCACTGTGATAGCTGTACAAACTGTAAGAACAGTCACTGCATTGGGATTCTTAAGCTACCATCAGGGATATGGGAAGGCAGCATTGGCACGTCCCTATATATCAACAGATCAATGATTAGATATGTTTATGCAAGGCTTACATCATATCAACATAACACTAAATGTCCAAAAGACAAAAAGATGGGTTTGTATTTGTAATAGGCATACATCAAAACAGGACCCCACAAGGAGCAAGATCCAGACAACCCAGTTCCATTTACCTAAAAGAGACTTTAAAAGCAACAATTTGCAATATAAGCGGCCAAAGTTCACAGATTTCAGACAAATCAAATCCTTTAATGAGACTTTTAGATCTTCTCAAAGGCCACAACTACAAAAGAAATCCGCATGATATGAGTGTGCACAAAGCCATCTGGCCCCACAAACGAACATGCATCTTTTTTATTATTTTCTTTTCTTTTCTTTTTCAATTAGCCTGCCACAAACATGCACTTTGTTCAAAAGCTATAGTGACCTGTGCTAAGCGCTAACTTGTGCATCTAGGAGCTCTTTTCAACTCGCTAAAAAACTGAAGCTTTTTTTTTTTTTTTGGGTAGATTTTGAGGTCCACAAACTAAGGTACATGATGATGCTGCTTATGGAAAATCGTCAATGAGTACCACCTATGCTGCATGTTAGTATGAAGAACAAGCATAAGCCCAGCCCCTCAACTTGGGAACAGACAGAGGACAAAAACAATCATCAAGTACCCAAAAAGGGGGGAAAAACGAAAAAAAAAAAAAAAAAAAAGCTCAATTCTAACATGCACCATTGAGAATCTCAACTTACAAACAATGACTCTTTGAGTTTGAGCTGTCTTTGTCTACCCTGGCAAATACTGCATCACTGGGACAAAGCATTGATACTGGGAAATGTTAACTCCTTACTGTCCCAGCAGCAGCAGCACATTAGAAAAATAGCAACTGTGAAGTTGGAGATGCCCAACTGGAAATACCACAATTCCCATTTAGCCCTCTAACCAAGTGCATTAAACCGTAAATCCCTTGGATTGGACAATTTTACCCATAAACTAAAATTTAACATAACAAAACTAAAACTCTATTATTGCAACACTTACTGGTCAACATTGATAATTCTTTCCCCTCCGTCTTGAGATTGAATGTCAGTACTAGTAAGCGAAGATGATGGCGATGGTGATGGTGAAGATGAAAGAGACAGATGAGTCCTCTCGCTAACGTGCTCCTTTTCTTTTAAGACACAGCCTGCCATTACAGAACGTCTCTGCTGTTGCAGAGAGAAGCTACTATCAAAGTTGCATTTTTCACTCTCATGCATAGCCCTCCAAATCAAACTCACGTTCAAGGCTAGAGATACCACCAACAGGTTCTTCAAAGAGAACAAAGGCGTAATCTTGGCCATCTTCTAAAAACAACATAAAAAACCAGAGTGCAAGAGAAGAGTATAAAGTTGTTTCGGTGAACGTGAACCTGTGGAGAGTAAAGAAGAGTCTTTATAGAAAATACCCAGAAGATGAAAACGAAAGATGGTAAGTAAAAATAAGTAAATAAAACCTTTTGTCTTCTGGTGTGTATTTAAACTAAAAGATGCAAACTTGACAAAGTACTAAAGGACTCAGCCTTTGAGCATGGAAATTTTTATTTTTTATTTTTTTGAACTTGAGAAAATTTTCAAAAAGAAGGTTTGTGTGAGTTCATTCGAAAGGCCAAATGGGTGTTTATTGATAGCTAAAAGAACACCAGAAGGACAAGAAGTTCCATCAGTTTTGGAGCTTGAATAGAAGAAAAGTCAATAGAAAAACAGTGCTACTACCATTTTGCTTAAGAGAAAGAGAAAAGGAGTGATGAAAGAGCTGGGGAAGGAGGAGTATGGAGCACAGAAGCAGAGAAGCTTTGACTACCGACAAGATATTTTATTTTCTCAAGAATCAAGAAATCCACTGAGATTTTCTCAGTTTCTCGATGCCTCCCACTCCCCAGATCTTTTAAATAACAAGAAGAAAACAAGCACAGAACCAACTGTAGATCACTGTTCCATTTTTCGAGTAGTGTATGTAGTTAGTGTGCGTCTGTGAATATAAATAGAGGTGTGCCGTGTGTGTATATAGACTATGGACTGTGTTTACATAGAAGCGCGAGAAAGAAGGGTTAGCAAAAAGAAAGCTGCTTTCAGTTCGTGTACGGTTTTTGCACTTGCAGTAATCACTATACTTTTCCATTTTTTTTTTCTTTTCCTCTCTTTAACTTCTGTCTTTAGCTTTTTATTTATGTAATTTTCACTCCATCTCGCCATCTCTGTGGGTTATTTCCTGCCTTCTGTTTTCAAAAGGACTCCTTCTGAGTTGTAAAACAAATTGATTTGAGTTTTATTGTGATATGTCCCACTCCCAGCCGTGTAAGTTTGGGAAATTTACACTAATAGCTATAAAAATTTTGACTTTTTTCATCTTAATCCCTCAAAATAATTTCTATTAACATTAGTCATAAAAGAATTTTTGAGACCAAAATATCCCTCTCTCTCATCTCTCCCCCAACACTCACTTTCATCCATCTCTCCCAAACCGAACAAACTCCCATCATCGGATCGGCGGTAACATCAGTCCTCGTCGGCGACGGTTTCATCCCTCATCGGCGTCCGATCTACCATCTATAGTCTTCAACAAAACCTAAGTTAGCTATTTTATTTATTTTTCATTAATACATAGTGGTATAAGTTATTTTATGAACTTGCTCGAGAGTTTCAGTGAATTGCAAGTTGTAGATGAATCTGGCGACAGACTGCCTGTCGCACGAAGCTTGGTGCGACAGGCTGCCTGTCGCACCAAGCCTTGGGCGACAGGTGCCTGTTGCACCAAGCCTTGGGCGACAGGTGCCTGTCGCACGCACCAAGCCTTGGGCGACAGGTGCCTGTCGCACCAAGTTTTTGTGCGACAGGGAACCTGTCGCGTGAAGTTTCGTGCGACAGGCAGCCTGTCGCCCAAGGCTTGGTGCGTGCGACAGGTGCTTGTCGCCAGATTCATCCACGACTCAGATTCACCCACGACTCAGTTCAGCAAGGGTAATTTGGGAAAAAAAGCTTGTGTTTGGCTAATGTTGATAGAAAAAAGTTGAGAGGATTAGTTGTGAAAATAACAAAATATTTATGGTTATTTTCGTAAATTTCCCGTGTAAGTTTGTGCTTCTTCCAGCAACAACCATTTTGTCCGTTGGTTAATTTTGAAAATTTTTATTTGGATAAATTCCAAACTCTCTTCTACATCAAAAACTTTTTAAAAAAAAATTCTTAGACCCAGAGATGTAATCTTAATTTATCTAATCTTAAAAGTTAATATAATTATCCTCTACAAATGAATACTGTTAAAGATGATCAATGGTCAGCACGACTCATCAAACCAAGGCTCATTAGGGTTCATGGGTCAGCACGACATGATCCACCAAGTGAACATGGCGTGTCATGTCGTGCCTAAATTTCTTTTAAGGCCCAGCACAACCCACAACACAAATTCACATGTGCCGTGTTCAGGCTATGCCGTGGACCGTGCCCAAAAAAGGCCTACCAATATTTTTTTTTAAGCCCACATGTGTGGCGTGTTTTTTCAAACAAATTAGCTCCTGCACTTATAATAACAACAACAATAATTATAATTTTTATTAAGGGAACAATTAGCATTTCATTATCAGTTTATCATAATTTCACAACTATATATTTAATTTCACAATAACCAATTATTATACAATAATATATAAATTTAATTCCTTAAATTATAGCAATGATTAATACAAATCTATAAACTCAAGCTGCCAAAATATAAAAATATTCAAACAAATCATTTAAATTTCATTTATTCATTTAATAAGTATAAAACAATTAGAATATTTTTTTAAACTAAGATTGCTTTTTTTTGTCTAAAATTTGAATAAAGATAAATTAGTTTGAATTTTGAATAAAGGTGAATGTTTAAATCTGAATCATATGTTCGTTTTTTTGTCTAAATCACTAAAAATAAATATTAAGTTTTTTTTTCAACTTAAAAAATCTGAAAACTAATATATTTATATTTATGCCCTTATAAATTGTAAATGTTAAACAAATAATAAATATCTTAAGGAATATAAATAAGATAATAAATTATCATAACATAAATCATATTTAATTGAATACAACTCTTTAATATTCTAAATTATATATGTTAACCAATTTTATTATAGTTTCTGAAGTTTTCATATGAAAAATATTCATATAAAATTATAAAAATAAATAATGCTAATTTTTGAAGATAATAATAATAATAATAATAATAATAATAATAATAATAATAATAGTCTACCACTATATATTATCACAAGTTGTATAAAGATGAGTAATAATGCTAATTATTAAATTTTATTTAAGAAAAAATTAAAAATTAATTAATTTCATAGGGATACTTTAGAGAATATTTTTTAATGATATCATTCATATTAAGTAAAAAAACTAAAAAAAATTACTTAATAACTTAATGACTGAAAATTTTTATTAAGTTGAATAAACAAATAGACTTAATCATTTAACTGAATAAAATTAAGTCATTAAGTAAAAAAAAAAAAACGACCTCTAAGACTTAAATTAATTTTTAAAAGCCTATATGCTAATAAAATATATTAAAATTTTAATTTCAAAATATTTGTAAAATCATAACCTTTTATATTTATTTTTCATAAAAGATTTTACTTTGATATACTCTGGCCCATATGTTATTAATAACCTACGGGCCGTGTGCTGGCCCACCAATAAAGAGTGTTTATTACGTATTTTTTCATATATTGTGCTTTAATTTATCTCTAATTGTGTCATATTTCTAAGGTTCACGTACCTAAAATTCTAAGTCTGACATAACTAACGTACGCGTCGTACCATTCTACGTGCTCATACTATATCATACTATACGAACACGTATTGCTCGACCCGTTAGCCATCTTTAAATACTGTCTTAGCTTTTTTCCCAAATAAATAAATAAAGAAATAAATAATTATTGGGTTAGAAGCCGCACATTCCAACACCGTCCCATGAACAATTGAGGCATTCATTTGGCCCTTATCATTTGTATTTTGACTTGATGTTGTTTGAATCAAAGAGTTTAAATATCAAGTAAAAGCAGTGAGATGAATACCCGATCGACAATTGGAATCCAATTCACTTGTTTCTTGATCGTGCTTTGCTTTGACCTCTTTGAATAATTAAATTAAGATTGGAAGCATGAAAACACGAGATTCCCGTTGCAACGTGCCAAAAAACAATCATTATTAGTACCCAAGGAGTGTTTATGTTTTACTTTTCTCAGTTTTCCGCCACTTGTTTTTTATTCATAACCAGAAGTCAATGCTAGCTTTTGCGAAGTGTTGCCTCCTCAACCGTTCTTTATTGCAAAATGTTCAGCGGGAGGTCAGTGTAGAGGTTCAGTGCCATCTCCATATTGATTTGTTCTTTTTTCTTTTCTTTTCTTTTTTTTTTCCATTCTATCAGAAATGTCATTAAAGATGAAAGGGATCACACAACCACATTCCTCACGTACAAATAGCCTGGACCTCAAGCCGATTTTGAGATTTAGGGTCCACAAATATCATCAATCAATCATGCAAAAATAATAAAGAAGGTTTTAAGGTCTTGATTCTTGAAAGACACGGGACCAGTTTTGATGTCATTAAGAGCTCAGTGATGGTAATCTTCTCAAAACTCTATCCTAGGCCCCCCCAGTCCAGCCGCACCCTAATGCTACGGGTGGCAATATAGTTAAGATTCATTTATTCCATTCTATGCGAATTAATAAGTTTGAGTTTTAAAAAATTAATTTGTTTAATAAATAAGTAAGTTCATTTCGATTCGTTAATTAAACGAATCAAATTCAGATTTAAAAATATTAATTCGTTTAATAAACGGATCATAAACGAATTAAATACACGTTGATTCATTTAAAATTCGTTTAGTTAAATTATTTTTTTGTCTTTAAATTTATTTGAATTTTTTTAAAAATTTGAAGGTTAATATTATAATTTGGATGATTGTTTATTTAATCCTGCAATATGGCTTGGGTTATTTGTATTTTGTTGTAGGATATTAAATTTGTGGCTTCTTTTATTTTATTTTGCTTAATTTTGTTTATTAGTTATGTTGTAATATGATTGACTCTATGTAAATATAATAATATTATTTTTAAGTAATTTTAACTTAGAATCAATGCAAATTATTATTTTTAATAAATAAATAATATGGATAAATAATATAAATAAATAAACATAATATTGAAATAATATAATAATATCATTTGAATAAATATGATATTATTATTTTATATATTATACTATATTTAATATTTTATTTTAATAAATATAATTTTGTTATATTTAAAGGAAATGGTAGAAAAATAATATCTCACTCTCACCTCCCCCATGGGAGTGAAAATCTCATTTCACACTCCAAAAGTAGGCGGGACCTACAAATTGAGATTCTCACTCCCACTCTCACATAAGCATGTAACCATTAGAGTGGGATTAGAGATGGTAATTGCGCCCGCAAACCCGCCCGCTGCAGATAATTTTGTGCGTTGTGAGCGGGTTTGGTATTACAAATTGAAACTCACACTTGGATGCAGATCAGTTTGGTATTAACTTAATATCTGGCATATACCCGCATGGATATCCACTAGACCCGCAATGTCTTTTTAAATATTTTTAATTTAATTTTAATTAAAAATATATATAATGAAAATAATGCAATTGTGCAAAGTGCCAAACAATCAAAATATTTTTGTATGGTCTATTTTTCTTTAACTTAATGCATGAATTATTCATTATTATAATTTTGTTTCTTCGAATTAATATTTGAAAAGTATTATTATTTGGAAAATATTAATCTTGATCATTATTGTAGTCATAATATTGGATGAGTGCTAATGATGGTGAATGAAATGAATATTTCTCTTGGAGTTTGTGTTGAATGATAATATGAAATATAATTCTTATTTTTAGATACTAGTTTGTGGTTTTTCTTAAAAAGATTTGTGTATTTTATACTTACATTTGAGAATTTGTGTTGGATTGATGTTGAAATTTTAATTTTTCATTTACATTGGTTAAATTTAAAATTGAGTATGTTATGTAGAATTTGAGGTTATTATTATAAATTTATATATTGAACATTCGTGATTTTAAATGTACAAACCCGCAAAAAATCTACTGAATATCATTGCGGCGGATTTGGTAATTGTTAAAACTCGCAGCGAGTGGGGTTTAAAAAAAAAATAAAATCTGCTACAAGTTGCAGGTGAATTTGGTAATCTAATTTTATGCAGGTTTGAATTTAGTAATGATAAACCCGCTGCGGGCGGTGCCTATTGTCACCCCTAAGTGGGATGACTCTTCACTCCCTATTTCCACTCCAATAAGTAAACACTAAACACACCCCTAATGAATCTCAATTTCTTTCTAATGGAAGTTATTTTCTCCCTCCAAAAGATAGACTAGTTTCTTCTTTAAAGTAGTCGCAACCATAATAAAAATGACACGAATTGGTCATAAACCTACTTCACATGATTTAATGGCTAATCTTAGCAGCAATCAAAGGGATGGTCACAGTTAAAATGATAACAATAATTATGACAATAACAAAATGTGGTCCTCTATATAGGAATATATTGATTATTGAGTCCTGAAGCTGCAGCAATTAAGGGGATGGTCCTTCTCAAGTTGCAAAATGCCAATCAAATCGTAAGACCATTGAAGCGGGCATTTTGTCAAAGGTCCCCTACTGGGTTTCTGACCGGTGGAATGATTGTCACGGGCGGTAGATTATGAACTTAAACCCACCAAACGACAGGACCATCAACAGAGAAAAGAGAACAAAATCATCACAAGTTCTTCTGAGCTACCAGAAATTTAATGTAAGCTCTATGTAATTCATGGAGTGGACCTGTTTGAGTCGCTTGGACCAACCTAACCTCCGGTCTTGTCTGAACAGTTTGAAGAACTCTAGATAAGTTGATTGCATGTCAAGAAAAGTAACGTTAAGCAAATTAACAGCGGTCTAATTTACAAATCTAAGCAGAAATCAGCTGCATAATGGCTTCAGCCTTCAGTTTCTATTTTCAGCATGAAATGAAAGATTTTAAAGTCTGAATCACATCATTTGACTTTTAAAGACAAATTTATGGGAAAAGATTGCCTAAATTTTAGGAGCAAAGTGTTCATTCTACCTAAGTTCAGACTCGGAAGTGCTTAAAGCCAACCAATACGTGGGACCCAACAATACCAAGGCATTAAAAAGACATCTCAAAAAGTGATAAAGTATCACTCGGCCAAAGGCCGAGTGGTGAGAGCAGCAGTTCGAACCCCACAATATATGTGGAGGTGTTTTTTTTCTCGAATAAAATTAAGTGAAGACAGTCTGTTTCTTTGTCCCAGTGCGAGAAATAGACATCTTTCAAATATTTGAGAGGGTTAAAATTTGGGCAGCGCTCCATTAAATTTGATGGATGTTGGTCTCAATTATAATCTGATTTGTACATATCAATTATATTCTCATATAATATGAGTTATAATTTAAACAATAGTATCATATAATCAATAAAAAAAAAAGTGATAAAGTATCACCCAAGGGCCAAGTGCGAGATTCTCAAGAGCTTTCCCAGTAATAAATTTGGTTAGCAACTGGACATGGGGCCTTAATATCCCATCTACAACAGATCTTGAAAGGGGTAACTCATACTGACATACAAGATATCAACTTTTCTGAGGATGATTTCCACCTAATTGCACTTTCTCCCATTTATTTGCCCACACGCATCATTGCTAGCGTTTAGACATAACAAGGTATGGACCGGACTCTTTAGAGAAAACTTACACAAGTTGGGCAAACAATTTTTACACTGCGGCCCAGAACCGATCAATTTTATTTTTTGTTATAGCATCACCACAAATGGTTAAAATATAGCCCCTGCATAACACGAGACGAAAAAGGGTTGTGCCAAGGGTGATTGACTGGAACATATACCTAAAATCCTGTCCACAGCCTAATTAAAAAGACAAGGCATTTCAGGGCATTTTGCTCGGATGAGAATTGGGTTCAAGATGAATACTAATCTAACATCCCCATTGGTTAAGAAGAAATATTGAGAATTAGTGAACTAAAGGAATCTTGAGAATTAGTGAACTAACTCCTATGAAGAAAGAAAATACATTATTAAGAACTATTATTTGCATCCATAATCAGTGTGTTCTCGGATGAGAATTGGGTTCAAGATGAATACTAATCTAACATCCCCATTGCTTAAGAAGAAATATTGAGAATTAGTGAACTAAAGGAATCTTGAGAATTAGTGAACTAACTCCTATGAAGAAAGAAAATACATTATGAAGAACTATTATTTGCATCCATAATCAGTGTGTTTTTTTTTTTCGCCTCTCCCAATAGAATTCAGTGTGATTTGTTGGTACCACATTAATATGTTAAATTACACATCAACCCAATAAAAAAAAACAGTATGAATGATCTCCTAACTCGAAAATGTTGATACAGAAATGTAGTCAAAATTTTATACAGACCAAATCAAACCAAGCCCAGAGGGAACACACAATAACACAAGCTAACCTATCATTCCAAGGCTGGACTTACCCATTATTCATCAGCTTGTCCAGCACCACGTTGAGGTCTACCGACTGCCCATTTTCTGTCAGTTTTCTCACAGTTGCTCTCACCAGGTCTCTCCGGAAGCCCATTGTGGCAACCTTGTCAACAACATCATCAACAGGCACCCTGTTTGCACTCCCAACAGAAGCTGATTCACTATCCACACTAGATGCCATTGGAATAGCATGAGGTAATATCTTGGCTGTTGGCAATTGAGAGAAACTACTTCCACCACTAGGTTCCGAAGGAGATGTTGAAGATTGCAAAAGTTTCATATTTGTACCGTTGGAGACAAAAGGTGATTCACCATAGGGATAGAGATTCTTGGAATTTGAGTGCTCTGGCATCAATGAATACCCAGAACGGTACTCTGAATAAGGCCTTCTCTGAGTTTGGTCATGCATTGGCTGAGTAGAATCCACATTTAACTGTTGGGCTGGGGAAAACCCAGCAGGTGCTAGAGAGGAAGAGGATTGTCGGATGCTTTGAGATGGCAAGTAAGAAACAAGTCCAGGGTGCTGGCTTGATGGATGATGGGCTTGAAAATAAGCTGCACTGAGAGGTGGGTGCAGATGAGGCTGCTGGTCCAACTGTGACACTGATGGAGGTTGAGGTGATGGTTGATAAGGTTGATGCAGTGTTGGAGGTGGTGGCTGTGATTGCTGAGTTGAAGTCAAATGATACTGCTGATGTGTGGCTTCCATAGGTTTTGGCTGATTATTTTGATACAGTGCAGCAGCAGGTGGCTGTGACTGCTGATTTGTATGCATATGGTATTGTTGATGTGTGGTTTCCAGATTCAGAAAAGTTGATGGGCTGTAAGACTCGTATTGCGGTCCTTGCACAAAAGAGGGGGTAATATTCTCTGCTAATTGGCTAGGAAGCTGCGGAGCAGTTGCTGCAGGCAGAGGCAGAGGGTTCTGATGATGTAGGTTATGAGGAATACTAGAAGGAAGAGAAGCAGGTTGGGGTGGAGAAGCAACAGGATTTGAAGGAGCATCTTCTTTAGATGAATCAGTTTGAGAGGTGCTGCTCTGCTTTCCCAATTGGGAGTCACCCTTGGACAATTGAAGTTTTGCCAGCTGCAGTTGAACCTCTGCTATCTCTTGTTTATCTTTCAAGTCCTTAATACCACCTTGAACCTGAAAGAAATCACATTAGATTGCACAGGGACACAAACATTTAAAAGTAAATGCCAGCTAACACCAACATAAACCTGCAAAACAAAATCTGATATTGATTGTCGACGGAACCTCCATGAGAAATTCTGATTCTATTGAACATACACGTTTCTGTTGCTTCCCATTGACATTCAAAATAAAAGTCAATCATTATATATTAGTATATTACAAAAAAGACAATGATAAATCATGTCTGTCAATGCAAATTTGTGATGCACAACAGCATATTAACACAGTGAACATGTATTCGGCCAGATTACAGACTTGTCAAGAAATCAACTGCCATTGTCACTAAATTCACCTCTCTTAAAAACACTAAGTATGCCAGAATAGAAGACAGTTAAAAACGAAGAAAATCCATGACTGTTTATGTCCCAAAATCACTCAAAAGATTACCAGCACTTAATTCTAGAACTAATCCATACCCTTTTCCTGATAATTTATACAGGAGCTTGAGAAGAAGATGTCTTTAAACATGTGACCCAGCAAACCAACTTCTTAAAAGATATTAATGGCAGAAAGTCTTCTCCAAAGGCAGCCTTGTAGAATGAAAACTGTTTTAAAGGATTGAATACAAAGGAAAAGCCTAGAGGACTGAATTGCAAGATTCAGATGGACTGATAGTGACCTTGAACAAATTTACACTGACCAACTGCATAATAAGACAACAATCCTCAAACGGAAAAATAAATAAACACCACAAGAAATGAAGAAACAAAAAGTTTATAGCAATTGATAAACTGTTCCAACGCAATGTGAAAAGATACTACCAATACATGTGCACAATCATTAACATTATGATTAACAGTTACCATATGTACAACAATATCACAGACAATCAGCCAAGAGAGAGAGAGAGAGAGAGAGAGAGATTGCATTCTGTGGGTACTCATGTATATCAATAATTAAATGAAATTTAAACTGATTAATCTAGCTTTTTTATGTTGCTTTACCACCTGATGATTCCTACAAGACGGGTTGAATAAACAAACAATTTTGCATTCTTACGACTTCAGCATATGCATGAAATTTAATAACAAAAACTACAAACTAAGCATTAACATCGCAAAAAACAAAAGACTTTGGATGTAAAAGAATACCTCTCTCATAATATTGTCCAGCTCCCTAAGCTTTCCATCAGTCTTCCCATAATTATATTCGATGGCTACCTTCAAATCGTCAACAGAATTCTCCACTCGACGCATCCTACTCTCTAACTGAGTCACTCGTGCACTCAGACCACTCACCTCATGTAACACACTACCAACATGTTCCTTGATCTTCAGATCAATCTCAGAGATCAAATCCGCTTCACCGCCATCCACAGAACCCTTACTCTGCGTGCCATGATTCAAAGCACCACTTCAAATACATATAACCAACAATGAAAACACAAAGCAGCCACAATATTTATTCAAAAATTAACGTTTCTCGTGGAACTTAGCCGTAATTTTAAAAATTAAACAATCCAAAATCTATTATCAATATGAACTAAATAAAAATAATATTACAATACGGAAGGGGAGGCGAAAAAAAAAGAAAAAGAAGTCTTTAATAACTAAAAACAAGAAATTCCTTGGAATTGAAAAAGGAAAACGAAATTGTAATGAGGGAGAGGAAATACCCTGAGGCTGACCCGTGTGGGTTTGTGCTTGGGCTGAAGCTGAATTGAATCAGAGGAAAGAGCTTGAAATCCATAGTCTCCGTCGTCGGCTTCGTCTGAGGAATCGTCAGTTTGATGATGGGTTCTGGAAAGTTCTGTAATTTCCTTATCTTTATAAGTCCACGAATTTGAGTTTCTCATTGTATTTTTGTAATTCAATTTTTGAAGTTCAAATCCTATCTCCTCTTCTGCTGATGCTTGGTTTAACAAATCCGAGGATCGTGAAGAGTGATTAGGGATTTTCAATTGGTGGGATACAACGTTATCAAAATTAAAAGGCTAGATAGAGCACGACACTTCACGGAATCTTCTATTCTCTCCCTCACTTTGATCGCACTTCCGTCCTACAAGTTTTCCAAATTCAGCCCACTTTTAACAGATAACTACAATAAATTTTCATTATTTTAAAAAAGTTTAAATAAAACAAAAAATTTACAGAGTTAATCAAATATAGGGCCAGTTTGATATTGCGTTTGCTGATTAAATAAGTTGCTTATGATATATGGATGTAATAAGTAATTGATTAAAAAAATAATTTAGTGTTTGATAAATTATGTTGTTGTTATTGCTCTAAATTTAAAAAGCAGTGTACACGCGTTTAGTAAATTTTATTATAAACGTATTATTTTATTATATAATAACTAAAATAGATATAAGTTTAAATTATCTCTTTTTATTTTAAAGTATGTTAATAATATTTAGACATGCCATTTTTTCCTTTTTAAAAACACGTAAAATTATATTAAGTGAAAAAAGTAATAATTTGGTACATAAAATATAATAAAAATTCATACTAATATATAATCAAGATAAAATAAAATAGTAATATGCATTTCTTTTACCTTAAACTTATTGTAATAAACACCATGACTACAAAAAAAAAATGAATAGATTGAATGTTAAAAGTCATGGTTATGAAATTAATTTTAAACGTTATGGTTAATTTTCATTTGAAATTGTTTATAGTTCAAACAAAATTTATATAATTATATGCAAGTTTTTTTTTATCTTATAGAAAATACAAATATAATATGAAAAATATAAACTTAATATATCAAAACTTTAATATTAGAGAGAATATATAGTAGTTGTGGTGGGAATATGATATTTAATGGCTCATATATTAGAGTGTATGGAAAAATATGACATAATTACCTTTATTAAAATATTAATTAAGGATATAATAGAAACCTTAAAAAGACGTGGTAGCTTATTTAACAAACTGTTTATGAAAAACAATCCCTACCTTCTTTTAAAAGCTATTGTCAAAATAGAAAAAATTATGAAATAAATAAATTTTACAAAATTTATCAAACACTTTTTTTTTTGTCATAGATTATGAAATAAATAGTTTATTGAGTTTCAACCTCAATATGAAATAGGGTCATAATTAATTTTAAAAATTATTAAAATAAGATCTCATATTTCTTAAGATAATTTAATCACCTTATATTATAAAGGTAAACTTATTAAATAAAAGACCCAAGCAATTTGAACCCATTAATTTATTTACAAAACTATTTTTTAGTAAACCATTAATGACATTTAAATCTTAAGATTTTACCATGAGCATCCTATAAAAATCTTAGAAATAACCTCCACAAAACATTATTTTTTTCATCGACTTTTTTTTTTCTTTACTACACCAAGAATTAGCTTCTCTAGAAACGCCAATCTCAAAAATAAATAAAAAAATTAACAATTATGAAAAATTCAATTGCTATGACCAGTTGAACAACAAATTATGATGTAAAAAGTTATTTCAAAATTTTAAAATTTCATTATTTTTTCCCTTTGGCATATCGTGAAAATAAGTTTTATGTTCTCATGAAATTATAGAGGATTTATGATTGATAAGAATTTATTGTTAATCACAGCAAGTTAGAATGTAAATGAACTGCCAATAAAATCGAATTAGTTATCTTTCTGAAAATTTTCAAGAGAAGAGATAAAGTGATCAATGAAGAAAGAGAGAGAAGATACGGTTCATCACGATAATGGAGTGGGAAAGTACCTTTAATCCTTTTAACTGAATTTCTCTTATCCTTAAATGTAATTTTGTTCAAGGATAAATTAGTAATCAAATAATTTATTAACTAATGAACCTAAAGAGTGAAATCATGGGTTCAAATAACCACTTCCTAAATAAAACTTATCTTAAAAATAATCTTAATGGCTAATTTAATTAATTAATTGTCTAATTTTTTAAATTTGTATATTTAAAAATAATAATACATGTAACTTTTGTAGAGTGGATTACAAGAATAACATTATACAAGTAATATTACTCAAATTTTAAATTATTTAAAAGGTAAAAGAACTTAATGTTGTTGTTTTTGTGATTATAACAAGCTCTTTGAGTTTAAAGATTTTTTGTTTCGTAGACAATAGATCTTTTTTGTTTTTCTCTCTACCAATCATTATATTCAATATCAAACGATTTTTAAAGAATTTTTTTTTTTCATTTCTATACCATTCACTCATTCGTTATTCGTTGCCTCGATAATATTGGGAGAGCAATTGCATAGATTTTACTTTGGTATTAAATACTCAACATACATTCAATTTGAATTTTAAACAAATTCTCTTACTAACAAATAACAATTTTTTTATACAAAGATACTATATTAAATTGTAAAAAATAATATTATCAAAATTATTTTTTTTATAAATTATATATCATATGCTTACCTTATAAATATTTATAACATATAAAAATTATTGTACTAGAAAACACAATAAATATATATTGATTCAAACTTTAAATATATATAACACTTTCAAAATCATAAATGTAGAAATATTAAATTATTACATCAAGTATAGATGTTATAAAAACAAAAACTTGTTACTTAAGACATCAATATATATATATATATAATTTTAATATATGCATTTAGGCCTATTTATATTTCATTAAGAGACATTCGGATTTCATATAAAAAAACAAACTGCTCTTTTGAGTCACTCAAATAAGAACTCGACCACGGTCAATTTTGAAGAATTATTAGGCCACGGAACTTGAACTGTGGCCATCTGATCTTCATAACTAAACTCAGCACTTACTCCATCAATCGTACACATCAATGGTTTTTCCGAAGCAAACACCTTCATTTCTCCACAACCCTTTACTTCAATTCTAACCAGATTCTCATCATCATCAAAAGCAAGAGACTGAACAGCACCGCCAGTGTTAAGCATGTTCACCAACCCAATTGGAGCAAATTGGATTGATCCTTTTGGCAGGACTGTTACTGGAGAAACCGTAAGCAACTCAAAATTGAATGGCTCCACGGTGATCTCTAAGTCATCTGAAAACTTCAACAGCTTTAACTTATTTTCTCGGAACATGAAAACAGCAAATACATCCACTCCTTTAACTGAAATTGGGTCCTTCCCATTATTCCATTCAATGTCATTAGGACTAGCCAGGCATGCCAGAGTGTTTGAAAACATAGAGAAGCCAACATTTTTCCTTGTCACAGAGCACCATCCTCCTCCTTGACAATTGAAGAGCCCCAGCACCCCCGTATGCTGTTGCAAATGTATATGAATTTAGAAATGTGATAATTATCAACTTTTGTCAAGGAAATTGCTCATTAATAGAAACGTGATGTAGTGTTTATGTACTTACTTTGTTAAGATTCCAAATCTTGAGCACTGTTTTCCCATCGTGTAAGGGATCTTCAAAGAGGCAATCTCTGGTTGGAAGAGCGTAAAATTGGCATCGTAAAATAGAGCCATCGGGCAACACCAGGGCTTTGAGCAAGTCGAAATTGTGGTTTCCAACAGAGTCGCTTATGTAAATTGGTCCTCCGGAGATAGCCCTGGATGCTGCGTGGAATTCCGCACAAGGGTGTGTAGATTGGAACATGTCCCAATCTGGCTGAATGACATTGCCCATCCACAAGCTATTGTAAGCGCAATGCACCATGTGACAACCTTGTAGCCAAAATGTCCCGTTTGTCACGCCCTTTGGGTCACTGCACCAAAAGTCATCTCCTGTGCAGGGTATGCAGATAAAATTACGTTAGCTAACCCATCATATTATTGTTGCTGCTGTAGAAGAGGAGAGGTATGTGAATGCAATTTTTACATAGACTTACCCACGCGCCCGAGTGATATGGTCTCTGTTCCAAGGTACGTGAAGTCATTGCAGTGCTCCATGCTGGCTATCACACCATTCCCTTTGAAATGTTTCCTGACAGAAGCAGTTAGTGCTTTGTAATAAGCTTTCGCAAGCTCAACTCGACCACCAAAATCCTCAGCCACCGTCTCAAGCAACTGTTTATATGTACCCGAAAAATTGCTCCAGTTAGAAAAGGTTAGAACAAGAACCCTTAATTAATTCAAACCAATTATACTGAGGTCCAACTTAATTCGTTAATAATAAACATGATCGAGAAGAGAACTTTGGGATGCTAATGCACAAAATCATCCCAAAGTCGAAAGTGCTTTCAACAATGTGTTAGCAAGACAAGATTCCTAATACTCACCCAAGGATGATAAGCTAGCTAGCAGGCAACTCACTGAATTGACACGAGCCATGACAGTGAAATGACAGGGAATTTCTTTCACGTAGGTGGCATTATATCCTGCAATTTCATTTACAATAACACATGCAGTCGTTTTCATCATTTCATCTTCATCATTTCATCATACCTCTCTCCTACATTCAATTTCCATAGATATACGTTATTATATTATGCTTCAATATCGTCACACTGTCCCCAAGCGTAATTATTTGTCCTGTATCTAATTTTTAAATTAATTTATGAAAGCATAGTTCAATGACCTCATTGGATCAAGTTATAATGGCACACCTCGCAGACGCAGACATTAAAACCGTAAAATTAAAAGATGAATAAATTAATGTCCCCTAATTAATGACTCTCTAGCCTTCTAGAAGCATTCAAGTCAAAGTGTTAATTTATAATTTGTACTATAAAAAAGAGGTTAAGAATGTAACAGCTTACATGAATAACATCAACTTTGACACCATCAATCCCCACTGATTCGAGATGAGAGTGAAGTCCCTCGTACAAATTTTGGACCAGCTCCGGCGGGACCAATCCAACGCCATTATCGACGATCTTTTCCACAGCCAAATCTTCCATAGTCGTCTGCAAACCCTGCGACAATTTAGGAGCAATGAGCCTAGACTCAGGCATGCCTGCAACATTGGGTCTAATCCCACCCCAATATCCACACAATGCATGCCATACATATACATGTTCTACGCTCTTAAACTCATCCTTTAAGTCCCTAACAAAGGCACCCATCCCTTTCTTGGAGGGCACCCTGGGACTCTTATAGTCCCTAAATTTATAATTCTCTTCAAAATCTATGAGCCTGCATGGCATTTGTTCGCCAGCGCTCGTTCGATTCATTCCTTCTTGATCAGTGATGGGTTCATCGTCATGGCAAATGGACTGCCACCCATCATCAATAAGGACCAGTCCTGGAGGGCACCCGCCCTCCACTAAGCCTTTGACTCCTTCATAAACACCCTTTGGGTGCACTTGAAGATAAAATGCATCCCAAGTGCACCAACCAAATTTGTCTACGATACCTGGCACTGTTTTTTCTTCAAGTAGCTTAAACGTCCCCAAATGAACCCTTACGACCTTCATCGCCTCCTTAACAAGACTGTAAGGATCGTCACCGACACGCATATACAAACAGCTTCTAAAGCTCGAGCCACGAATCTGTGAGGACCCACTTTCCACGAACATGTCCACGTAGTTGTCGGTTCCAGGCTGAAGAGAAGCTCTAAAGGGTCCCTCCAGGATTGGAAGAAGGAGGACGTAGGGGCGGCCCAAGTCATTTTTGTCCAAGATCATTAACTGGGTTTCGTGCTCCATGTCTTTTCCGCTATTGCCAACCCAGTGGGTGGTCCACCAGACTTTGAACCTAAATATACTCATGAACCTGATACCATTGAGCTTGCCGATGGGTACAACGTGGCGGCCACTTGACTCCTCAGCGTCAAACCCCACGAAACAGCCGGCCGTGTGCTTGGTCTTGTTTGCTGAGGTAAATGGTGATGGGGTGGCTATGGTATTTATGGGGACTTGGGTGAAAATTGGATGGCCATTGGCGAGAAAGTTCGAACCTTCCAGAGAAATAGATGGTGGTATTTGACTGTCAAGGAGGCCAATTGCATCAAGTACATTTTTGCTTAAGCTTGGAGCCATGCACAGTAATTGTAAGAAAGTTTAATTGAGAGGACTGGGGAGATTTTATTATGGATGTCTCTAAGTTATTAGTTTGTGTGTGTCATAACGGCCAGAAGCGGTGGTGCATACTATATATAGAAGCTCAGGTGGGGAAAGATCGAGGAATCTATAGGTGACATTAGGTTATAGTAGAAGCTTGGTTGTGAATTGCTTGTGTGTGGAAACAAAGCACAAGTTGGAGTTACTTTTGCTTTCTTGTGTCATTCAACTGACAAATTTTTATGGGGTATAACTGTGATTCGGGTTTATCTATTTCTAATCTTTATTAAAGAATGTGTTTATTAATTTTCGAACAAGAATTAACATAAAAACTTGTAAATTTAAATTTAAATACATACTAGGATTATATGCGGAAAACTAATAAATTAAGGTTGTACTGTTGATTTATAGTCGGAAAATGATCATAAAGTTGGAAAATCTTCTCAATTCATGTTGCAAGAACCCTCTAAGCTTCTATTGATTTGAATTTTCTCCAAATTGCACTTTACTTATGTTTTGCTTAACCTCTTATCTATAGATTTAGGTGGTGTTTGTTTTTTTATCTGAAATCTGAATAGATCTGAATTAGTCTGAATTCTGAATAGGTCTGAATATCTGAATCTGAATAATATGTTTGTTTTTTCGTCTGAATTTCGAAAAATAAGTATTAAGTTGTTTGTTTTTTTCAACTTAAAAAGCTGAAAATATGTACTTTTACATTTGTATCCTTATTAAATTTGAATGTCAAATAAATAATATATTAAATACCACAATATTTTAACATTTATAAGTAAAACTATATTCAAGTGAATACATAATTATTTTAGAATTTTAATATATAAAATACCATAAATTTTAAATTTTATCGTATATAATATAAGAAAGAAAAAATATGGATATTTTTATGTGGGGTAAATATCTATGGGTGAGTTTTGGGATAGACATGAAAAATAAATTATAAAACAGGGATATTTTTGACATTAGCAAGTAATTGACTTAATTCAGATTTCTCCATTAAGTAAAAAGCCAAAAAAATTAGCTTATTTTATTAAGTCAAAATTATCTAAAAATTCTCATTAAGTTATAAAAACAAACACCTCTAATTAACTTAATTAATTAAGTTAAGTCACTTTAAGTTATTAAGTTAAAAAACAAACGCCACCTTACACTCTATTTATAGCATTTTAAGAGTAGTGATCATCTTCTTAATGATCACTAAATAAACTTAAACAATTATTGAATTAATCATCTTCTTAATGATCACTTAATATATTTCACTATAATATTTAAGATATTATAGAGTTGTAATTCAAAATGATCACTTACACTTAGACATATTTCTCCATGAGTGACCTCAAAGTGATAAAACCCTATATATAAATATATATTTCCAATAGTGTCCGTAGACCTACCGCTGCAAGGTAATATTTTAACTGTTGTCTTCGACGTTACAGAAGTATGAAGCTACGAATAGCATACGTGTATGCGCCTCAAATTTATGAGTTTGATTCTTCAAAATCCCTACCTCGTGGGTGTGTGTTATACATTGAGACCCTGGAGATTATTCGCTTGAGTTGAAGATCAATCCGATCCAATATTAATAGCAAATTTACGTGCAAATGTACGTTTGCGAAGGTCAAGAAAACCAGTGTGGTTTCAAGATTTGAGAATTGAGTGAGAACCTCTAGCTTGGAAACATATTGGATCGGGGGACCATTTTTCTTAAGGCGGGGTCTATTATGAAGTAAGCTGTTTTGTTCTTTTTGCCCTTTCCCCTTTGAAAGATCAAAGATATTGTAATGTAAAGTAAGCCTCAGGGAACTAAAATATATTGGAAAATCTTTTCTTTGTTCACCCAGTCGCCAGCCCTCTAATTACGTCTTTATTTGCAAGTTCTCGAACTTTGCTTTTCAAGATGTTTCTTGAATTTCTTTACTGTATATGTCTCGATTGCAGCCAACTTGCAACTAACTGCAAGGAGACTCTCATCTCACACACTTCCTAACGCCACAGTCTTAATTGCATGGATGCTCTACTCTCATCCTTTGTCTTTATCAATGGCTGTCTCAAGATCTAGACTTGTAGCGAAATGTCAACAATCCAAATGCAGATTAAGCTGTATATAATGTCTAAAAACCAAAAGATTTGTTTATTAGATCAATCCACGATGGTTGATGCCGTCGAATAGTTTTTCTTTATTGAGTAGCGTACTGTACAAGCTGCGATGTCATACTATTTAGGACGAGAGAATTGTTATTGAGAAAGTGAACTTTAAAGAAATAAATATTATCTTATAATTAATGTATGATACATTTCTCACTCATAAATAATATATGAATGAGATTCATTCATTATTCATGTAAAAAATATACCATATATTAATTATAAGATAATAAAATTTTTTTAAAAATAAATTATACAGTGCAATTTGATTAATCGTACCAAAGAGGCAAAGAAATGTGTGGAAGGACTGGAATGTACGTGAATGCAATTAATTAAATTAAAGTGGGAGTTGCATAGACCTATCAGAAAATTAATCTTAAAAAAATGATTTTACAGGGGCCCTTAGAAGTTTCTAGCTAGCGGAGCCCCGGCCCCGCGGTCGCCCCACAGTGAAACAAACTTAAAGCCTAACTGAATTGTATTTACTAATTTATCCCTGATTGCAGAAAATTAGCGCGAATCGCACGCGCATGGATGGATATAGTGGTGAAGCTACTACTACTAGCTACTAGCCAGCGCAGCCGAGGTAGGGGTATTTCTCCATTTTCAAGTCCGCGTACGTATAGGTTGATTTTTATAAAACATTAATTAATAATCACAAAATGAGGACAAAGTTTATGTTACATTAGTTATATGTTACAGTTATAAATTTTTAAATTTTTTTAAAAAAATTATTATTATTAAAAAGATCAATAAATTTTAATGTTTTATGTTATATCTCATGTTGTTTATACTTCAGGTTGTTTACACCCAAGTTATAATATTTCAATTTTGTTTAAGTTCTTTATTTATATTTATTGTAAAGTTAGTATCAAACTGCTCAATATTTTTTTTTATTTTATTTAATTGAATCTTTAACTTGTTTAATTTTTATATCTATTGAGTTTTTATTCATTATATTAATAATCTCTTGGTTTAATAGATCATGATTTTTAATGTTGAAGTCTTTTATAAATTGTTTAACTTTATTAAATTCTTTACTTAGTTGATCACTTGATCTCTTAACTTATTAATTTATTTTACATTCATTCATTGAAATTATTAATTTCTAATATTTTGTTTACCATTTCTATATCATTTATAGATAAATTTAGATTTTCTAATTTATTTAATAAATATAGTGACATTTAATTTAATTGATTATTTCTCCACATGTTTGAATCATTGATAAGATCAAAGAATTGGAATCTTTTTATTAGAGGCTTTGGTAATTTATTCATTGTACCATCTTTTTAATAATTCATTAGATTTATAAGATATTTATTACATATAATATCTCTTATAATTCATGATACTAAATTTAGATTACAAAATCTGTGTGATGGCATTGATGATATGTATTTAAGAAGGAAAATAGATTGAATGTGTGTGTGTGTGTGTGTTAGAAGAAAAAAATTAGTTTATGTCTCAAGAGAGACAATAAATTATAAATGTAAGTGCAAAAATATATTCAAAATTTGTGGATCTTTATGAATATAATAATCATTTAAATCTTTATAAAAATATTGTAAAAACTTTATAAAATTTTAAAAATAAATGTAGAAAAGATGGATGAAAAAATTATTTAAGTATAAAAAATTAATGAGGACTTATTTAAAAAAATAAGTAAATATATAATTAAAAATAATTTTTTTATAAATATTTATTTCACTTGTACTTTATTTTATATTAAAATTAATTTTATCTATTAAATTTAAAAAATATCAAAATCAATAATCTATATTTATTAATTATTTATTACATTATATATAACGTAAGCTCTGCCCAAAATGAGAAACGCAAAGTGGCGGGGTTTGCGTTTGTCCGTGCATGTCCTGAGGAGCACGTGGACATGAAGGAGGCCGAGCGTGACACGGTACACGGATGCGGCAACATCTGCATTTATTCAGTCCACGAGGGTGCAGCTAACGAGCCACAAATACAGTTTAAGCAGATGCCACGTCGCAAGTCAAGTCTGGCCTTACTAATGCTGATCAACAGTTTGAGAGCAGCGAGGTGGATGCATGCAGGGAGTACCAACCCAGCCAATCTATTTATCCAATTCTCGACGCTTGCGTTTGTTAATATGTCCTCTGTCCGGTTACTCCAGTACTCGTCTCCTTTCTAAAATAAAGGTAAAATTAAAGACAAAATAAGCGCATCGATTATCAGAAGCGACAAAGTTATGATAAGACAATTTTGATTTCTTGGGTGCCGAAGCCGATACTTTGTCATCATCTACACTTCCCGAAATTTGTCACTGTGCACACTATGGTTCCTTCGTCAGCTCTCTCTCCTGTAATTATTATTACACGACCTCATCCATTCAATTGTTCTCTTCTTATGACGACACATCATATTGGACTAACAACATTCTTGGGCGTATTATATCTTGTCGTAACTGCAGTACATTACCTCGTCATGGGCCCGTTTCAGGTTTTAAGCTTCCAAAGCCCAATCCCAACTTTTCGAACCTTTCTCCTCATTTGACGGGAATGGGGGTTTGCTCCCCTGGGCCGTGACCTAACTTAAATGCCGAAAGAAAGTTGAGCTCTGGTCTCACACGAGGCGCACGTGCAAACCTCAATCAGCCCACTACTTATCCGAATTTTCAACTTATTCATTTGTTTTTGGTTTGCCTGTTCGGGATTTTGGCTGGGAGGTCACCAGAGCCCGAAAAAAGTGCTAATTTCAGAAAAACTCCGCCTGTCACCAATAAAACGGTGGGTGAGTTTTGAATATTCTTCCAACTTCAGCTTTTCGGAGCTGAACAGAGAGAAACGGTAAAAGAAATGGCGGGAACAAACGAACCAGATGATTCTAAAGAAACAAAAAGCAGCGATCTCTTTGTGTGGGACGAAGCAAGTCAGCTCTTCTTTCATGCCAGGTTTATGGTTTTCTTTTTTCTTGTTCTTGTTTCTACCTATAGATTCTTTCTTTATTTCTTTCTTTTTTATTGAGGTGCTTCGGGAGTCTCGTTGCCATAGCAATATCATATAGAATTTTTTACTTTTGTAATCGAATCTGCGTTTAATATATTTTCTGGATTTTACTGGGCTTAAGTGAAGTAAAATATGTTATTGAAATGCTTTTATCATTTAATATTGCTATTGCTATTGCTTTTTTACAATTCTAATTCTAATTTTCTCTGTCTCAAATTGCTGCAGTAGTGGATTTTACCATGACCCTAACGCTGGATGGTACTATAGTAGTAGAGATGGTCTTTATTACAAATTTGAGAATGGCAATTATGTGCTGTTGGAGTCTTACAAGGTAACGCCTTTTATTAGATTTCTTTTTATTTATTTATTTTATTCAAGTAGCAATCATAAGCGCTAGTTTCGTAAACTGTCAGGTTGATGAATGTGATAGAAGTTCACGTGAAGGAACTGCCACTGAGAATCCTGTTCAAGATGAGCAAAGGGAACAAGTATGTGGTGATTGTGAGGATTACTCGTCAATCCGGCTACATGAATCTGAAGATTACACGTGCGTAAGAAGTGGTCAGGATGAGTACAGTCAAGGTGAGCTATGCTGACTGTTATGTATCATACATACCATGTTGTTTGTGTTGTAAAATGTGATTTAGGAAGACCAATTCGTGATTTCTATACAAGAATGGCTTGGCAATGTAGTTATATACAACACAACTTACATGGTGCTGTACAAACAACATGTTAGCTGATGGTTGACTATTTTGATGGGTTGTGCTTGTATCTGTAGTGTATGTTTTCTGGATCAAATGATCATGGTAATCCATTTAACTGCATCTTTGGCTTGTAAATTGCTGGTGTCATAGAAGTAATGGGTTCGCTTTAAGAATTTTGCCAGAGAGTCATGCATGTTAGGCATCTAATTTCATCTATCTCAGTATAGAATTGCCAGGTTGGAATTTTGAGCTTCCAAATCCAATGGAACTAGTTGGGTTCTGAGACACGCCCTCCTCCATCAGATACTGATAAATCCATTGTTATACTTAATATTAAAAGGGGGAAAAAAAGTTAGATGATCAATTATTATTCTATCTGACACACAGTTAATCTCCTATTTGCTAAAGAAGTTAGTGAGCCTACTTCGTAAAGTATCTTTTACAGTTTTAGTTAACAACAGGCATCTCTTCTTCGGTGGTGAGACTTCGATCAATTAACTAGTCCTTTTATCAACAGGACATATGGAGCACTCTATCAATCAAACGCCTGAAAATCCTCCTCCACCATCAGCATGGTAAGCTACTTCAGCTACTCCTGTTGTTGGTCCATGTTGCTGTTTTTAGTTTGGTGTTGCTGCAATATATCTTTCCTAATGATGGTTTTCATTGGATTCAGGTTAGAAGAAACACTGATTGACCTTTATCTGTCTGGTTATAACCAAGTAGCCACTGCTGATGATGGTGCAATGACAACTCTGGGGACAGATGAGGGGGAGAAATTTAAGGTTTCAGCTGATGGTTGGTTACATTTTCTCTGTACATCATTTTTCTGAAATTTAATTGCTGTAATAATTTCAAATAGGCATAAGTTGTTCTATATTATTTGGATGCAGGAGATAGTGAGCTAGAAGAAGGGGAATGGATCCCAGAGGATGGTTTTATTCATTCAAGTGAGGAAGTCTCAGAAGAAGGTTTATCCCTTCTATCAGTTATAAATCACTTCATATCCATTTTGATTCCTAAATCCACTGCTTGTTTAATCTCTATGTGTTGTCGTCCAAAAAGCACAGATTTGTACCCCTTTTGCTAGATATGAAAAATGTTTCAGCTAGATTCAGTTAAGACTCATAAATTATCAACTCTTTGTTCTCTTTGGAAGAAGTTTATAAATTCATAAAATGAACAGAAAATGCATACATTAGCTTGAAACTTACGAGCAACTTTTAGTAGGTGTTTGTTGGGAAGAAGAAAATTGGAGATCACAGTACGGTCAAGTTACTCAACCTGAGGAAGAGCCAGATCTGGGGCTCCCAGTTGTTGAGTTGTGGGAATGGTCAAGAGTTAGACAACGCAGAAAGCGTGGAAAAGATCAGGTGGCTAGACTGGTTGGGTACTTGGTGAGACGGTCGGTGAAGCTCCATCCTTCAATGCCTTCTGGTGGTGGTCTTTTGAGAACCGCTCCAATATGTGAGGTTCGTCGAGATCTGGTACGAGTTACAACAGGTTTGCATATGCCTTTTGTCCATTTAAAAGCGTGTACAATCTAGTGATTCAAGTGGGACGTTATTGTTAGTTATTTTATATGCTTCATTTGTTGAGGACAAAAAGAACGAAAAATAATGTGGTGAATTTGAAATTCTAAAAAACATTTACAATGTTGTTTGTGACTATATGATTGATAATTGTGAACTTATGTGGCTGCTTTTCAATATACCCCATTCAGGACAAGTGTACAGATTGCGGACTCCTAGTGAAAAATATCTAGCTTCCTTGTCATGTTACGATTCTTGTAACCCAACAAAGGACTGGGGCTTTCCAGAAATTTCTCCTCTGTCTGAACCGACTAAAAAAATTGAATCAAAATCATCTGGTGAAGTTATTGAGTGCAAGGGGACACCCAATTTGCCAGATCAACTTGCTGCGTTTGGAAAGGTAATCATTTGTTGCTGAGATACCTATTATATATCTTTGATGAATATATATCGTATAGAAAGTGCCTAAAAGATACTTGGAGAATTAGTTTTACTTGTGATAAGACATACTAACGTTTCAAGGAAGATGGTTTGAGTAATAACGATGGTAAATTGCCCTATTAGCAGTAACTAATGCTGTTGCTCTTCAAAAACATTGCGATAGGCCAATCTCTCACTGTCATTTTTCTGCATTTTGTGTCAGCTGGATATTAGTAGGATTATCATTTATTCATTTAAAAAATTGTTAAAAGTTATGTATAGGACTTTTTTTCTTTGAGAGAATGTTTAGGGCTCTGCATGTTCTGCATCAATAATGTCATCATGTTTGAGTCGACGTTGACTTTGTGCCATGAGTGATGTATGTCAGCATCTTAAATTCAAATGTGCTCCGCTATTGCTGCTCATATATAGCCTAGTAATCACATGCAATTTTTTTTTCCCCCCCTTTTCCTTGTTTCCTTGTAATGCTTTTTCCGCTCTATTGCCAGCATAGAAGCTGTGCATATAGGGATAGAGCAGCTGAGAGAAGAACCTTGCATGGTGGTATTGGTGTGGGTCCAGGACAAAAGAGAGCTGCAATCGGTGATGATGGAAGAGAATTATCTCCTGATTCTACTCGTACAGAGGATGCTGCAGCTGAAGCCTTAAAAATGTCATTTGGAACTGGTAGTTATGCCAGAAAAATTTTAGAAAGCATGGGTTGGAGCGAGGTAATCAGATTATTGTATTGTTTTCTTGACATTCTGTAGAAGACAATCAAAATAAGAATCTATTGTTCTGTAGAAAATAATCAAAGTTAGAGAGCCTCTACCAAGTAAAATAATCTATATTGCATATAATTACACTGTTATTACAATATGTGTCTGAACTAGGTAAAAAGAATAGTTTAATCGGCCCCAACACCATTGTGAAGTGTCATTCAAATCAAAATATTTGGGACTGTTTATTACTTGTTTCGGTGCCAACTTTCAAATTAACGGTTTTAACAAATGAGATTGTTGATCACCTCAACGGCCAAGATGAGTTTGAAGCTGTTCTCATCTCTTTCTTCTGATATGAAAACCTCTGCAGGGGGAGTCACTTGGCAGCTCGACAAAGGGGTTGGTGGAGCCTTTGGAAGCAATTGGAAACATTGGGAATGCTGGCTTAGGATGGCCGCTGGGAAGAACACAGCACCACTGAAAACAATCAGAATCCATCTCGCGTAAATTTAAGTACTACCTTCGTAGTCTCATTCGAGAGCTGTGAATGTATGATTTTTGACGTTCACTTGAGTTTTGGGTGAGCAACAGAAATTTTTACTGGACAACTCTGAGACCGCTGCCCTGCTTCCAGCCTTCCAATATGATTTCCCATTCCTTATGGCGGCGGATTGAGAGCAAATAGCAAAACCTAGCAAGGAATTGCATAATTAAAAGTTGATGCGGTGAAACAAATCGCCGAGAAGAGTGGATAATTTTTCCTTCTCGGAGATGAGGCGTTGTCAGAACTCAGCAAAACAGAGTGTTTACAGGCTGCTTTGAAACGGCTGATAAATGGAAGAATTGGGTCTCGAAACTGAACGTGTCAGATAGTTCTAATTAAATGGTTGAAAATAATATGTTGGCTTGTGGAGGAAGAGTAATGATACAGACACAAATTTTTGTATAAATTTATTTTGTATAAATTAATGTGGTATTAATACATTGGTTGAATTAAATATTTCTTGGTCCACATGATTTATTTTTATTATTTTATATTTTCATTCAATTAATGAATTAATGTCATATCAATTTATATAAGATAAATTTATACAAGAATTTATGACTGTATCATTACTCGTGGAGGAAAACTTGTCCCATTTATGAGAAATACTCCCACTTCTGTCTTTGACTATGTGCTACCGTACTGAGTAAAAGGTTGATTTGGCATTAGGTGTAGTATATTTTAATGTTGCGTTAAAATATTTAAGTATGGACAGTACTCTATAAAATAATATTATTTTATATTAATGTAAAAAATAAATTAATATTATTTAATTATTTAATTTTTTCCTTAAAGAAAAAGATTATGAGTCGGTGGTGAACAGTGGTGGATTTTTAAATTGCTTGATGCTATAATTAATTTTGGCAAAAATAAAGAAAAGGAAAAAAGTGAATGGAAAAGATGAAGAAATTAGCTTGAAAATGAAAAAAAAATTGGGTACAAATTAAGATTTACTAAAAATTTGGGTATATATAGAAATTTAAACTATATTAAAAAATTGAGTTTTAACTTTTTATCAGTTAGTTGACCATTGAGAACTTTTCATTTAACTGTAAAAATTAATAAAAAATAATCAGTAGCGATATGCTCACAAAAACGAGCACAAAGGTTTGCACAAAACGGTGCGTTTTGTGCAACCTTTAAAAGACTTCTTATAATTTCACAAGACGCGCACGTTACATTTCATTCTTCCTTCACTGTAACAGCTCGGTTTTCATTCTAAAAGGCTCCTTTCATTGCAACAAAAACGCAGCAGCTTTGTTCTCCACACAGCAACAGCTTCGTTCTGGGTTGTCCTCACTCTCTCAGCTCGGTTTTCTCTCATTCTTGGTGGCTTCATTCTCCCTCACTCTCTCGGCATCGATCTCCCTCAATCTCTCCCTCAATCTCTCGATCTCAGCAGCAATATTTTGCCCCATTTCGGGTACTTCACCTAACCTAACGTGAAACCTTAATTTTTGTCATATTTGCCGAATTTTGTGAGCCTTTGAGCAATTATGTTCTATTTAGTTCTTGATTTGTTCTATTTAAATTTTACAGAGCATATATTGCAATTGCCGATTAATGTCGATTGTGTTGTTCAATTAATTGCTTTAATTTATAATTAATTGAAGATTAATTATTTTGCCCCATTTCGGGTACTTCACCTAGCCTAACGTGGAACCTTAATTTTTGTCATAAATTATTACACTGCTCTTTTAAAACCTTACATTAAGGGCTGGGGTGCACCGTAATTGTTGATTATGTTGAACGGCCAAATAGAAATCTATTCAAAGTCGCACAAGAAGTCCGTCAAAGACTTGCTTTGTTAGTGCCCATCTGAAAGCTTATGGCTATCCACCTGAAAAATTTAATTTCTTCATGGAAGAAAAGATCTACTCACAATAATGACAAATTCTAGTCCCATAACACGCATGGGGTTGATCTAAATGCTCGAACTCAATAAAGATAAAGCGTGGAGCTAAAATTATAGATTCAGTTAATTGGCTTGTTTCATTTAGGATGGTTATTTTACATTAATGTATTTTTTTCTATTATATTTTATGTATATTCAGTTGATTAATATAAAATATATTCCTTTTGAACAAATAAAGAATATGGAAAAAAACATTTAAGAGTTTGAGGAAATTGAGGAGGACAACTTACTGGATGATGAGCCAATGATTGGGATGTCATTCGATAGTGAGATTGAAATGTATAATTATTACAGAGAATATGGTAAAAGAAAAGGGTTTCTAGTTATGCGAAGAAGTAGTAGTAAGGGCATTGATGGGATGATACGACATGTGAGTTATGTTTGTGGGCGGAGTGGTGCAACAAGAAGCAAATCTAGTAATCCGCTAAGGCCCCAACCTAATGCAAAAATAGGTTGCAATGCTAAATTGAGAGGAGGATTAGAGGAAGACGGAAAGTGGAGGATTCGAGTTTTAAATATTGAACACAACCATACATTGTTGACTCCAACCAAGTCTAAATTTTTCCGATGCAATCACAGCCTTAGTTTATATGCAAAAAAGAAGCTTGATGTAAATGATAGAGCAGAGATTAGATTGTCCCAAAATTATCAATCACTTGTTATTGAGGCTGGTGGGCATGAAAATGTGACATTCACATAAAGAGATTGTAGAAATAATATACAAAAATAAAGACGGCTACGCCTTGGGGATGGAGATGCTACTGCTCTTCAAAACTATTTTATGAGAGTGCAGTCAGAAGACAATAGGTTTTTTTTTAGTATGCAAGTGGATGATGAGGGTCGATTGAAAAATGTATTTTGGGCTGAGCCAAGGAATATGGAAGCATACAAAGAGTTTGGAGATGTTGTTACTTTTGACACAACATACCTTACAAATAAGTATGACATGCCATTTGCTCCATTTGTGGGAGTAAATCATCATGGTCATTTTATTTTGTTTGGATGTGGATTGATTTCACATGAGGATGTTGAGACGTTCACTTGGTTATTTCGAACGTGGCTAGCATGCATGTCCAATTCCGCTCCCATTAGAATTATTACATACCAAGACAAGGCCATGAAAATTGCAATTGCTGTTGTCTTTCCTAATACTCGACATCGGTGGTGTTTGTGGCATATACTTAAGAAGATTCTGGATAAGCTAGGGGGCTATAAACAATATCGTGACATTAGCGATATGTTGCATTGTGCTGTTTATGATTCACAGAGCCCTGCAAAGTTCGAGGAAATTTGGCACCGCATGATTGTAGAATATGATTTAGGTGGTAATGATTGGCTACATGGCTTGTATAATGAGAGATATCATTGGATACCATGTTACCTGAAGGATAGTTTTTGGGCTGGAATGTCAACTACTCAACGAAGTGAGAGCATGAATGCGTTTTCTTATGGTTATGTTAACTCAAAAACCACATTGAAGCAGTTTGTAGAGCAGTACAATAATGCATTAAAGAGTAAAGTTCAAAAAGAAGTCGAAGAAGATGCCAGGTGTCTTTCACAACAAATGCCATGCGTAACATCTTACGAGATGGAGAAGCAAGTTCGAGATGTGTACACCATTTTAAAGTTTCAGGAGTTTCAGAAAGAGTTGACTGCAAAGATGTATTGTGAATACGTCAATTCAATGGGTTGTGAACATATAGTCAAAGAAGTTAAAATTGGAGAGTTTAAGAAAATAATTTTTTTTGAAGTACATTTTGAAAAAGATAAGGGTGAGATCAGTTGCAGTTGTTCGATGTTCCAATTTAGAGGAATTCTGTGCAGACATGCCATTTACATCATGATACGCAATGACTCGGAAGTACTTCCGGAAAAGTACATTATACGAAGATGGAGAAAAGATGTGTGGAGATGCCATAGTATGGTCAAAACGAGTCATGAGTTGCACGGTTGCACAGATGAGCAAAAGCGGTATGAGAAAATGTGTGTTAGGTTTGCGGAAGTTGCAAACGTGGCTGCAAGAAATGTTGAGAGTTCTAATCTTGTTTTGAATTGGATTGAGGATGTATGGAGAGATCTACCAGAGCCAATTCAATGTGAAGGTAACAACGCGAGATTTTCAGGTCAAGGAAGTTGTAGTAACAGCATGGGAATTTCAACAAATGCAACTGAGGGAGTACGTGATCCAGAAATGAGGTGTCGGAAAGGTCATCCACCTTGTCAAAGGAAAAAGTCAACAAGGTCTACCAAACCTAAAAAGAATTCAACACGTTCGGATGCAGAGGTTAATTTTACCATTAATTAATTAAAATAATTTATTACATAAATGGTGCTTAAATGATTTTTTTGATGACTTTGCAGGATGGACATGCAAACAATATATTATCTTCTCAAGTGTCTGTTGTAACTCCACAAGGAAGCAATATTGCAACGGTAAGTGAGGCCATATTCTTATCATTTTTCTTAATCCGTACATAACTTAATTCGTACATATTTTGAGTTATATTGTGGATCTTATATAGACACTTCTAAATGTTGGAGGAAGTGATATTCATACGAATGTATACCCATATGGAACTACAAACTATTATAATGTAAGTTGTTCACCATATATATATATATATACTTTTTTCATTTATTTTATCTATTTTATTTCTTATTATAACTTAATGTTTGAATTTTTATAACAGCACCCACAACTCGTACAGCATGGACATTTTCAACAGTTACTCTTTCAGCAAGCTAATGAATATGGAGTTAATTCGGAGTTTCAACATGATTTTGGAAAATAACATTATACTTGTGTTTTTGGAGAATCATATGTTTTCTATTATACTTGTGTTTTAATTTTGGAGAATCATATGTTTGCTATTATACTTGTGTTTTAATTATGGAGAATTATATGTTTGATTGAGCATAAATGTGTAATTGTTTGTTTGATTTATGCACGGTTCATTGAAGTTGCTGTTGTTGATATTACAAAAGTGATTTATTTTTGTCCAATGTTCGTGTGGTTTGGTTGGGAAGGGGGAAATGTTCAGCTTTGCAGTTGTGATTTTGGCATGCATATGTTTATTTCCAGCAGCAAATGGTTTGGTTGGGAAGGGGGAAATGTTCAGCTTTGCAGTTGTGATTTTGGCGTGCATATGTTTATTTTCAGCAGCATGTGGTTTGGTTGGGAAGGGGTAAATGTTCAGCTTTGCAGCTGTGATTTTGGCGTGCATATGTTTATTTCCAGCAGCATGTGGTTTGGTTGGGAAGGGGGAAATGTAAAGTTGAATGTACAATTTAATGCAAAGTTGAATGTACAATTTAAATTGAATGTACAATACCGAAAGCTATACACAATTTAATGCAAAGTTGCAAATAACAGAAAATAATATTTCAACCATAAACGTAATTTTCATTGCAAATAAGAGAAGTTAATACATTAGTTGAATGCACAATTTAAATACAATACATACTAAAATACATATAATTATTTGTGGGACATATTTTACAATAATACTTGGTTGCGAACTTTGTTGAGGTTCTCTTTCAAGCAATTCAAATTTAAGAGACAGATATTCCATTTGATGCCCCAGCTTGCGCACTTCTCCTAGTAAGAGATCAATTTTAATCTCGCTCATATTTCGATCTTCCACCACTCGACACACAGTATATTCACTGTTCTTCCGATCGTCGTCTCATTCAAATGCCCCACATCCTTTGCACTTCCAAAACTTACGATTCGCATTCTCTCTTGTGCGTGAAGTTCGTAAGATCTTATCATTGCAGCACTTTTCACAAGTTTTTATGTGTGGATTTGGAGCTTCACTCATGCTAGAGGACATTGTGATAGAAATATCCAACCAATTTAAGCAACTGACAAGGAGAAAAAAAAAGCCGTATTAGTTAGTGAGCATTAAGCAACTAGACAGGGGAAACAATATAGGACACACCAGCTACTAATCAATTCCATAAGAAAAAACAGCCACAACATTTAGTAGGCATTAAGCAATTGAAGTGGAAAAAACAATTGGACAGAACAGTTAGTAATAATACTTGCCCGAGAACTAACAGCCACAACAGTTAGTTTTTGATATGTAAACTTTATTTTCTGTAATTTTACTAAACCTTCCCCTAATCATTTCTGTATTTTCCTAAAGCTTTCCCTAATCATCTAGCCATATTCAATCCAAACCTCCAACCGATAAATTTACATTTCCAATCACTTAAGCCCCCGAAATATGCTTTCACATTTGCAACCAAATCAAATTGGCTACAAGCAATTATTCCAAGCACATTAAGTCAACTAAATGCATTCACAAGCCATTACCACCATTCAAACAAAGCACACAGCCACTACCCGGATGAAAATGAAAAGAGCCAACTACCTAAAGCACACAGCCACTTCACGAATTCGAATGGTGGCCACAAATTTCTTTAGCAAAATCTGAATGATTAGAATTAATTCCCAAATTACAATAACCAACAGCCGAAATAGGGCAAAATAAATCAATTCGTTCAACATCCAAAGCTAATATCAGTACAACCTCAAATCATTATACCCTCAATAATAACAATAACCATTCAAAATCCAAGTGGCCTAAAAAGCATACTAATTAATCCAAGTGGCCTAAAAAGCATACTAATTAATCCAAGTGGCTGCATCTTTAATTACAAATTAAAGCAATAAATTGAACACTGACCTTAACAAGCCGCGTTAAGCCGATTGTGTTGGGGGGAGAGAGAGTGATGCAACTGAGATCGAGAGAGTGAGGGAGAATGGAGCCACCGAGAATGAGCGCGAACGGAGCCGAGAGAGTTTGGCAAAACAGATCCAGTGAGAATGAGGGAGCACAGAGCCGGGAGAGTCATGAAGAATGGCGTCGAGAGAATGAGGTAGAACGGAGCTGTGACTGACTGGATAAGCTGCTGGGATTTGTTGTATGGACAGATCAGAATACGAAGATGCTGTTGTGTGGTTCCTGTTTTGTGTCGTTTCTGTTGCTATCAAAGAAGGGTGACGTGAGTGGGAAAATGATGCTGTGAATTGGTGTGATGTTCGAAAAAAAATGTGTGATTTTCCTTTTAAAGCTTACACAAAACGCACCGTTTTGTGCATACATTTGTGCGCAACTTGGTGAGAACATCATTTTTCAAAAATAATAGGCGGTGGCTACGTTGCATCAGCTTCAACGTAGCGCCAACTAACATAGGCCATGAGATCAAATAAACTCAATCTAACGGTCACGATTACATAGATTCAAAACACAAGATATGCACAGGA
Organism: Citrus medica; assembly: GCA_002013955.2. Taxonomy (NCBI): domain Eukaryota; kingdom Viridiplantae; phylum Streptophyta; class Magnoliopsida; order Sapindales; family Rutaceae; genus Citrus; species Citrus medica. Next base: position 347,977 of record MKYO02005786.1, on the reverse strand, counting down.
TTACTTCACTTTATTATCACTTTAATATATATCTCGTCCACGTTTTGACTTTCAGTGGCCAAATTCCCTTAAAAAATATATATAAATCAAGAAAACGTAGTTGTCAATGTCTTTCGATTTGGAAACTCGCCGCAGGTCAAAATGTGTATCTGAAAATCGCTGACGATCCAATCTAAACTGCCGGTAGGTTTCACCGGCAATAAAGAGACTGTTTGGATTTTGAATAGAACGTTTCTTTGCGAAAAAGATCGGAGTTTGAAAAATAAGACCAATCGCCGTCAAGGTTCACAATTCTTGGCCAGTGACAGAAGCTACCTGCTTGCGAGAGGAAATATTTTTGTCTTGTGACCACAAGTGGGTGTGATGTTCTAAGGTGTGGGCAATGATTATTTTTCAATTCAGATTTTCAAATTACAAGTGGATGATTTGATGAATAATTGCTTAAAGTAGAATTATCAGTACCCCGTTGAAGTGTCCAATACGCTTCAAAACTAGTATATGAATAAACTAAGTGTGAGCATGAGAGTTCGTTTTAATTAAAAATATATATATATATTTTATTGCTCCTTTGCGGTAACAAGGGTGTGTAGCTGTTAAGAAGACAAAATTAGCCAATTAGATGTATCTAGTTGCGGCAGAAAAGGTTTGTCCCTGATGCTATATATAAAAAAAACACTTGCTTACTTCAATCAAGAAACAGGACAATAGAAACTTCACTGAATCCTGATGGACGGGAAGAGCAGTTGGCAGAAACGTGCAATAGAAAATCAATTTCTTGTCTGCAAAACACACCTCATAAACAATAATGGGTGTGAGGATCACTGGTGAGGCTGGTTGCAGGTTTGTCTTGAGGAGAGAGAAAAAAAAAAAAAAAAAGATGACCAATAGTACAAAGATGGCTGCCACCCAAAATCCTGTACGCCATTAGTGTTTTGAGTACGTGTAATCACAATGGTTAGATAGAAGTAATATAATCGCACGGCTTATATAAGTTGGCGCTACGTTGGAGCTGATCCAACTTAGCCGAACCCTAATAAAATAATAATATGATATGTGAGAGGTAAATTGAATTTTTTCTATTTGTAATATATTTTTAGAGGTAAATTAAAGATTATTATTTTAATTGGGATAAATTACAGTTTGCCCTCTGATTAACATCTAACAGCTTTGAACATAACTTACACCTAAATTGTAAATTAGTTGACCTGTTTTTTTTTTTTTGGATGACATGGGACTATTGTTCAAATTACAACTCATATTATATAAAAGTATAATTGATATGTACAATCATATATATATATATACTGAGATCTGTTGACATCACTGCTGATATGGCACCGCTCAGATTTGTAACCGTCTCAAATATGCGAGGGACGTCAACTCCCAACCTGGGAGAAAGACTGCATTCACTCAAGCTCTGGGGCTCCAAGGAATGACATTTAAATTAAACCTCTACAATGCGTCTGCGGAAGCTCGAATCACTTCCCTCACATTTGTGAAGGAATGACTCTAGCCACTTGGGCTAAGCCCAAGTGATTACTAGTTGACCCGTTTACTTAATGCGATTGTTAGACGAATTATCATAAGACTTACTTGTGCGACTCTGATTCAAATAAACATATTATTACTCAGATTGTCACTGTTCATCACAAAAAATAATGAATTATTAACGCTCGCATCGTGTTAGAGTGAATTGAGGTAGCATTTATTTTTTGGATTCGATTGGAAATCCTGTGATTGTAGAGATTACAAGCGTGAAGTAGAAGTTATTTACTTTCACTGGAATGGAAGTGTGGAATAGAAATCAAAATCTCATTTATGTGTTTACTTTATCTTAAATTGAGAGTTAATTATTTTAAATTATAATTTTTTCTTAGTTATAGAATTATAATTTTTAATTACAAAGTGAATAAAAAATATTTTTTTAAAATAAACTATTTATTTTATGATTAATGTTAGTCATATAAGTTAATAATAATTATTAATATTCTTAATTATGTAAATCAAAATTTTTTTATTAATTTTAATTTTAGTTATGTAAATTAAAAAGTATTGATAAGAGCAACATAAATGAAACATTATGATTAATAGCAATGTGCAAAATTAATATTTTTTTAGAATAAACTATTTTATTGTTATTAATTCTTAATATAAATAAATATAATGCTATAATTAAATAAATATATAATATAATATTTTTAAATAATTTTAACTTATTGTAAATTATTATTTTTAATAAATGTAATATTATTTTATTTAATTGTAAAATAAAATAATATTATATTGTATTTAATATTTTATTTTAAAAAATATAATTATACTATATTTAAAGAAAATGATTAAAACAAAAAGGAAAAGTTAGAAGTGTCTATGATCGTTTCAAAAAAAAAAAAAAAGAGGAGCGTCTATGAGAATAAGTGTATCACACACCTTTCATATAAGTTAATAATAATTATTAATATTCTTAATTATGTAAATCAAAATTTTTTTATTAATTTTAATTTTAGTTATGTAAATTAAAAAGTATTGATAAGAGCAACATAAATGAAACATTATGATTAATAGCAATGTGCAAAATTAATATTTTTTTAGAATAAACTATTTTATTGTTATTAATTCTTAATATAAATAAATATAATGCTATAATTAAATAAATATATAATATAATATTTTTAAATAATTTTAACTTATTGTAAATTATTATTTTTAATAAATGTAATATTATTTTATTTAATTGTAAAATAAAATAATATTATATTGTATTTAATATTTTATTTTAAAAAATATAATTATACTATATTTAAAGAAAATGATTAAAACAAAAAGGAAAAGTTAGAAGTGTCTATGATCGTTTCAAAAAAAAAAAAAAAGAGGAGCGTCTATGAGAATAAGTGTATCACACACCTCACTTCGAAAGTAAATGGAACCAACGAAGCGAAATTCTCTCTTAAATAAGCATGTTCATGTAAGCAGCAAACCAAAAAAAACCCCACTTCTTACTTCCACTCCAATAAGTAAATATACCCTATAAATTCCAAACGTATAATGACGTAAGGAAATCTCACTTCTACTCCCGTAAGTAAATACACCCCGTTTGAAAAGCTTTCAAACGTGCAGAGACATAAGGAAATATTACTACTACACTACCAGGTAACAAGTTTCTTCTAAAGACAATGTGAACTCGATTCAAACATGGCCTCGAGGCTCTTACAGGAATAGTTGGCAATGCACTAACCATTTTTCTTTTTCTTTTTAATATTTTAAAGGGCAATGCACTGAATTGAAAATTAGGGACTATTATCATTCGGAGTCGTCCAAAGGACTACTCAGATTCGAGAATTATTAATAAACTAAAAAATAAAAAAATAAACTAGTTAATGTACACATTACAAACAACAAAGCCCGAGGGGGAAGCTTAAAAACTATAAATATCCGACAAAATTGCTCAAGTCTTCATCTCAGCTTACAGCTTCCCCAGATACTGTTACATCATTTCCAATATTCTTATCAGAAACTGAATCATTCTTGTCCTCTTCCAATATGCTCTTCTGGCGCAACTCATGTTTCAGCTTTTCAAGTTCATGATCCTTCTCTTCTAGCTTCTCTCGTAACATAAGCACCTGACCGGAAATGCCATCAGTGTACAAGCAATGGGTATTTAAATTCACATGCACTCATTCAACAATAGATGTTTAACAAATTACAGCGCTATGCAGCCATTACTATAACAGACCTTGTTCAGACATTAAATAAATCTTAAATTCTTAAAACAAGGGACTTCTTTATGGCTAATAGCTTTTCCTCATCAATTTACATGGTAAGCACCATTAGACAAATTGATATCCCTATACAAGTTCTTTTTTCTTCAATTGTGAACCAGATGCAACTCATGAATTTCCAGGTTTGACATAATAGGTCAGCCAAACGAACTCTTTTTTTAGAACATCAACTAATGGGACACATGGTCTTTGTATGGGTTTTCCTGATCAAGGTTCATATTTGTATAGTTCCTACTTAGGGATCCAAGGACTTCAATAATGAATGGTAGATGATATGTAAGCATAAAACACAAAGCACAAATGCACAAATATATGTGTTCAAATCAATGGAGACAAAATCTGGGAAGTTTTGCTGTTAATGAGGAATGGTGTGATTCAACCTCTTTGAAACAATTTTTGCTTGCTTCAAATTTCCACCAACAAGATTTCTTTTATCTCTATCAACGAATTAGATTCCAAATAGAACTTCTTAACCCTAATTACCATTTCTTTTTTCAACCCCATTAGGCAAGTTATCAGAGGATTGTGCTGCTTCATTGCGAAACCCCAAGTATGCTATGTTTCATCCAAGTATACGAATAAATAATAAGAAAGGAATGAGAATGATGATACCATTTCATTTGATCTTTCTACATCATCCGTCAGTCCATCCATATGTTTATAGAGTGCTGCAAGCAACAGAATGAAAAAGGATTCAATGGGATCGAACTGATGACATATTGCAACACAATTTAAGAGTCACTAACCTTCAAATTGACTTTTAAGTTCTGCATTTAGAGATTTTTGTAAAGCAAGTTTTACTGACAATTGATGTGTCTGCAGAACAACATATAGAAAAGAAATCAATACAATAAGTTAGAGCAGAGGGATATAGATATGTCGAAATTTCTTCAACAATGTCATGTAGAATGCGTCACGGAATTTAATTCTGAATTCAAGCACATAAAATTGCATTTTAATATTTTAGTACTTTCAACAAAAACGTAATATCAAAATTTAGCCATCCTCAGCAGTAAACATGTTCCTGTCCTACTTCAGGAACTCGCATGTTCAAAAACAAACTTTCACTCTTTATTTACCACACCAGAGAACCACACCATCCACCTTCTTTTACCCTTCTATATATAGACATGCCATTGTTTTCCACATGCATATGCAAACACAATTATCCATCAAATTTCTTTTGGAAACAAAATAAATATTATCACTAATAAGATTTATTAACAAATCCTTGAAATAACCACTCAGGAATAACATGATATTCACAGAAAATATTACTTAAAAAGAAAAATAAAAATGGTTTTCTAAAGAAAAAAGTAAAGTTACAATACCTCGCCTTCCTCATTTTGACGACCAATCTCATCATTTTCCTCTTGCAAAGTCTTACACTTTGCCATCAGTGCTTTCCCCATCTTGCTGTTTGCAGTAAAAGAAACAGCAGCTATATTTTCCTCCAGCTCCTTCACTTTTTTGTCCTTCTCCTCAACCAAATTCTAGCATTGTGGAATCAAAGAAACCATCAACAACTTGTCTGATGAGCAAAAAGCATACAAAAGCAAGCTCACATGAAGGGTCCAAATTTTTACATGCAAGTATCATTCAAATAGTGGTGAAAATGGCAAAAAAACTAAAGATCCATCATGATAAGACAGCACAAAGTTCACTTCAAAGTTCAAAGTGGTAAAAAATTTAAACATCAGTTCATTGTAGAAAACCTTTTAAAGCATTTCCTGACAGCAAGTGAAGCAATTGTTAGATGTAATCTTCTAAGCAGCCAAATGGCTCACAGGTAAAGCACTCAGCATCTTCATTTTTATAAAAACGACACTGATGTTTCAAAAAACTTAATTAGTGATTTTTTTCCCAACAACAATCATCAATGAAAGCAGAACCATTAGTTCTACAAAGCTAAAAGTGCAACTCTTATCAGCTTCCTATGGTCTCTAGTCCTTTCAAAATCCTTCAACTTCTTTCCTTCAATTGAAACCACATCCACATGCAAAAGAAAGGATTTCAGGATGAGTGAGAGCTCCATATTAACATATGTTTGCAGAGCATCAACCAAGGGTTTGCTAGCAAGTGGCCCCGCATTACTCAGAATTTTCAGACAAGTTACTCCGATAACAAATATAGCATCAAAGAACCCAACCTGGTTAAAATAAGGTAACACATATATGAACTGTGGCAAAGAGAAATTTAAGTAGCAATCACGATTTTTAAGCACAGACCTTCAAACGTCTAAACTCTTCATGAATTGCTGGATCTAGCAGTAACCTCCTTGCCTAACACATAAAACACCAGAGAAAAATCAGCAGCCAGCAAGATCATTAAAATAGGACAGCAAATAATTTCAGCCTTTTGATTGATCTACACAATTTTATTGGAGACACCTGATAGGTATAGATTAATAGTTTCTTATCAAACAATGGAGAGGAAATGACACAGTATAAGTTTATTCTAAATAAACATCCAAGTCTGAATAACACAACATAAAAAAGCTGAAGCAAGAACTAAATACCGCATACCCCTGTTACAATATTCTATAATACCTGCATCAATGGTGGCTTAAGCTGAGCCTTCAAATCTCGAACCGCAGACTGAACAGTAAGATGCAATCAGTGTTAGGGAAGCATAACATCAATTGAGCAAGCAGAATAAAGCTTAACAGAAGAGAAAAGTTCAGAATCATCATAAAATACTGAAAAACAAAAAGGAAAAATGCCTCCAAGTTACAAGTTGCTAAATTTCCATCACTCAGAATACCCACACTCCATCCATGAAAATCTTATACCAATGTCTAGCTAAGGACAAACCTATTATTTGTACAGAGAAATAAAAAACATCAATTTAATTTGTTCAAGTCTCACCCAATAACCTATGCATCTCCAGAATAATATCAATTAAAAAGGACCATCAGTCAATCAGTTTCACCTGCTATAATACTTCATCTTCAATTAGTTTAAACTCAAGGAACTTGGCCTACATGACAGTGAACACATAAGAGGGATTGAAGGAAGCTATAAGTAATTCTCACTCAATAGTTGAGGTACCGTGCCCTGGTGCACTCAGGCAAAATGAACCATGACAAACGAATCTCTCACGCGAGGTTCAAATGAACTACTCTCCTTTCTAATAAATATATTCCCAAAAGGAAATGCAACATGAAATCATAATATCCATGTTAATCATATTTCAACAAATAGACACATCAACCAATAGATGAGGGGCGGTGGGAAAGGAACAAAAACAAGTCTTACCTTCAACTCCGCTATCTCCTGCTCCCGTTTTGCAAATGTTACAATGAATGCAGCTTCCTTTTTCTTTGCTTTTTCTAACTGATAACAAGAATAAAACATGGATGAAATCATGCAGGAAAAAATGCCTTCTCACATTACCTGTTACAGGTACAGAATTTAAAAAAACTAACCTGTTCCTTCAGCATCTCCTCGGAGGATTTTAGGGTCTGAAGATAATTGATGACTAATCTAGGTTCTACAAAGAATAGAAAATAGACATAAATTGTCTGAAACGTAAATAAAGAATTTATGATATGATTACCAAAAAGAAAAGAAAAATTACACGTTTAAATAAACTTTAAAATGAGCAAGTACAACAATCTATGGAAAGGCTAACCAGGAGATGTCCCAGGAGGTATGAAGAGCTCATTTTGGAATGAAGAATGCCACTTCTGAATCTCCGACTTCGCAGCTTCAAGTTCCAACTGGAAACATGGCCATAATTCAATAATTCAACAAAATTCTGGGAGGCATCAAAGGAGGTAGAACAATATTCTATGCCAAACCATTTAGCATGTTCCAGTAATAGCACGAAATCTTCAAAATTAAATTCCATTTGGAGACAATTGCAATCTTGGAACACTTGTGACACCATCCAACATGTAATGTATACAAGTTTGACGTTCGAATAACTAATACAAGTTTGTAGCTGCAACAGCCTAAAAGTAGGACAATTTTACAGAAGATTTTCTAAAAAGACCAAGCCAAATCTAATAGAATCAAAGGACAATCATTTAAAACAATCAACAAACCACATCCCATGTAAGTTTGTATGGTCCAAGAGTACCATGTATTAACTTCAGCATCATCATAAATAAGGTTCAACACCCTGCCTTCATACCTTATTGGTCCTTCTAAAGGAAAACTGACTGATTTTCTTAGATGTTGTAAAATTTATACACGCCAAAAGAAAAAGAAGATTTACAGCCCTTAAGAACAAATTGCAAATACCGATTTTCCAAGGAAAAGTTATCCAAATTTAGTGAGATTGCAGTCTTAATCCTCAATGTCATAGCCTTATCTTTTAACATTAGCGCAAGTAACTTGGTAGTTTCAAGGACTATAAAGGACATATAGACACGCATCAACTAAAAATAAGACACACATTCATGTAAAGAGAGAGAATTAATATATGTATAAGTATGCCAATTAATAGAAAATACATACTTGGCATGTTGCAAGTGTGTCCTTACAGTTCTGAAGACTGCAAAAGAAAATCCCAAGAATAAAATAAGGCTTTGAAGAATACTACATGACAACCACTAGTAATCTAAGCAGCAAAGTAAGAGATTTCAGTGGTTTTATAAAACCTCTCACGCAGAGACAAAATCATCCCAGTTGCAACTCCAGGAGCAGTTTCTTCCACTTTTGAATTAGCCTGCGACGAGAGCAAGCAAAACATTATCCCTCAAACAGAGTGCGAAAATTCCAATTCAATATTCTAAAACTGTAAAAATAATCAATCAAATACAAACAATGGAGCTTAGGAGAGCTACAAAAATCAGTTAAGTCCAATGTTACAACAATTCACACAAATAGTTAGTTCACATCAGTGTCAATTCTAATTGAGTAAATACCTTTCTTGAACCAAAAATATCGTCCTCGTCATCTTCAATATCACCGAAGCTTCTCTTCGAGCCTATAAAATTTCATTCAAATAATTTTTAAAATAAAAAAATCACATTCTACATTAAAAAAAAAAATACTGCCGTTACATGAAAATTGAACTGACCAGAATGTCTAGAATTATGATTAGCAGAAAAATCGCCGCCAAAATCGTCGTCCTACGCTCAAAAAAATGTATCCAATTTAAAACCCTAAGTTGAAGGAAACAATAGAAAACGCATATAATGTATGCTTTTGTGTACAGTAACAGTGAGACTGAAGCGCTTACATCGTCGAGATGAGTCCGTGAAGCCATGGAAACTGAAAACCCTAGAATTTAATTAATTTTGGCGTATTTTAGCGATGCAGAAAAATTTTTAACTTGCAACTAAAAAAAAAAAAAAACTCAGCTGCGGAGTCCCCGTCTGACGAGTTACGTACGTGTTTAATATTGATGACGTGGCGGTCCAAGTATACATAAATTAAGCCTGTATCTTAAATTCTTAAAATTAGTGATGTTATGTTTTGCCGTAAAAAATTCACGCGCAGACACAGTGCAGCCGTGATGATATGTTTTACGATTGAATAATGATAGTGTTATAAATTTTTTTTATAAATTTATTTTGTATAAATTTATATAATATAATAAAATTATTTAAATTAAATATTATTTAATTAACATAATTTATTTTTATTATTTTATATTTTTATTCAATTAATAAATTAATGTTACGTTAATTTATACGAGATAAATTTATATAAGAGTTTGTGGTTCTATCATCACTCTTTACAATAAGATATATTTATCACACAATCATACTTAATATTTAATTGATGAAGTTTTAAGTTCATAAGAATTTAAATTCTTATCCTCACAATTTTTTTTTAATTGTGAGAGTAGAGATTCACCGCTATACCAAAGACTCATTAACAATATTTCTATGTATTAAATAAACAAAATATAATGAATTAAGTGTTTACAAATTCATAAATAAAATAGGCATAAATAATGCTCGAAGTAAGTAACCACACCTATCGATAACAATTTATATTTGCCGTGCAAGTTTACACGTGCACTTTATAAAGGAAAATAATGGAGCTAATTGGAAAAATCAAATATATATGTGATTATAGCTGAAAGAATTTGTAAAAGCCTCTTTAAAATCAACTTATGTGCATAATTTTACCTCTTAATACCTCTTTACTCATTTTCTGCTACTAATAGCCTGTAGCCATCTAACTTTACTTGATTCATGAATTACAGTAACCCTTAAGCAATCAAGCTATTCGATTCGAGTGTGGCATGTCCTTGGACGCAAATCCTAATCTCCGTAATCAAAAGAACACATATACCTATGTCTTCTAATAACCATGAAACTTTGATGTTTTGTTTATTTCATCACCAGTAGCTGGAATTACACAAGTCATAATTCTCCCCCAGCCTATACTCCACATACTCTTAAGAGTGAGATTTATTTGTTGACAGATTTGACCCACTAAATAAAACGACCATCGTTAACATATGTGATTAAAAAAATTATATGGGTAAAGTATTTACACTTTGCTCTCTTTGTTTGCCGGAAATATATTTGTACAATTAGCTCATATACTTTGGGCGTGTTTGGTGCATGGAATTGTATGATATTATATTACTATTCATATTAGTTTATTACCAAGAAGATGTTTGGTAAAATTTGACACCTCATTATGATGCATTATAATGCAGCATAATGAAGCATGGGACCGCATTACGCAAACCCGAGGCAACAGTTAATGCCTCAATTGAGGCAAATTTATTTTATTAAAATTTTATAAAAATAAATTATTTTATTATTAAATATTAATATAATGAATAAAATATAAAAATAAATTATATGATAATATTATTTTATTTATTAATGATTCATATAAAAATAATATATTAATATTCTAATATTATTTACATTAATATTAATTTTAAAATTAATATTATTTAAATTTATACAAATTTAAATATTTATAATTATTTATATTAAATTATAAATTTATTAATATATTAAAATGTAAAAATAATAATATATTGTAAATTAAAATATAATTTAATATTATTGAATAATAATTTATTAATTTATATTAACAATTATAATTATATAATATTAAATTTATAAATTTATTTTATCATAATTATAATACAAATTTTAGAAATTTAATCATTAATTTTTAATATTTACTAAAAAATGTTAAATTTCTACAATTAAGATTTCTATATTTATTATTTTTCTAAGTATTAATAAATATTATTTTTTAATTATTTAATTTAATTAATCATAAAAATTAATACAATATAATGTAACACCAAATATAATTTAATTAAAAATTAATACAGTACAGTATAGCACCAAACATTGTACAACATTATTATAATACAATGCTAACACAATACAGCATAATACAATACACCAGTATTAAAATAATACAATACAACATAATACAATACAGGTACCAAACGCACCCTTTGTGTAGTGGTAAGTGTCGAATGAAAATCCTTCCAGAGAGGAGTAGGCCAAGCACACATTGAAGATAAACAAACGAATAAGCTATGTATTATATGATGGTGATTTTGTTCTTTAATGACAGATTGCCATCACGGCTGCACTGTGTCTGTGCGTGAGTTTTTTACTGCAAAACATAACATCACTAATTTTTCATTCTTAAACAAACTATATGAACCTTAACTATATGTAATAAAATTTGTGTACAGTCATAATATTGGGACCAAACTAATTTTATTATTATGAAGCGATTATAACTTAATAGAGATGTTGTCACAAGATTATTGTATTGGCTTAGTTATCTTTAGTACAAGTGATATAAAAGTAAAATATGCACTATATTAATAATTAATTAATAGAGCACGTCAAATCTAATATATAGATATTGACCAAAAAAAACATACATAAGTTAAAAAATTAGCACATATTTTTTTTGTAAAATCGGATAATTATTACAATGTAGAGATAAGTTTTTATCACTAGATTGATACTCTATATAAGAATAACTTTTACGCGGACATAAAAAATCACATTCCTAATTTGGGCCAATTATAAACAAGGATTTGTTTTATATGACTTATTTAATGACCATAAGTATTTATTTAATCTTATAAGTTCTTTTGAAATTTTTTCTTTCCTTTTTTTTTAGTAGAGCTTTTGAAAATTAAGTAAACAATTTTGTCTTTACAAATAAAAGTAAAAACTTTGGGCTTTGGGGAGTAGATGTTGAAATGTCTAAAATTTTTGTCCTTTTTTAAAAATTTTATTTCATTCTTTTTATGAGATAACTCTAAAAACTCTACTTCTCTTACCTAAATAGTACATGATGATTGTCAAAATATAGTAAAAGTGTACAAAATTAGATATGCATTAGCTGCTAGTTCTCCTAAGTATAACTTTAGTTCTTTTAGTACTTCTCATTTCATGCCGAGTTCAAGTTCTCATAGGAGTTCAACTGAATGTATTTTGGGGTTTATTAGTTTTGTTAATGTTGGTAATGATGAAGTATATGATGAGTGAGACACTTATTCGGGTGGAAAGTTAGTACCATTTAATGTTAAGAAACATTTTGATATTTTAGTTCGGTGGAAGTTAAATGGTAGTAACTATCCTATATTGTCTTGAATTGTAAGAGATATTTTGGTAATTTCAATTATCATTGTTACTTCTAAATCTGCTTTCAGCACTGGTGATCGAGTTGTAAGCCATATCGCAATAGACTTCATTTAAATACGTTGGAGATAGACTTCATTCAGATTTCATCCAAACACATTTGGACTTTGATGTGTAGTTAAAATCGGATACATGCTTGTTGTGAAGGTATATATTTTATATTTTAATTTATTTAACTTAGCTAATAGCTAACTTGATTTTTTTTTTTTTTTTTAATTAGCTATTGCATCTACCTCTTCAGTATAAAGTAGAGATTAAAATAGATGTAGAGGTTATAGGGGTATATGTTATTAAGGCCCAAACCAAGTACGTGGGTTTCGAATGCTCAAAGGAGATAAAATAAATCGAATTTGTTGTGGGCGGGCTCCCCGTTTCTTCTTGCTTTTGAAACTATCCATATCTCGGCTTTGCTCTTGCTCTCTTAAATGTAATCCTAGGAGTGGGCTTCTAGTCCAACCTCTCAAGCCCTACAAAGTTAAGGGGGACCGTGTCGTGGCAGAATTACACGGGCAAGCTTTCCTTGGTACTCAAATAGGGGTTGAACATCAACAGCTTTGTAAATTTTGGTGGAATTGGTTGTTTTGAGTACACGTTACACATTAACCACTTTATATCTTCAACATATTGTTTCTTAAACAATTCTTTGGTCTAGGACTTGGTCAAAATTGTTCATTCGGGTAAGAAACATTGAATTATTATTATTATTATTTTTGAAAAAAAAAAAGAAACATTGAACTAAACAAATTACTCATCATCATTCTTTTGAAATATGAGGAATGATCAAGCTAGCTGCATTTTCTTTGCCACATATATGACAATGAAATTGCCCTTCCATTTATAAATTTTGTCCACCCACCAAGAAATGGCAAACACATCAATTATACTGTCTTTGAATTATACTGCTTTGATCTTCAATTGCTCATTTAGTTGTTAATAAATAATTTAAAGTAATCCTAACTTTGAAAGATTTTTTTTTTAATGTTTCAATTTCATGTCGGTAATGATGATGATGTACCACCTTGCATGTTCTTCATCCAGCTTCCAGCTCCATGAACATGGAAGGTACAGCAAATTTACTGTACAGTTTTTATTTTGTTAGTCACTATTAAGGGTCCAGCTACCTAGCTTTTTGGTCAGATATGGTGGATAAAGATAATGAAAGACAACCTTTTCTTCAAATCTTACCTCATAAGCTTCCAAACAAGGCAAATCAAGATACTCAATTGTGATTTAGTTATCATTTAACCTAGATCATGATGCTAATAATTTGGAGCTAATAATGTACATTAGAGTTACAATAAGATAAGAACACTAGGATTTTGTTGTGTCCCACTATATCCCGTGATTGGCTTGTGAGATGTATGAAAGTCCCATAAGAGTTTGGGACACTTGTCATCCCATGATTTGTGTATGGCACGTGGGGCTAGCATTCATTAAGATGATATACACTAGCTCTTTTTTTTATTATTATTATAATTACTTTTCTTAATCATCATGGATGACAAAAGGGAGAATTGTGTTGAATAAAATTTAGGGTTGTCGGCACTGTTAATTCTAGCTTTGTTGAGAGCATCAATTCAGGTAAGAAAAAAATTGTGAATGGAGGGAAAACGATAGTTACATTTGGGCCCTAGGGTTCTTCTAATCACACGCTTATTATTTTTTAAAACTTAATTTTTATATATACCTTTATTAATTAGGGTTTTGTCTATTGGGTTGTTGAGCTAGTAGATTAAATATTTAAAGGTTTTGCTTAAGCACTCAGTTTAGACTAATTTGGTGGAGTTGTTAGTGATTTGATAACCTTAATTAGGACTAAACTTCCTTCAATAAAATGATGATCATATTCGAAGAAGGCAAAGCAAATGATGGATTAATTTGAAATTTGAGAGCTTACAAGTTTCAATGTGAATGTTTTCCGCCATCCTTTTCATTGGTCGTATTGTGTAGACTACTAATTCTCTCCTTTTGCCAACCATTAATTCAACAACAACCAATTAACAAAATTAAATACCTGTGAGAAATAGAAAAGACAAAAAATGAAGTTGAAATTAAGAAAACTTGCCCACAGGTAGATTGTTAGTATTTTCTTTCTTTTGGCACAAGAAGCTAAAATCCTCTTTAGCTTTTGAATCATGGGGGAAGTGCTTTTGTTTGGAACAAGCATGCATTAATGGCTAGCCTACAAATATGTGCTCCCCATCAATTTATTTTTTTCTTTTTCGCTTTTGACACTTTTTGTGAACACGCCATGAGTGGAAGAATACAACGAGAGTATAAGAGAAAGATCACATGTGAAAGCCCTAGAGAATTGCTTCGAAAACTAGTGGCAAATTGATTGGAAATGTGTGCAGAATGGGAGACCAAAGGGTCCCTTTAGCACAGAGACTTCATAGCTCCATTGTTGAAGAGTCAACCTCAATGCTCTCTTTTAGTCCATCAAATCTCCAACAATGGCCATCATTTCCCACAGTGAAGCATTGGGAAAAAAATGGCCATGGCCACGGCCATGGATTAATGGAGACCAAAAGCAGACGTGAGTGACACGGGTGGTCATAAACGCCAAAAGCTGTTTTGTTCTCTCCAATTTTATTGTCCATCTTTTTTTGCCAAAACATTCTGAATATTTAAGATTGCATGTAATAATTATTATTATAATGTATTCTAGATGTGCACGTGTGAGAGTTCCATCCACAGTTATGTATGCTACCAAGTTTGAACACTCTTGGAGCTAAAGGGGTCGAAGTGTTTGTACGCTTGGGTTTCTTGCAATGTAATAAAGCCTTCAAGTTTAATCATGTCACTCGTTGAATATCTTTTATGCCTCATAATTAAGTTTATTTCGTTCCCAATATTTTCCTCTCTAGATCAACTTTCAAAATTCATATATTTACTCATTTTTAAGATCTTTATGTGCATGTATGTAAGTGTGCACGCGCGTATGTGTGGGTGTATATACTTACACACACACATATATATTTTCTGGTAAGAGATTTTAAAGCGTGGGAAAGTCTGGGAAAGTTTTAAAACCGCACGGGTTTAAAGGCTTACAGTTTTAAGACTTTTAAACTATATGATTTTAAAGCTTTTCTGGACTTTCCCACACTTTAAAATATATATATATATATATATTTCTTTAACGTGGTTCAAATTTCTTACAAGTGAAAAATATTGATTTATGCATTTTGCTATTATCAAGACCAAAATATTTTTCTATTATTTTTTTAACATGAAAATTGTAGATCTTGAGTTTACTACATGTTTTATTTTCTAAGAGACCATCGAATAAATTATTCTAGTCGCCATAAACATTATATATATATATATATATAGTAGTTTTCTGTAAGTCTTTAAAACTGTGCGGTTTTAATAGGGATGGCAATGGAGCATATATGGATAGGATATACATTACTCTATAACCAGATCCGTAATAAAAATTAAAATTGCTCCAGATCCGTCATGGATCTATATTTTTTGCTCCATATCTAGATCCGAAACAAAAATTAAAGATCTATATCTGCTCCAAATCCAAAAAGAAAAATTCAAATTCAAATATGCTCTACATCCATCATGAATTCTAAATCTCAATAATAAGAGATCAATATTTTTTTAGAAAGAAAATTTAAGACTAAAATGAATTGGTAACAATTAAATTATATATTTTGCCTAAAAAATCTAATAAGTATTATAGCTTCTACTTTTACACCAAAATATACAAATAAAAAAGATAATAAAATATCGATCAAAAGTAATTGCAAGAATAAGATCATTATAATATTCTAATGCCTCATTTACCATCTTGATATCCACTGCACACCATCATCATTCTAATATCATTAAATAATAACATATAAGTTAAAAATGATTTTTTATATTTAGTGCTTTATTATTTTTATTATGATAATATATTAACTAAATATATTATTAACATAATTATTTTATAGTTGATAGCCACCATTGATTAGTGATTATACAAAATAAATAAGATTATGAGAAAATGATAGAAAAATAAACTCAAGTCTATGGATTTTCCTAACAATTAAAGAACTTATTCAAACATTCAAATGAAGTGGAGAAGCTAGAGTAGACTAAAGAGGAAAAAAGAGACTAAATTGTAGAGTGAAAAACTTAAAAAAATGAGGACATGCTATCTTAATTTTATGTTACACTTAATAAATTTTTGTCTTATTATGAATTAAGTACCTTTAAGTTTTAAGATTCTTAAATACATGCTAATGAATAAATTTTATCATCATTTATAATTACATAATTGTTAAGAATTTTTTAAAATAAAATTACATTAAATGGTGAGTGGACATGGATTTGGATCTAGATATTAAGATAAATCCGAATTTACTCCACATCCGCTTTAGATCCATGCATCGATATTCAAATCCGATCCAAATCCATTTTAATCCGACCCAAATATGATCTAATTGGATTTGGATCACATGGATCTTGGATAAGATCCGATCCATTGTCATCCTTAGATTTAAAGTTTTCCCAGACTTTCCTGCACTTTAAAATTTCGGACGGCAACGTTTATATATATATATATATTATTCTCATAATTCTAGAGAGACTTGAAATATCCACTTTAGTCCTTATAGACAAGGGGAGGAGGTACTAACTAAATTAACCAAGGAGTGATTGACAATTTTCCATTATTTATTTTGATAGGTTACTATGATTTTCTATATCCTATAATTTTCGACATGTATTGATCCCAGGTTGTCGCATAGAAGTTTTGAATATTGATTATGTCAGGATATCAGATTTTCACGTCATAATTCTTTAATAAATTGTACATGAAGCAGCGGTTGAAATAGAAAAATGCCCAGAGGAAGCAACAATATAAAGAAGGGACAGTAATTATGAGGGATAAAAGGACCATAAATAACGGCGCATTTTCTCAAATTACAAACAAATATAATTAAATACACTTAAGAAATCAGCTACGCGTTTGTCGACCAAGTCAAATGAGAGGTCCCAACCGTCCACCAATCAATTCGCCAATTGGTTTCTGAAATTGTGACGTGTGACGCAATTCATTGGTTGAGACTTGAGACCACCTAAGTAAAGTGATCCATAAAATTACCCGAAAA
The DNA here is from genome assembly GCA_002013955.2 of Citrus medica. Lineage (NCBI taxonomy): Eukaryota > Viridiplantae > Streptophyta > Magnoliopsida > Sapindales > Rutaceae > Citrus > Citrus medica. Next base: position 330,488 of record MKYO02005786.1, on the reverse strand, counting down.
TTTTAGAACTTTTATATATTCTGCTATATATTTGTGTCCATTCCATATAGATAGAGCTGTTTTGAGCGATTGACTGAGATTCTAAGCAGCAGCACATACGTTAAAAATGAAGGAAACACTGAGATATCTAACAGGCATTGCAGGCCCTAGCGGTTATGGCTCCAAATCGACTGCTGAACAAGCTACTCAAGGCTCAGTTGCTTCTCATCTCACTGCCATAATCACCGGTTAGTAGATTAGTCAAGATTATAACTAATAACTAAGCAACCTACTTCAGTCAGGTGAAGGGAAACATATTTCATCTTGTCACCTTTTTCTTTTTATTTGTTGCTGATGCATCGTGCATGGAAGTTTATGAAACAAAGGGATTGATCAAGTTTCATATATCTCTAAAAGTAAATTAAGCTCGTATATCTAATAGTTATGGTTTCGCTATTTGTTTTTATTTTTTCCCTCTCTCTCTCTCTCTCTCTCTCTCTCTCTCTCTCCTGGATCCTTCAAAGATTCATGAAAATTGCATGGTTCTTACTTTTTCTTTTATATATATGCTCTTCTTGTTCCTGAAAAACATTTTCACTCTCCCTAATTAATTCCGTGCTACAGTTACATTGCTTTCTCCATTCATATATATTTCGTTCTGGAATGAGAAAATTTTGACGGATCTATCTTAAACTCTAAGAATTGCTTTCTTGTTTACCAAACGGAAACTGCTCATGCAAAAAAAATTTCTTTTTTTTGCAGTATACTAATTCTCTTTCGAAGAATAATATCATTTGAAGATATATAATCTCAGTAAAGCTCAAGAATTTTGGATTATTATCCACCATAGTCCCTACAATCAGCATACAGTCACATATATATTAAGATAAAGTTGGGAATATTTTCGTTTTTTGGTTGTGGCAATAGCAAGATATGGTTTTTGTCTCATGTTGTATTTTTATATTAACAAAAGTTTCACTTGGGTATTTTTTATACTCTGAAAATCAAAACAATTAAAAAAAAAAAAAACTGATCATGATCCTCACGCGTTATCATTTCTTTTTGATGTGTGAAGGGGCGACGTCGGGTATCGGGGCCGAAACGGCGAGAGTACTGGCAAAGAGAGGTGTGAGAGTTGTGATTCCGGCGAGGGACTTGAAAAGGGCAGCTGAGGTGAAGGAAGGGATTCAAAGAGAGAGTCCAAATGCTGAGGTTTTGTTATTTGAGATTGATCTGAGTTCATTGGTTTCTGTTCAGAGATTTTGTCATCAGTTTCTAGCTCTAGGGCTACCCCTTAACATCCTCATGTGAGTATGTATATTTACAAGTTTTCCGCTTCGTTTATTATTGTAATTTTAAATTTTAACCCAAATGGATAAAGAGAGATTTTTTTTTTACTTTTTCTCCCCCAGAAATAATGCGGGCGTATATTCAAAGAATTTGGAGTTCTCAGAAGACAAAATTGAGATGACATTTGCTACAAATTACTTGGGTAATTCTCAATTTCTTTATTATGCATGCCCATCTAGGATTAATACAATAGCTTTGAAGGAAAAAAAAGAAGCTCAAATTTCATAGTAAAATAATCTAATCAGTGGAATAAAAATCCATCGCACATTGGAAAACTGAAGTATGTATAATTCATTTGATTATGATATTCTTTTGGCAGGCCATTATCTATTGACAGAAATGGTATTAGAAAAGATGATAGAAACAGCTGCCGAGACAGGTGTGCAAGGAAGAATCATTAATCTTTCTTCCGTAATTCACAGTTGGGTTAAGAGAGATGATTTCTGCTTCACTCGACTCCTCAATCCAAAAAAGTAAATTTTCTCAATTTTTTTTAAATTTTTTATCTCATTTTCTTTTCAAGCTCAGTCCATTGGTTTACACGCATGTATATGTATTTGCATGCTTACAGTTATAATGGCACATGCGCATATGCTCAGTCCAAATTGGCTACCATAATGCATGCCAAGGAAATGAGCAGGCAGCTCAAGGTAACACTTCTTGCCAAATTTTAGACCAAAATAGCTAGGAAATGATTTGATAGTATTAGAAAAACGTTTCTATTGCAATTTCGCAGGCGAGGAATGCAAGAGTAACTATCAATGTAGTTCATCCAGGCATTGTAAAGACCGGGATTATTAGAGCTCATAAGGGCTTCATTACAGGCAAGAATTAGTTCCAGTTGACAACAATTATCACAATAAGGGATTCTAGTTTTAATGGTTAATAATATAAAGTCCAACGGCTGCAAATTTATGTTTGCATGCAGATTCTCTGTTCTTCATTGCTTCCAAGTTACTAAAATCAATATCTCAGGTTTGTTTGGACATGCCAGTTTTCTCTTTTGTTCAAAAGATTCATGATTTTTTTTTAATTTTTTTTAAAGAGAGAGAAATAGGGTTGAGCAAATTGTGATAAAGGGGCGGGCGTGAAATTTGTGGATGCAGGGGGCATCAACGACATGCTACGCAGCTCTGAGCCCGCAAATAGAAGGTGTCAGTGGGAAATACTTTGCAGACTGCAATGAAAGCAATTGCTCAGCGTTGGCTAATGATGAATCTGAAGCTAAAAAGCTGTGGAAGCAGACCCGTGCATTGATCCACAGACGATTGCGTCAGCCATCACTAAAGCACTTGTGACTTATCTGCTCGCATTTGTAAAAGTTAAAACAACAAATTTAGGAGCCCTGTACATACTGCAAATGCACCTAAGCATCATGGATTTTGTATATTTAGTCAAAAGTAGCTAGCAATGGTATACGCGACTGTGAGGAATAAAAGAATCTCTCCGTTATAACTATTTCTCTAATTGTATGAGTATTAAAATAACAGACGTGGCCGTTTCCTTATTATTGTAGTATTACTCCAATCTCTTCCTCTTTTTCATGCATTATACGCAATGGAGGCTCCGAAAGCCTCACCAGTGTCGCATTTGAGGTTTAAATCTTGACAAGTTATATTGAAGATGTATGCTGACGCAACTATCCTTTGTATTGAAACAATTCGGTTAGTGAACAAGGAACATAAACTCTTTTTTGAGCTTACTGTTGCTTTTTTTTTTTTTTCGAGTAGAATGTAAAGCTTTCCATTAAAACATAGAGACAAAAAAATAGTACATGACAACAAAAAAAATGGGTTACCATTAGACCATACAGACAGCAACGTTTAGCTCATGAATCATGCAGAAAAATTGAGATCAAGAGTAGATTGAAAATATAAGAGAATTTTAGATTTGTCACCTTTACATTTCATCCATTGTTTCGCTTTTCCCCCTCTTCATTTGGTTAATGAAATACATAAAATGGCCCAAAGCAATCCAGTGGGACTGATGGTTTGCTGAGTGGCAAAGCTTGGGCTGACATGTCAGCTTAGTGACAATATCTCAGGTACAAGTAAGTTGATCAAGGTTCCAGCCTTCGATGTTAACCAGCGAAGAATCAAGCCACAGATTACAATTAACCAAGCAAGTTGAAGCATAGCAACATCTGCTTTATCTTCATTTGTTAGCCTGCTAATACATATTTCAGTATCTTCAGTATAACTGAAAGTACGGACATCACATTCTAACTATGCCAACAAAACATTTCCTTCAAATGACATCTGATATGAGTACAACTGCAAGCACAAGAATCCTGCAGGTAAAGCTGGAAACTTGAAGCATATAGCTGCTATCAAATCCAGTGTGAAAAAGTCTTATTTCACCTTTAATCCCAAGACTGAGATTGGAGGCCTAAAGAAATACGAATATAAACAAGATTATAGAAGGCACTAGGTAGGTAGGAAAATAGTCGTCCTAAGTCCTAACTTCTTGTGAAAATAAACTTCTTCACTACTTCTGCAAAAACACACAAAATCATATGCAAGAATATAGAATCAAGTTTACCTTAATGCGAGTAGAACGACGTGGAGTTGATGCTGATCCAGGAGATAGAAGAGCTGGATTAACGTTTCTTCCATGGTTAGCCTTCTTAGATTGTCTGCTAACTTCACCATGTTGAATATGAAGCTGATTTTTCTTGGTTGGGGACTCATGTCCGTGGATGACTTCATTTACTTGTCTATTGACTTCTCCACGTTGAATTTGATATTCATTAGTCTTGGCTGGAGATTCACTTCTGTCAGTTGACACTGAAAAGGATGGAGCAGACACACTGATGGTGCAAGAATCTTGGTGAAGAGTTGACGACTGCGATGACAATCCTGGGAGTCACAAATGACAAAAAGGTTGATTACAAAAGGAAGTTGAACTTAAATGGGAAAATAAAAATAAACGATAAAAGTTTACTATCTGCTGCATTGGTAAAAAAGTGACTTATGCAGGCAACTCAGTAGCAACCAACAGAAAGATACTAGAATAGCATTTTAGAGAACAAAAAAGTAGACCGCCCAGTGGCCAGCTCAGAGAGCAGAGTGAGAAAAACAGTTGCAGATGAGCTGTAGCATTTTAGAGAACAAAAAAGTAGACCGCCCAGTGGCCAGCTCAGAGAGAGTGAGAAAAACAGTTGCAGATGAGCTGAAAATACCAACTGTTGCAGCTTCTTCAAACTTCTCTCTCATAATTCTGACAAATTTGAATAAGCCATTTGTTCTGTTCAACTCTTGGATCAACTCCTTGATGTCATTCAATGGTGGGTCGCAATATAACACTGAAGATTACGATAAAGATTAATATGGAATCTAATAGAATGTATCGCAATATGAAAAGCATCAAATAGAAACAGAAACTGTACTTACAGGTGTAGGTATCATCTGCATGGCGAATGGTGAAAGAATACTCTTCATTTGGATTTTTCATATTTATGTTGCTGAAAGTGAATCTTACCCCTGCAGGAAAAGGATCTTGTAAGTAAAAGAATCAAACTTGAAAAGGAAAATAAAATAAATGGTACATAATTACATTGATTACCATGTCCACCTTCAATATGGAATCCAAGAACCCTATTGTACCACGAAATGGCCTGTTGAATTTGTCCTTTACGTTCAAGGTCTTGTTTTGTCTTTTCTGCAGTCGTGGCCAAAGCTATGGATGGCACCAAAATGAAGAAAGAAAACTGTCACAGAAGCAGCAGTAAACTAGACACCATTCCTTCAATGACAAACAGGGTTACATGCACTAACAACGTAACAAATTCACCATTTATCAAGAAAAATGAAGAGACTATAAGGAAGAACACATATGAAGCCCCATTTATCAATTTACTATGTTGTTATATTTCAATCAAAGCATACAATGTATACCTATTCCCCTCACAATCATTTCCTTTTGATTCCTATGCATCAAGTTTGAATAGTCAAAGAATAAATCACAAATTCTAACAATTGAACAGACTGTCTACCCCAGCTAAAACGAACATCATAGCTTCAGATTTAGGGAACTCATAAAATTAATTGAAATTCAGCTGTCAGCTTGACATGAGTCCATATTATCTTCTCATATACACAAAATGGAGTCGAAAAATAGCCAAAAGTCTCAACCTTGCCCTAACACCTTTTGCATCCAACCCTAGTATAACATTATCATAACTCCTCCTTAGATCTATGATCCACAACCACCAGCCCTAACTAATTCTTATTGGACAGATCCAAGACATCACTATTTCTGATCCTGGTTGGCTTGCAACAACAACTGAATATACATACAAACAATTACAACTTCATGAAAACAGACACCCCAATAAAAAAAGACTCTGATTTTTCATTTGGTTTCACACAGCTTATAAAATGTGAGATGATAACCCTGAAGGTATAGGCCACAAGCCAGTAAAACAAAAGCAAATCACCTAGCGCTTGTTGAGATATAATTGCAGAGTACTCATCTCTTCTAGCCCTCTGAGCTTCCACATTTCTTTTAAGTTCTTCTAATCTTGCTTTTGTCACAGATATGGAGTCCCTGGTTGCCATTTGCTTGGCCTCTTTACGTGTCTTCACTATATAGAAAAAGAAGAAAGGACACAAACTTCAAGTTTCATTTTTATAGTTTCCATCTAAATGTATAGGAACTACTTAAATCAATGCCATCATAGCACAACTTAAAAATGTCAATGCATATAAAATGAAAAAAATAAATACACTTCTTTAGGCAATGAAATATGTTTAAACAAACATATTTCACCTACAATCATCCAATTGCAAAAGAAAAAACAAACTTAACAAAAGCACAAAATCTTCTTCTGAATTTTAATGTGATGCTATAAATTAAATGCTCTAACACTCACTATTTATATATATATGTATATGTATATCAATTTTGATACTCGTTAAATAGTTATCCGCATCTTACTTGTGTATTTTGGTGACATCAAGCAACACAAATATCATAGTAACTCAATTTAGCATTAGCAAAGCGGTACCTGCTAATACTTTGACGAGTTCATCTTCAGCTTTTCTCAAATCGGCTTTCATCTTCTCTAATTTCGCTGTTAAAAAGAAAAAAAAGGGAAAAAGGAAACACGAAACTGAATGATCTAAAGTAAAACTAGAAATCACTGGTTCAAAATATTAGAGATATGAAGTCCTTAAATCTGAGTTCAATAAACCCTAATTTCACACAAATTGTAAAAGCAACTAGCAAAACGTTAATTATAGCCATTGAGCGGAAGTGAAATCAGATTCTCACATTGATTTTGGACGGTTGCTCGTGATTTGGCCTTGATTGACTCCAGTGACTGCAGAAACGACGCCGTGACAGAGTCCATCTTCTGCTCATTGATCGTAATCTCTCTGTCACAGATCACACGCATCGACTCCATCTTTGTCCGTACAGAGTCCTCCACACTGCTCTCCATTTCTGTTAAAGCGTGTCTATGATGAATAGAGAAAGAGAAGGAGAGCGTTTTGATTTGAATTAACGATCGACTAAGCCCGCCCTTTTTTGCTTTCAATTTTTGTTTTTTTTTATTTTTTCACTTTCGTTCCACAAAGTGCGAGCTGAGTGTGCCGTTAGGCGCCAATGTTTCATGGGCAGACGACATGTTGACACGTTGCATAATCGTGATCGCTCATGCCCGTGCATAATTCTGCTTGTGCAATACAACAAGGCCTTAAGCATAATAATGGGTTCAACGTAACGGGCTTCCCAATTTTATTTATACATGGGCTGATAAGTATTGGAATTTGACCAAGATACATGGGCTGATAATAAGTAGTGCAAGCTATACTTGTAGGATTAGCACTAAATTAATAGTTATAACTTTATTTTTTTGTTACTCTTACCTTACAAACATTAATTCATTGATTAGTAAAAACTTAGCTTATCATTTAATTTTTGTTTATATTTGTAGCACCACCATTAAGAGTATCATCAAAAGGCTCTTCAAATGAGATCACCATTGTTAAGAGCATTATCAAAATGTTCTTCAAATGAGATTTCAATTAAATAAAGAAAAGTGTTATAGTTTTTTTTTTTTTAAACAAGAAAATATAATATTTCATTAAACAAATAACAAAAATACAATAACTTGCAATATAACGCCAGTACACATTACAAAGATCAAAATGTAGAGATACATTATAGTGAGTAATTGGATTGACCTATAAAATCTTACTGAAGAATAGGAAGAGACACAATATACTGGAAGTAAAAACTTTCATTTATGGTACTCGTATAATTTGAGCTCCATTTGGGACTCCCTAACTCTTTTGATATAATCTACACTATATAATTAAGCTTTCCAATAGGTGCCAAAATAGATTTACTGTAAAGATTAGTTCACACCCTCTTAACTTTACAAATATGAGGTACATAGACTCTAAATTTAAAAGTTGAAGTGCTATGCACCGGAAAACATAACAAACCAACATTATAACCATCATAGATCAAGATCTGAATAGACACGCAGCAACCATCCTCACACTTGAAGGAGGAGGAAGCTAAAAAAAAAAAAAAAAAAAAAACCATTCTTACATCTAAAGGTGGAGAAGGCCAAAACAAGACAACCATTCTCAACCCATAAAGAGGAGGAGGCTGCAACCAAAAAAAAAAACAAAAAGAAAAACGAGATTCCACTAGAGAAGGAGAGAAAGATCTTATCCTCTAGGGATTTGTTAAAGAAGAAATGAAAAGCTTCTAGAGGAAATTTTTTTTTTAGAAAGATGTAGAGAAAAGTGTCGTAACTAAATAACTGAAAAAAAATGTAAGATGGTTAAATTCAATAAGAGAAGAATTTGATTAAAATAATACAATTTATTTTATTTGAAGGATCTTTGAAGACGGAGTTTTTTTTCCTTTTTCTTTTTTTTTTGTTCATAATATAAGTAAATAGTTTGGTGTTTAAAGAGTAACATTATATGAATATTTTGCTCACGCTTTAATGTATTATTTGTTGACTATTATTCTATTGACCTCTATGATTGATTCGTAGCGTGTATTTAAACTTACGAAAACCCCAGGATCAGTTCACCGCGTTTGGATTTGCAGCACATGCTGATTCTGCATTTTTTTTTTTTTACTTGCTATACGCATATTGCCGATCGAGGTCAACGTCCGACCCCAATCTATCTCCCTCTCTTTCTTTGTTCTCCCGAGAAACACTGTTTCTCTTTTTTAATGAGACCTTTAAGTTTAAATTGAGAATGGCCTCGATTATGCGTAGTTATGTATGCATGGAAGCAAAATGTATGTATGTGTCGATCATGTCCCGATTGAAAGAGTGAATGTAAAAGAAATCAAACAAAGACAATCATGTATACTATACCCTTTTTTTTTTTTAACTCCTTTGTAATATTAATTAATGGTTTCTTTGGAGCCGAAAGAGGAAAAGCAATAAGGCCATTAACCTTGAAAGACGGGAAGAACATTCCAAGGAACAAGAGGGTGCCTTTAGTTTGATGCCAATTCAAAGCAAAAGGAAAACGGGAAATTTACACTAATAGCCATAAAAATTTTGACTTTTTTCATCTTAACTCCGCAAACAAATTTCTATCAACATTAGTCATAAAAGAATCTTTGAGACCAAAATACCCATCTCTCTTATCTCTCCCCCAACATCGCATGAAGCTTGGTGCGACAGGTGCCTGTCGCACGCACCAAGCAAGGTGTGACAGGTGTCTGTCGCCAAATTCACCCACGACTCAGTTCAGCAAGTTAAGAAAATAACTCATAACACTAAGTGATGCCGATTAGTCTGTAAAGAAGGGTAATTTGGGGAGAGAAGCTTGTGTTTGACTAATGTTGATAGAAAAAAATTGAGTAGGTTAGTTGTGAAAATAACAAAATATTTATGATTATTTTCGTAAATTTTCCCAAGGAAAACCAACCCACCGAGCACTGCAGCACATGAAGCAAATAGCATTACGCATTGGAAACCCAAAAAAATAGCTTCCCAAACCAAAAGCCCCTTAATATGAAATTCAATAACAACAAATCATATAATACATATAAACCAAAAAAAATCAAGTACGTGTGTGTGCACGCGCGCGCACGTATACCTTTTTGGTTGTATTAAATTCGTGGGATTGTATCTATCATCCATTTGTGAGGCATTACTTGTTTTTGGACCAACATTAGCCGTAATTAGCAAAAGCTTTATTGGTTTAAATCATGATGTTATAGTTGACTAAACTTTTATTAGAAAAGCAATTTCCATTGGGATTTTCTCTAATAGTTAGCTAGTTAGTTACTCAATAATTGCTCAAAAGCTAGCATTCAATCAATGGAACTATTCCCTTTATCAAAATGCACGAGTGTTGGGGTACCAAGTAAAGATGAACATATAAGAGAGATTTGGAATCTGGAAAATAAATGTTGATTTGATATAATGATATTGTTGATCAATTTGCAAGTACTATTTGGATTATTAAAGACCTTAAATATATCTAAATCACACGATCTTGCATGTTTCGTTAGATTATTAATCCATCTATGACTGTTATATAAATAACTAACATTATTAATTGTAATCTTCTTGATTTAGTCAACCAAACAAAAAAAAAAAACCTTATCCATGATCCTGAACTAGCGATTTGGTCGATCTAATATATGGTTCAAAGATTCCAAATGTTTGAAGAAAAAGAAACTCAATTATTTTTATCACTAGTGTTCTATTTGCTTCTTGAATTGGTTTTGTTGTTCACTATTTAGCCGTTCGTACATTTTAAGTCTGAATGATTATTTGGCAGCATAATCTTAAACTTTGGTGGCGTTTGTTTTTTTATCTGAAATCTGAATAGACCTGAATTAGTCTGAATTCTGAATAGGTCTGAATATCTGAATCTGAATAATATGTTTGTTTTTTCGTCTGAATCTCGAAAAATAAGTATTAAGTTGTTTGTTTTTTTCAACTTAAAAAGCTGAAAATATGTACTTTTACATTTGTATCCTTATTAAATTTGAATGTCAAATAAATAATATATTAAATACCACAATATTTTAACATTTATAAGTAAAACTATATTCAAGTGAATACATAATTATTTTAGAATTTTAATATATAAAATACCATAAATTTTAAATTTTATCGTATATAATATAAGAAAGAAAAAATATGGATATTTTTATGTGGGGTAAATATCTATGGGTGAGTTTTGGGATAGACATGAAAAATAAATTATAAAACAGGGATATTTTTGACATTAGCAAGTAATTGACTTAATTCAGATTTCTCCATTAAGTAAAAAGCCAAAAAAATTAGCTTATTTTATTAAGTCAAAATTATCTAAAAATTCTCATTAAGTTATAAAAACAAACACCTCTAATTAACTTAATTAATTAAGTTAAGTCACTTTAAGTTATTAAGTTAAAAAACAAACGCCACCTTCGTTACTATTTAACTTGTTTACCACCCCCATTGAGCAATAAAATTTTCTTTTTTTTCAATAAAAAATAATAATAATCAAAGAAGTAAGGTTGATAAAAATTGCAACATCTCATAAATCACCAAATTAGGGGTGGATACATACATATCCGCACTAATTAGGGTTTATAGGTGAGTTCATTCTTACAATAAGTATTTCAAGTAGTATGTTCGAGTGAAAACTTATTTTTCAATAAATATTGAAGATTTGCTTGATCCTCTAGTGGTCATGTTTTGATCGGATCAGATCAAAAAGACCAATTATTTATAAAAATATGGTTGGGTCAAGTATTCCGGTGTTATATTTTTCTTCATACAAAAATAGTTCGATCCAATTTGGTTTATAATTGAATTAAATCATTATTTTTTTAGAAATAATAATTTAAACCGAACCGTATCGAATTGGTTCGATTTAGTTTTTTTTCAGTTTCAAATTGTAATTTCCTTCGCATTCTCTATTTTTTGCAGTTTCAATTTTTTTCTCATATAAACAAATAGACTTTTGCTTAATTTTAAGAACCAAACTAAACTGTTGGTCCGGTTCTTTTTTTAGGACAATGATTTTTTTGTCCATCCCTATTCGTAATAAGAAATTAAAAAAAAAAACAAAAAAAGGAGAAGTTTATTAGTCTTCTATAATTTTTTCCGTAAGATTACAGGATAACTTTGAAAGGGCCAGCGCAAGAAAGGAAGTAGAGTAGCATTAGGTAGAACTCTCTATTATTCTTTTCAAATCATAGCTACTTCTTTTAAGATCCAATCGTGTAATTATTAGCACCAAACAAAAAGTGACATCCGTACAATCATATTAGCTCAGCCCAAACCACTCGGTTCAGCCCGAGTGGCCAGGGTTGCTGCCCTCCAACTTGGAAGGTACCCGTTCGAACCTCCACAAAAATATTATAAGGGTATTTTTTTCAATTAATTTGAGTGAAAGTAGTCTTTTCCCTTACTCATGAGTGAAGAGTAGACATCTCTCGAATATTTGTGAGGGTTAAAAAAATTTAGGCAGAGCTCTATTAACATTTATGTAAGTTGGTCCCAGTAATTATCTGATTTGTAAATATCAGTTATAGTCTCATGTAATATGAGTTGTAATCTGAGCAATAGTCTCATGTAATCAAAAAAAAAAAATTAGCTCAGCCCAAAATATATATATATATATAGGTTTAACTACGTCTATACGGCGGAGCATGTTTTTATAATTAAATAATTAAAATTATAATATATTATTTATTATTTATTATTTTTATGTGTGGTTATAATTTGTGTTTTATTTTATAATAACTCCAAATTAGTCGTTGTCTATATATGTAGAGACCTAATTACAAAATAAAATGAAATTTAGGATGTGTGTATATGTGTGCATGCACGAAAGGAAACATCAAATATAGTAGCTAGCTAGACAATTGATGTGCTTATGCTTTTGCCACTTGTGTTTGAAATCAAGAGAAGAGGAATTACTGCAATCTGTAAAGCATATAAAAAAAAGGATAATTGGTTGAAAAGAAAAATTTTAGAAATTGAAGGATAATGCAGTCTAGGCCACGCGTCATTCACATAAGAGAGGGTCACTTTTTTTTTCTCAGTTGCACCTCGCTTAGTTTCCATTTCCAACAGAATTCTGATTTTTATTGATCAAAAAAGAAAAAAAAACATTGTAGATTTTGTTATGGAATATATATCCATTTCATTCCAGCATTAGATTAAAAAGTGTATGGCATTGGCATACGGTATCTTGAGATTGAAAATATGTATTATAAAATAAATCAATTAATTTGAGTTGTGCATTTCATTTACATTTATAAATTAAAAAGTATAATGCAAATTGAAATTACTTCCACCGCACAAAAGGTGCACACTTGTAAACTATAGATGGCACATCAAATCAAGGACTGAAGAGAAAATGCCTAAAAAAATTACAAACAAAGATTAGTTATGCTTGCAAAAAATTATACTCAACAAAGAAAATAAGAAAAATCTGTTATGAATCTAATTAGGAAGTATTCATAGCATGCAAGTAAATGTTAAAAAAAAAGTCTAGAGAAACAGATTATGAGGCTTGATATAACACACACGATGTACCGGTGTGTATATGAGTCAATAGAACATGACTAACAATCTACTAAGTTCCATCCTAGTACAACATTTGATGCCCCTAATTCCTAAACCACAAAAAACAACTCAATTGAAATTAAAGTAACATCAAACACGTTGGTCTTATTAAAATAATGAACACATGTAGGTGTCATATTCCAAAAGGCACCAACCCATGTCACGTGTCCATTATGTTAGATAAAAAAAAGTTATTTCGGAGAAATAACACTCAAATTATTGCAGAGTAAATAACACCTAAGCTATTTTAGGGGATTAACACCTAAGGAAAAATTCTTCTGGAGCTTATAAAAATGGCAAGAGGGGGGAATTAGTTTTGCAATCTATTAGTCTAATGAAATTACGCTCAAAGGTCATACGAGTAAGGAAACACGTAGGGCCGGAATAAATTCTTTAAATAATGTTCACCTCTATGTGTATAAAAATGATGGGTGACACATGTCATTAAATTGAGGTTTTAAGGCAAAATTTTAAATCCGCATCACTAATCATGTATAAATAAAGACTCATCTCTAAGAAAAAGAGGATCTTTGACCTCAAAAAATAATGTTCATACATAGAGAAATAAACTCATATCCTCTATATTTTTGTCTTTCTTTAATCTTAATTAAATATTAATTAAAGTGTTGGAATACCTTTTTCAAGTACTTATCCCTTCGAATTTGAGGCTAACGATTATAATAAATTCTCCATAAAATAAAAAATATATGTGAAGATAAAAAACTCAACACCTTCAACAATAAATAAATATATTTATTTATATTTAAACAGGATCTAGGGTTTAAATTATAATTTAACTGAAAATTCTGAAACTTCTTTGAAATCAATTGATCAATTGAGGCTCACCCCTACAGTCTATGCCTATGCGTCTAGAAGTAATGATATCTAAGAGAGAATTAAAATGATAATGTTAGTGGTGGGAAATGTGTAGGAACGCAACTTTTTGATGGGGAGTGCTTGTCTCTTCCATTCTCATGCCATCAACAATAAAAAGACTTGACACCAAGCTCTGTCCTGCAAAATCGCTGGCTGGTGGCTGCCTTCCCCCCCCCCCACTCCACATTTAATTTTACTTAAATCTAATCTCTCTTTCTTTCTCTTTGTCATGTGCAAGCCCTCGTGCTTAGATTCCTGAATTAGACATACTCGTAAGATAATTCGAGTTAAATAATAAAATTAATAAATATCAAGCACAGCAGTAAAGTCACGAGGCGGGCATTATGTGTGGACCGACGCTGTATGTATGTATGTATGCGTGTATAAACAGATCATCAAGTAAAACCAAATCCTCTTCTTCACGACATCACGTGACGTCTCATATTTCATTTTTTTTTCTTTAAATCAAAAGCATTAATGGGGGATTCTTACATAGTTAAGTAAAATAAATGGTACCTGATTCGGTGGGTACCAAATAAATCTTGAATTTTATCATTGCATTAGCATTTTGATATGTTATTCGCAAATGGGCATGATTTATAACAACTAATAATGTAAGATTCCATTGTACAATTGTACAGATGCACATAATGTCAAAGGTCTCTCACCATCGTGTAATGAGTGGGGATATTGAGCAGGCTAACATATTGTCGAGCCGATAATAATATATTTAATTTGGTTTAGATCTGAATCTGAATAAGCATTAAGGTTCTGTTTTGGATATGAATATTTGAGATCCATGTATGCTCCGATCCAACACTGTTGAATGAGGGCTGCTGCTGCCAGGCGCCGGGCTCCTCTTTTTGGTATTTTATTCATTTGTTAAAAAATTAGAAAATTTACGAAAATAACTATAAAATTTTTACTATTTTTACAATTAATCCTCTCAATTTTTTTCTATCAACATTAACAAAACACACATTTTTCTCCCTAAATTACCCTTCTTTACAAACTAAAAGTAACTTTCTTTCTCTCATTTCGTCAAATCAAATGCAGCTTTCTACTCTTGAATCATCAACCAACGGCGACCATAAAAGGCAACGATAAAAGTGAAATCCGATCATAATCTATCCGGATCCAACACTAATCGGCATCACATAGTGGTATAAGTTATTTTCTGAATTTGCTCGAGAATTTCAGTGAACTGCAAGTCGTGGGTGAATCTGGCGACAGGCTGCCTGTCGCACGAAAACTTGGTGTGACAGGCAGCATGTTGCCAGATTCACCTACGACTTGCAGTTCACTGAAACTATCGAGGAATTTCAAAAAATAACTCATACTACTATGTATTAATGAAAATAAATAAAATAGCTAACATATGTTTTGTTGAAGACTATAGATGGTAAATTGGACGCCAACGAGGGCTGATGTTACCGTCGATGATAGGAGTTTGTTCAGTTTGAAAGAGATTGGTGAAAGAGAGTGTTGGTGGAGAGATGTGAGAGAGGGGTATTTTGGTCTCAAAGGTTCTTTTTATGGCTAATGTTGATAGAAATTTGTTTGGGGAGTTAAGATAGAAAAAGGCAAAATTTTTTATGATTATTGGTGTAAATTTTCCAAAAAAATTTGCACTGTTTTTAAAAGGGTGGTTCTGGACTTTAAACCAATGCCAATATGCTCTTTTAATTATATCTAATAATATGCCCCCCGCCAAGGCGAGTAACCGTTTGGGTCGAATTTCTGGATCCCAATTTTTGAACTTGATCCTATTAATTATAATTAACTAAACAGACTCACCCAAATCCTGTGAAGACAAAAGTGCCTTTAGATTCCTTATTGGTAATTGGGCAAACAAGGTGCAACTAGCAACATCAATATAGTGCCATTAAGCAAATAATTTAGATCAATTCCTTTTTGTTTCTTATGTAAAATCCAAGAGAAAATGCAAGAAAAATTTTGAGCTACAAGGCCACATCCACATATTGCAAAAGAGATAAAAAGGTGGATACTAAAAAAAAAAAAAATGCAGACAAAAGTCCCTTAACCCGCTCAGTCACTCATCTCATCTCTCTCTCTCTCTCTCTCTCTCTATCTCCCTCGTTCAAATTAAAAAAACAGTTATTTGCTCTTTCCCCCCCACCACTCCGTAAACAACTGTTAAAAAAGTTAAAAACACCCCCAACTAATATTCCATTTCTCCCTGCACAAACATCATGGCCAAGCTGTTTCTTGGATCCGGAGATTCTGGGTTTCTTTCATATTAATTAGTAAATTTTATGCACAAATAAAAAGAAAAAAGAAAGACATAGCCCTCAAGACATGATTTGGTTTCTATTTCTCCAATTGTTATTGTACCTCCTCCCTAGACTCGTACCCTCCCATCGCGTTGGTGTTGTGTTGTTCCTCTCATTGGGGTTTGTAGCACCAGCATAATAGCTGTAATGCCTGCATATTATCCATGGACCCTCTATTCTCTAATCCTTTCCTTCGTCGTCGTAATTATTATCCTCTTCCCTCATACACCTTACGCCGTTAACCAACAAGGTGAAGCTCTTCTTTCATGGAAGAGAAACTGGAAAGGATCGGATGACGGGTTAAGTAATTGGAGTCCTAGTGATGAGACTCCATGTAAATGGTTCGGTGTGTCCTGCAACTTGAACAATCAAGTAGTGGGATTGGACTTGAGGTATGTTGATTTGGTAGGACATGTCCCCACTAATTTCACCTCATTATTGTCCTTAAACAGGCTGGTTCTATCAGGAACCAACCTCACCGGCTCTATCCCAAAAGAGATTGCCTCGCTCAACCAATTGAACTACCTCGACTTGAGTGAAAATTCCCTAACCGGTGAAATCCCAAGAGAGCTTTGCGGCTTGCTCAGGCTTGAACAACTCCGTCTCAACTCCAATCAGCTCGAGGGCGCCATCCCAATCCAAATTGGGAACCTTTCCAGCTTGACACAGCTATTTTTGTACGACAATCAACTCACCGATGCAATTCCTGCAACGATAGGGAAGCTCAAGAATCTTGAAGCAATCAGAGCTGGCGGCAACAAGAACCTTGGGGGCTCCTTGCCTCACGAAATTGGTAACTGCACCAATTTGGTCATGATTGGCTTAGCAGAAACAAGCATTTCAGGCTTCCTTCCGCCAGCCCTCGGCCTATTGAAAAGGCTCCAAACTATTGCCATCTACACAGCTCTCCTATCCGGCCAAATCCCTCCGGAACTCGGAGATTGCACCAAGCTTCAATACATTTACCTTTACGAAAATGCCCTCACCGGATCAATACCAAGCAAATTGGGTAACCTCAAGAATCTTGTTAACTTATTTCTCTGGCAGAACAACCTCGTTGGGATCATTCCTCCGGAGCTTGGCAACTGCAGTCAACTATCAATCATTGACATATCGATGAACTCATTGACCGGCAGCATTCCTCAAACACTTGGCAATCTCACTTCACTGCAAGAGCTCCAGCTCAGCGTCAATCAAATCTCGGGCGAAATTCCGGCTCAAATCGGAAATTGTCAGAGGCTTGCACAAATTGAGCTCGATAACAACCAGATCACGGGAGCCATTCCTTCCGAATTTGGTAACTTGTCAAATCTAACTCTACTCTTTGTTTGGCACAACAGGTTGGAAGGGGAGATCCCACCCTCCATCTCCAACTGTCAGAATCTGGAAGCCGTTGATTTATCTCAAAACGGCTTAACGGGTCCCATCCCTAGAGGAATCTTCCAGCTCAAGAAACTCAACAAACTGTTGCTTCTCTCCAACAATCTCTCCGGCGTTATCCCGCCAGGAATGGGCAACTGCTCGTCCTTGATTCGTTTTCGAGCGAATAGCAACAAGTTGACCGGATTCATTCCTCCAGAGATCGGGAATTTGAAGAATTTGAATTTCTTAGATCTCGGGTCAAACCGGTTGACCGGGAGCATACCGGACGAAATAACCGGGTGCCGAAATTTGACTTTTCTTGACTTGCATTCCAATTCGATTGCTGGAAACTTGCCAGCAGGTCTACATCAGCTGGTTAGATTGCAATTCGCTGATTTATCGGATAATTCGGTTGGAGGGATGTTAAGCCCGGATCTCGGATCGCTAAGTTCGCTCACAAAACTCGTGCTTAATAAGAATCGATTTTCCGGTTCCATCCCGAGTCAACTCGGTTCATGTGTGAAGCTACAGTTACTCGACTTGAGCAGCAACCAGCTCTCAGGGAATATCCCGGGGAGTTTGGGGAAGATCCCGGCGCTTGCAATTGCTCTCAATCTGAGCTGGAACCAGATTTCCGGGGAGCTACCGGCGGAACTAACGGGTTTGAACAAGCTTGGGATCTTAGACTTGTCGCATAATGAACTATCCGGCGACCTTCATTTTCTAGCGGAGTTGCAAAATCTCGTGGTGCTCAATGTCTCGCACAACAACTTCTCGGGGCGGGTGCCCGACACGCCTTTCTTCGCCAAGCTGCCTCTCAGCGTCCTCTCTGGAAACCCTTCCCTCTGCTTTTCTGGAAATCAGTGCGCTGATTCCACTTACAAAAAGGACGGCGCGTCTAGGCACGCTGGGGCAGCACGCGTGGCCATGGTGGTTTTACTTAGCGCCGCGTGCGCGCTCCTCCTGGCGGCTCTCTACATTATCCTCGGACCCAGAATACGGGGCCTCAGCGGGTCCCATCACAACGAAGGTGATGACGACGTGGAGATGGGACCACCTTGGGAGCTAACACTGTACAACAAGCTTGACTTGTCAATTGGTGACGCGACAAGAAGCCTGACAGCTGGCAACATCATTGGCCAAGGTCGATCTGGTATCGTTTACAAAGTAACTCTGCCTTCGGGATTGACCGTCGCAGTCAAAAGGTTCCGCGCGTCCGACAAAATATCAACAGGAGCATTTTCGTCCGAGATCGCCACGTTGTCAAGGATTCGTCATCGAAATATCGTTAGGTTATTAGGTTGGGGTGCGAACCGGAAAACAAAGATATTATTCTACGATTACATGCCGAACGGCACGCTGGGCATGCTATTACACGACGGGGAGTGCGCAGGATTACTGGAGTGGGACACACGGTTCAAGATAGCGTTGGGCGTGGCCGAGGGCCTAAGTTACTTGCATCATGACTGTGTACCGGCGATCTTGCATCGGGATGTGAAGTCCCACAACATCTTGTTAGGGGAACGGTACGAGTCTTGTCTGGCCGACTTTGGATTAGCAAGATTAGTGGAAGATGATAGCGGTGGTTCATTTTCGGCTAACCCGCAATTTGCTGGGTCCTATGGCTACATTGCCCCCGGTGAGTTTTATTTATTTATTTATTTAATTAATTTATGATTATCAATTGTGTTTTCTTTAAACGAAACGATTTAGTTGGCAAAGTCCTCAACCAATGTGTCTTTGGTCCAATGAAAAAAAATTTGTATTTATAATATTGAGTTTAAGGGTTCGAATTTTTATAAGAGTTTTATAAAGATTAATTTAAGTACTCGTCTCTCCCTTATGAAATTAATTAAATAAAAATAATTTATTTTTTATAAAATGTGAGTGAAGTAGGCACTCCTCATATATTCACTACAGTGAACAATAATATTGATAACGGCAATAACAGCGTAAGTTATAAATGATAACAAATAAGGTTACTGGTTAAGACTATGACGTGAGATTTTAGGAGAATAAAGTTTTCGAATTTGTTGTTATTAGGTGTTACGGAAATGATCGTTAGGTGTTAGGTCAATTATCTCTAATTCTAGCTGAATATGCTGGAAATAACAGGAGGGCACGAGACGATGTGACACAAGAGTAATCATGTTATGTGTATCCGGAAAGAGGTCAATAATAACAATAAAGTTGCTCACAACTTCATGTGAGTGTGACAGGATATGATATGAAAATGTGCGGCTGAATGTTACAAGTAAATATTGCTAATGTGAAAACTAGATATATGTTTAACACAGTTCAAATGATTCTTCATGCACAGAATATGCCAACATGACGAAAATCAGCGAAAAGAGCGACGTGTACAGCTACGGAGTGGTGCTTCTAGAGATAATAACTGGGAAAAAACCTGTGGACGCATCGTTTCCAGACGGGCAGCACGTAATACAGTGGGTCAGAGATCATCTAAAGAGCAAAAAGGACCCAGTTGAAGTACTTGATCCGAAACTGCAAGGCCATCCGGACATACAAATACAAGAAATGTTACAAGCACTAGGAATCTCGCTACTGTGCACAAGCAATCGTGCGGAAGATCGCCCGACAATGAAAGATGTGGCCGCACTATTGAGGGAAATTCGACAAGAACCCACCAGCGGAAGCGAGGCCCACAAGCCAACGACTGCCAAAAGCACTGACACCGCATCGTATTCATCGTCGTCGGTGACCCCAGCTCAACTGTTACTCCTCCAAGGCCAAGGGTCTTCGCATTGCTCACTTGCTTATTCATCTTCCTCTGGTAGTTATATCTCAAGGAATCAGTGACGATGTGACTGTGATGGAAATTATATTATTCCAAATATCGCCCGTTAGGAGTAGGCTGATAAAATAATTAAAAAGGGTAGTCGAGTCGGGGTAGGTATTGTAAAAAATGTAGCAATGTTTTGGGTACGTAGCTTCGTTAATCACAAGGTGCATGGCAACATGCCAATAGCAATGTATAGCAACTTTGAGTTAATTGGTGCTAGTGAATGAGACCATTTCTTGAATATATGCTCAACTTATTGTTAATTATTACTTCTTAATTATATATTTCCAACAAAAATACAATAATATTTTCGACTACTTGTTGTTTTTCGCTTGAATCACAAGCAATGGACAGGAAAAATACAATAACGATTCAGTTAACTAAAAAGAAGAGAAATTAACAAGTTTGCAGGGTGAAAAGGGCGTTTTCGAGGATGATTTGTTTCTCTCGCCTCTGGGGATGTGAAAGGGATGAAGAAAAAGAAAGGAATGCATGCGTGTGTGGCTGTGGGATTAATGATTGGGGCTTGACAATATGATGTCTCTATCTCCAATTCTCCATCTCCATCATTTTATTTATGTCGCATTCTATTTATTATTATTGAATGTATCGCCATCGATTTATTTATTACGTATATGGGTGTTTCTAGCTAGGCCCCTACCACGTGAAAGAGAAAGACATATAATAATAATACAACGTACAAGAATCAAACAAAATTATGCTCATTTATGAAATGCTAAAAAACAAAGCTCCTTCCAACAACTAGAACCAAAACCAATAATGGTCCCTTCCATTTCTCAGGCCTCAAACAAATGGATGGACGATGCATGTGTGTGCTGGTTGCTTTAATAATACTGTTCTTTTCGTAAGTTGAAACTCTTCAAGTTATTGTCTTTTTTTTTTAATTATTATTTAGTTTATTTCTAATTAATTTTCGTTTTTTATGGTATAAAATTTTCATATACATGAGTAATGAGTTGGTTCAGTTGACGCAAAACAGGAAATTTTGTTAATAAAGAAGTATACGGTTTCTATTAATTTGAGTGATGCTTCTTGTTGTTAGAAGATTGTTGGTTCCACATGTCTTGGAAAGTAAATTCATAGACACACAAAGAACTGAAGAAGGGAGAACGGGTTCACTTTCATCAAGTAGTATTCGTGTTAATTTCATATTAGAAATAGAAATACAAATACCATTTCTATATTAGAAGGGCACATGCAGTTGTCTGTTTCCAATCACGTGATACATACGGATTGTTGATTCCGCGCGTCTAGAAAAATAAATTCATAAAAAGACAAAGAATAACAAACGGACTCACTTTCAACCAAGCATTCCTAAAATATCATCATAGTAATAACACATGCAGCATTAGAAGAGCACAGTTAATTTTTTCGTCTCTCAATTCTTTCATCGTATTTTCCATTTATATTCCGTATTTCAGACATGCGACGACCGTCACGAGAACACGGGCTCATTCATCATGACGATGGGAGCCAGTTAGTAACATGAACTATGAGAATGCTATAATCATTTCTAGTAGGCGAAACACCTAACACATAAATAGTCTTTCAAAATTATGCTCATTTATGAAATGCTAAAAAACAAAGCTCCTTCCAACAACTAGAACCAAAACCAATAATG
Source organism: Citrus medica (assembly GCA_002013955.2). Taxonomy (NCBI): domain Eukaryota; kingdom Viridiplantae; phylum Streptophyta; class Magnoliopsida; order Sapindales; family Rutaceae; genus Citrus; species Citrus medica. The sequence goes on along the minus strand of MKYO02005786.1, from coordinate 308,619 downwards.
GTCCCTTCCATTTCTCAGGCCTCAAACAAATGGATGGACGATGCATGTGTGTGCTGGTTGCTTTAATAATACTGTTCTTTTCGTAAGTTGAAACTCTTCAAGTTATTGTCTTTTTTTTTTAATTATTATTTAGTTTATTTCTAATTAATTTTCGTTTTTTATGGTATAAAATTTTCATATACATGAGTAATGAGTTGGTTCAGTTGACGCAAAACAGGAAATTTTGTTAATAAAGAAGTATACGGTTTCTATTAATTTGAGTGATGCTTCTTGTTGTTAGAAGATTGTTGGTTCCACATGTCTTGGAAAGTAAATTCATAGACACACAAAGAACTGAAGAAGGGAGAACGGGTTCACTTTCATCAAGTAGTATTCGTGTTAATTTCATATTAGAAATAGAAATACAAATACCATTTCTATATTAGAAGGGCACATGCAGTTGTCTGTTTCCAATCACGTGATACATACGGATTGTTGATTCCGCGCGTCTAGAAAAATAAATTCATAAAAAGACAAAGAATAACAAACGGACTCACTTTCAACCAAGCATTCCTAAAATATCATCATAGTAATAACACATGCAGCATTAGAAGAGCACAGTTAATTTTTTCGTCTCTCAATTCTTTCATCGTATTTTCCATTTATATTCCGTATTTCAGACATGCGACGACCGTCACGAGAACACGGGCTCATTCATCATGACGATGGGAGCCAGTTAGTAACATGAACTATGAGAATGCTATAATCATTTCTAGTAGGCGAAACACCTAACACATAAATAGTCTTGTTGGTGTTGAGATTCTAAATTTGAAATAGGAAAATTTCAACACCCATTGATACATTATGTTGAGTTAGTACTATGAAATTTCACATAACAAAAAACATGAAACTGAGTCAATATGAAAGTAGTATACACTAGTGTTCCTAGGCAATAATTAATTAATAATTAATATTCCCATGGCACTAGATGTTCCATATACTGCAGTGTCTTCAACTTTCGTCGGTTTTAGTTCAGTTGTATAGATCATCATCATCAGCAGCAGCAGTGGCAGAAGAGAATGGATCTGCAGCCCCAGCGGCGGCACTCTCGGTACGATCTGGAAACCGGAATTCGGACCCAAACCCACGAGATTGTTGCAAGGTCCGTGCAAAGAGCTGGTATTTTCGGATGTCTGCATCACTGACACTCCGGCGGGCATATTTCATTGATTCCTCAAAGTGTACTGCCTTAATCTCAGCGACATCATCAACCTCATCTTCTTCCATAGCTTCAGGGTTCTCCATCTTCCTCCTCTCCCTCTCAATATCCTGTAATCCCCAAAGATTTTATTGAAGAATGAAATATTGACTACAAATTGTGGAACAAAGATTGGTAGCTACTATAGTAAACAAAAGTGCAATTCCAAAGTCGGCCAGAAAATCCCTCTTACCTTTTCAATATTTTCTCGAATTGCATATTTGCAGGCACGCTGACATACTTCAGTGATATCGGCACCACTGAAACCATGAGTATAACGTGCAAGAGCTGATAGGTCAACATCGGGAGAGATGGGTGACTTCCGTAAACAAGCTTTAAATATCTGAAGACGGGAAGCCTCATCTGGCAGGGGTATATAAATCAATTGGTCCAGACGCCCAGGCCTCAACAACGCTGGGTCGATAATGTCAGGCCGGTTGGTGGCGCCTATGATGAAAACTGTTTTTTTGGCATTCATCCCATCCATTTCAGTTAGAAGTTGATTCAATACTCTATCCGCAGCACCGCCAGCATCTCCAGTAGAACTGCCACGCTGAAGTTTGGAAGGAATAGAGTAAAGCAAACTATAATACCATTCAGCAAAATGCAGTAAAAGTAAACCGGTGACTAGTGAGTTGTTAGACCAATGAAAACTTGTGTTAAGCGCAAATATATACGGGCAGGGGCAATTTAGTCATTTTAGAGTCAGGGACAGTTTAGTAATTTATTATTAATTAGGGTTAAGGTATAAATAAGAGGTTAAGGGGTCATTTAGGGTTTTTGTTGAGTTTTGTCTAGTGTTAGGAACAATTAGGAGTTTTGGGAGAGATTGACCTATCTCTTGAATTGTAGGTCAGGATTGTTCTTTCTTCTAATTTAATCAATAAAAATCAGCTCTAATTTAGCCCTAAGTCCTATCATGAGTTCTCTGTTTTTGAGTTTGCATAGACATGTAAACAGGCTGTTTCCAAAGATAACATTTAGAATGTACACAACTTTAGAAATTTTAAAGATAAGTACCTGAGTAGCAATAGAATCAAGTTCATCAAAGAATAGCACACATGGAGCTGACTGTCGTGCCTTGTCAAAGATTTCCCTTACATTTGCCTCGCTCTCTCCAAACCACATTGTCAGCAGCTCAGGTCCTTTGACGCTTATGAAGTTTGCTTGACACTCATTAGCAATAGCTTTTGCAAGAAGGGTTTTGCCGCAGCCAGGAGGTCCATAGAAGAGAACACCTTTAGAAGGTGACATGCCAAATTTCTCGAACTTTTCAGGATGCTCCACTGGGTATTGAACAGTCTATATGTCATTTGATTTCAGAAATTAGTCCACATATGGTAAAACATGTTACCTGAAAGAGAAAAATTAAGGGAAAGCAGAAATTCAAGTCACAAACCTCTTGAAGCTCTCTCTTAACATTATCCAACCCACCAATATCCTCCCATGAGACATTAGGAACCTCCACAACCTAACAATAAAGAATATGCATTTATTATCGTCGGGAATTATCAAAGGAACAATCAAGGGAAAAATGATAAAAACATGTATAAATCAATCACTGATACCACAACATATAACTTGATATTGTAGAATTGCATGCATGCACAAATTTGATGCAAGTAAAAAACTTCCAAAATGATTGATTACTAAACCAGACTTTTCTATTTCTCTGTGGAGAAATAAAAATGTCAATGACCCCCAAACAGCAACAATTTACCCTAAGCAACTAATTTAGGACACACAAAAAAAAAAAAAAACACTCACAGTTTCACGTAAGGCCGAAGGATTTGACGTCCCCAATGCAGTTTGGAAGTGCTCATTTGTTACAGCCATTGAATTCAACACCTCGGCGTCAATAGTCTCGTCCTCTAAGTCGATGACATCCATTTTCTCCCTAATACACTGAAGGGCAGCCTCTGTACAGAGAGCAGCAAGATCTGAACCAACATAACCGTGGGTATCTTTTGCAACTCTTTCAAGATCAACCTGAAAAATTGAATCAATCAAGCATGAGCAATATTAGATCAAATTAGTGAATTATTCATGGGGCCTTTTTTTTAAAAAAAAAAAAAGAGGCAGAATAAGTGTCTCACATCTTCAGCAAGTTTCATGTTTTTTGTGTGGATCCTAAGAATTTCCAATCTTCCAACTTCATCTGGTACACCTATGTCAATCTCACGATCAAATCTTCCAAATCTCCTAAGAGCAGGGTCAATGCTATTCGGCCTATTAGTAGCTCCCATAACAATCACATGGGCCCGGGACTTGAGGCCATCCATCAAAGTTAGAAGTTGGGATACTATACGCCTCTCCACTTCACCATGTGTCTTCTCCCTCTTTGGAGCAATGGAATCTAATTCATCGATAAATATTATAGATGGTGCATTCTTTTCAGCTTCTTCAAATGCCTTCCTTAAATTGCTTTCACTTTCACCAGCTAACTTTGACATTATTTCAGGGCCATTAATCAAAAAGAAAAAGGCACCTGTCTCATTAGCAACAGCCCTTGCAATCAGGGTTTTTCCAGACCCAGGTGGCCCATAAAGCAAGATACCTTTTGGGGGCTTCACACCAATTGATTTGAAAAGCTGAGGGTGTCTAAGAGGAAGTTCTACAAGCTCACGGATTTGAGCCATTTGCTTTCTAACACCACCAACATCATCATAGCCTACTTCATTTAATCTCTCCTCATCCTCACGTTTGACAGGTTCGCCCTCACAGAAGATCTCAGTATCCGGTGCAACAACACAATATTCACTAGGGTCTGTCTCAGTTACTTTAAATTCAACACTTCTCATTCCACCCCTGACTAGAAAAAGGTCGCCTTTCCTAACTGGCCGGTAAGATTCCATGAAATAAGCTGTTGAAATAATAAAAAACCCATTAAACAATAGAACTTAATAAAAACAGGACAAAAGGAGACATTCAACCATGGTAATTCTTGTTTTAAAATAAACAAAACATTCTTACGCTTCAAATATGCATCAAATAAGTTTCCAGTTACACCCTCGATCGTATCATCAATGGGAAGGATGTGAACACGCCTTCCATATTTCACATCGGGGCATGGATGAACAGATACTACATCTCCAAGACGAACTCTAAGATTAGATCGTACAACTTTGTTCACTCTGACTTTCGACTCTTCACATAGTTCATCACTAAGAACAACGCAAACTGTGTCTTTTCGCTTCCTCCCCTGAATAACAAAATGATACTCCATAAATAATGCTCAGAAGAAAATACAACTTTTAGCAGGCCAAATAGGAGGGTAAAGTCACCTTTACTAAGACAGTGTCGCCTCGGAAAAACTGAAGTTTTTCCATAGTGTTAGGATGCATGGTGATAACAGAATTATCATCATTGATTGCTTCATCAACGACAAGACGGTTGGGAGACTTCTTGCGGTCCAGAATAGCAGTTGAATAATCTTTCTTACCACTTTTCCTGTTGGAGTGATTCAAATAATAAGAACAAAACCCTAATCAACACCCGACATATCAAGCTTCACATATTAGGTTTCAAAAGGAAAAAGTTTAAGGCTTTTCCATAATTGAATGCTAAATCTGATTATATTATCGGTTTGCCAATAACGACTGTAAAAATGAAAAACCCTAAAATTTTCACAGCTTCAAAACTTTTAACTTCCCTAAAGCCTAAAGCCAAGAACCGAAAACAGAGTGAACAGCAAAAACTGCAAAATTTAACATCTTAGGAAACACCGAGTAGTTCATAAAATCAGAACTTTCCACAAAGAAACAAAATTCAAGTAAATTACACAAAATAAACGTAACACTATAACACTAGAATAATTTAAAGGACAAATAGCCATTAAAGTTGACGCAAAATCCATACAACAAATCGAAGCATAAAGCCATTGATTTTTTTTTTTAAAGTTGTTGGTTGGTAGAAACAAAGGGTTTAAAAGCACGTACGGGTCAGAGGAAGAAGCTGGTCGAGGCGCAGATGAGCTAGGATCAGCCATTTATTGGGATTTTGAATTTCTTCAGCAACTTGTCCCTGTTTTGATTTCGGGTTCCAAATCCAATGCTAAGAACTTTGTGAGCTAGAGATAGATCGATTGCACAAATACATATATATATATATATATATATATATATATATATATATATAGATTCTATATATTATAGAGAGAGCTAAGTGAAGACGCAGTCTCTGTTTGGTATATGGAAACTGTACGAGGAAAAAAAACCAAGGCCCTGTCAGGCTTGATCAGTTTGAAAAAGAGTAGGACACGAGTTCGTTTCCGTTTGGTAGTTTCAAATTTACGTGGTGTTGTTTCAAATGACTTCGCGCCACCTGGTCGTGCATCCAATTAAATTACCCAACATGGCTCATTTAAACGACACGTCGGTTTATGAAATTCTGGCCCAAATGAACGACAAGTCGGTCTCAACCAAACTGCAGAACTGAAATCTTACAAAGCAAGCACAAAAACCCCTTGTTCATTCTGTGCCCTGAGCTAACCCCAAAACAGAAAATAATAATAATAATAATAATAATAAAAAGAATATGGGCATCAGAATTGGAGGGGGACAAATTGAGAAGTTGAATGGGAAAGAGGTGAGTTATAGTGAGTTTGTGGAGAAATACATGGCAAAAAATCAGCCGGTTGTGTTAACCGGTTTGATGGATGATTGGAGAGCTTGCAAAGACTGGGTCACTGAGAATGGACAACCAAACCTTCTATTCTTTTCTACCCATTTTGGTAAATCCAAAGTTCAGGTATTTACTTTTTTAATTGCTCAAGTTCTATGTATGTAACTGCTTTTTTTTTTTTTGGCTGGAAAAAAGCTTGTTCTTGGATTCTATGCATTTGTTGTTAAAATTCAATCTTCCTTTCCATTGCCTGTAATTCGGTCCAATCATGGTTCAACAATTGTGTTATTAAACTCTCTTTCCCTTCCTCTTTATTTCCCGTTATTTGTTTGAGGCTTTGATTTGAGTGCTAACTGAGTTCGGAGTGCGCAAAAAAGCTTTGTGCTTTCGAATTAAATTTACACATTATTCTATTTGTTGCTATGTTCCTGAGCTAAAATTGGACAAACTACTCTTTGTTTTTAATGTTCGTGTTAGTGTTTTGTGAAATTTTTGCACTTATAGGTTGCGGATTGTGGCATCAGAGAATTCACTGACCAGAAGAGAGTGGAAATGTCTGTTTCGGAGTTTGTTAAGAACTGGCTTGAGAACTCCATTATGGAGAATAGCAATGCTTCCACCAATGAGGCTAATGACAAGTCCGTGCTTTATCTGAAAGACTGGCATTTTGCGAAGGTATGAGTTATGGTTAGGTGTCTGTTTATTTTGATACTGTCCACTTTACCCCAGTGTGGTGCATATCAACTTAGAGGCACTCGCCTAGCTTTACTTCATTTTATCTTGGTGTATATTCAAACATGTCTGGGCAGTGGTCTCACTACTTCTTTTATCCTCTTTATGCTAATTGTCAGGAATACCCGGAATATGTAGCATACAGAACCCCGCTGATTTTTTGTGATGATTGGCTCAATATGTATCTGGACCATTTTCGTTTGCATAAGGATCCTGAGTCTTATCAAAAGGATAATGATATATGTTGTTCTGACTATCGTTTTGTTTATATGGGAGCCAAAGGTTTGAGCATAGATATCCTGAACCTTTCTTTGTTGCTTTTTGGACTTGTTAGCTATAGATATGTTGTATTTGTGTTTGCTTTCAACATAGATACTCAGTTTCCCTTATGATTGGTTGCGTGCTTACCTTATGGACAAGTACCAAAGTTTATTGTCCATTTATTTATTTTTTCTGCAGGATCCTGGACTCCTCTTCATGCTGATGTTTTCAGATCATATAGTTGGTCAGCAAATGTGTGCGGGAAGAAAAAATGGCTTTTTCTATCTCCTTCTCAATGTCATCTTGTATTTGACAGGCAAGACTAGGACTCATTGGGATATTGAATAAATATATAGACCTCAAGTTGGGAGTTTTAATTTGCAAATGGCACATCTTCACAATATTTCATAAATTTCATTTTCTTAGATGATATTTCTTACTCATTGTGTGCATATTATGTTATAATCATGTACCTTTTGTGTTTTGTATGTCTTAAGCCTTGTTGTCTAACTTGCCTCTATTATTTGATTCAGAAACTTAAAAGGCTGTGTCTACAATATCTTTGATGATGTAAGTGAAACTGGCTTTCCTGGTTTCAAGAAGGTGAGTGACAAATTTTTATTTTCAACTTATAAATGTAGCTTCGCATTACAATACAATTGGTTTTATCAGTTCATGTGGTCATGTAATTGATGCAGACTATCTGGTTGGAATGCACTCAAGAACAAAATGAGATCATATTTGTGCCCAGTGGGTGGTACCATCAAGTTCATAATCTGGTATTCCTCATTTGTTTGCTGTTCTTCGGGGGTAAATTACAAATATAGCTTCTTCTTGGGATTTCTCAGTTTTTACTAAGATAAAGAAAGCATGGAGCTGCTTTTGAAAAGGCCCCAATGGATTTGTTGAACATATAATTACTAGTTCTACTGTTAAAATAAAATTGAGGGAAAAAAAAAAAGAAAGGCTTTGATATTTAGCCAACCCTCTGTAGTTTGTCAACTTTTATCTTATACTTAGGCTCAGATCTTTTGGCAGGAAACTGCAGAATACTAAAATTTTATTTATTTATTTTGTGGTTAAATGTGCTTGATCGGTGAATGGCTATATTTCCTCTTTAACCGAATTCATGATGCTTTCAGGAAGACACAATATCAATAAACCACAACTGGTTCAATGGCTATAACCTTTCTTGGGTGGTAAGAGCAATACTGCAGCTAAGCAGTTCATTAAGTAAAACTAGCCATTGAAAGAAAATAAAGGTGACAGCTAGTATTTTACATCACAAAATATTTTTGATTAATTTCCATCATTCTCTCAGTGGGATTTACTGTTGAGGGACTATAATGAGGCTAAGGAGTACATAGAGGACATAAGGGACATCTGTGATGATTTTGAAGGTCTCTGTCAACGTAATCTTGCAGCTAACACAGGTATGTCATCAAAATTAAATGAATATTCTCTAATCTCTATACAGTTTCCAGTGCAATTAAATATCCCTTGTTTTTCCCTCTGACAGATAAAATGTGCACTGATTGTATCTTTTCTTTCAGGAATGAACTTTTACGATTTTTTTTCCTTCATATCACGCTTCTCTTTGGTCAATGTGGTCATACTTTTCCACCTACGCAGAGACTATGAGAATCAAATTTGGAGTTCATCCCCAGTAGCTCGACACTTGGCATTGAATCTTGTATCTATACGGAAGATTGCATTGAAAATGAAAAGTTTCAATGATGTGGCTGGAAGTTTTGGATTTATCGTGGATTTAAAGGAAACTTTGGATGATCCCAAATTTCTTAAATTGTGTATGGGTTTCTGCAGAACGTATGGAATGATACATGAGGAGGAGAAATGGACTTGTGAGATAAAGAAAGCATTGATGCTTGATTTCGAGGATTATGATTCTTTGATATCTTCTCCTGAAGATCTTGTTAAATTTATAGACTTTGCTGCGGGAAAATTTAGTGGCAATTGCAGTGAGGAAAACATTTTGCTTTCTAGATTGGAAGATGGCTGACTTCTTTCAATCAATTATGTCTCATCATTGTCCTTCTGACGCTTCTTTTCTGTTTGGTGTTCACAAAAATAGATTACAATATACAGGAAAGGTTTAATCACAAACTATGGGGTTTCTGATTCATAATTGAAGATGAAATTACAACAGCCCAGATGTAGGGAAGGAAGACTGTGTCTTGTCATGGGTAAACATCACAACTGTTGCCGTATCCATTTTTGACACGCTATGCTACATTAATCATTTTTCATTACAACGTCCACATGTTCTATCAAATATTTTATTTCTTTGTTTGCAATTATGTTATGGATGTTTGATGTTTGTGATGTCATAGCTGCAGTTGTTTGGCCAGTCAACTTCAGAGTTTCACTTGAAGCAAAACGTGGAATCATACAGATAGTTTTCAGAATTTTTTTAATTTGGAAAAAGCTGTGAAATTTGAAAATTATCTAATATTATTCTTCTAGGCTTCATCTTTCTCAATGGACCATTTGTTTTGGAACCCGAGAAAAAGCACTTGAATTACATGAGAGACCAACTTTTGGTTCTAGGTTTGCTTTACGGTTGCTTTGATTGATTAGTCAGTCCCCCAAAGTTTTGATTTCTTTGCTTTTTATGATGAAGCATCTCTTTATCCTTTCCAGCTCATGTCAGTTCAGATAGGTGACAGAATCATCATAATTTTCGCCAAACATTCTCTCGTTAGTCATGTGTAATCTGTTCTGCGATATTCCTGGACTCTGTAAATAAGCACTTGGGCTTATTTTTCAAGCGCCATTTGAGTAAAATTATTCCTTAAAGAGAATCTTAAAAAGAGACTTCGCTTTTTATTTTGAGAGTCTCATCAGGGTTATAAAAGATTCTTCAATTGAAATTGTTCTTCTCTCCTATCAAATAATATTATATTGTTTTTTATGTCACGAAAAAGAGAAAATTACTGTAAATATGTCATTAAAGAATCATTTGACTAAGAGCTTTATTTTTTAATAATGTATTATATAAATAAATAAGTATTTTAAGAACAAAATTAGATGATTTTTTTTTAGGGGGGAGATATTCGGCACTTTCACTTTTACTGGCTCTGTTTTTAATCAATACACAAAGATTAGGTAGTTTCTGAACTTGACTTTCTTGAGAAATGGACATCTGGCTTAATATGAAGAGCCGTCTAGTTTGGAATAGGACAATACAATGATTTAAAATATTTCCAAATTGAATGCTTCTTTAATACTTAATTCAAGTCCATGTTGGAATGCATGAGCTTGGATGGTGAAGAAAGCCTGCTGCAGTTAATTGGCCTTGGGGTGTCTCCATTTTTACCCTATTTGCTTTAAAATATTGTTGTCTTAGTTACTGATTCAAATGTTATTTTAGTGACCACCGAGATTCATATGTTATTTTAGTGACCACTGAGATTCATCAATGTACTTAATATTTGATCTTTGAAAGCTAAGTGCCAACTAGAGATATTATAATACTGAAGAGAAGGTTCATTTGGCTAAGTCTGCCAGATGTGCTGTTTAAAATTTTTCAGTTTTGGTTGGTCTCCACATGCAAATGCATAAAAAAATATCATTTGTATTGGGGTTGCCTTGCTGTGGAGAAAAGATTTATGGAGCTGTATCTGAATGGCGAAAACAATAACCAATGCCATTTTGAAGATAGAAAACAAAAGATGAGAAGAGACAAAACCACACAACCCAATGTTATTAACAATTAAGTATCCTCCCTATATTTACATTAACACAACTCACAAAGCAGGGACGATTAACCTGTTAGGCCGGAAAAAAAAAAAAAAAAGGAGACAGGAAAAATGTAAATACCCAAAAAAATAAAAAATAGACAAAATAATAGCTGATTTTTACTCTATGGCAAGGCATTTACTCATGGACATCTGTTATTTCTACCAGGACCTCCATAATAGAAGTAAGTTCCCCAAACATTGTTTCTACCTTGTCTTATATCATAACAATTTGAATGATCAGCCAAGAGGTGAAGATTTGTTAGAGGAAGCAAGTTATTATCCCAGTCGACGACTTGCAAATTTCTGAAGTAGGCTGCTCTTCTGAATCCTTCTCCAGCAAAATGGCCACTGCCCATTTGTGTAGACGTGTGGAAACCTGATGATCTAGAGTTCACTATCTCTCCTCCAAATTGTACCATGCTTGCATGGCTTCTCAAATGACTGAACAAAAATGCAGGCCAATATCCAACTAACAGCCGTGATCCAAATTGTAACCACCAATGTCCATGCTTTGGATCCTGCCATAATGTGTTTGTATTTTAGTTCTTTTACGTGAAAAAAAGAAAAACGCTAATTTGCTGATGGAGGACAAGGATCTTGTTTCTCAATTCTCATTATTCCATTGACTGCCTAATGGCAAACATGATGAGTTTCTTTCTGTCCCTAATTGTCCTCTTAATCAAAGTACATAATGAGATGCCAAAATGATAAAGTGCAAGAGAAAATTAAGGAGGTCAGACATGGGGACTATACTTTCTTTCTTTTTCTTTTTTACTGTTTACGCTCCCAAATCCAACTGGAGTCAAAGTAAAATACTTTATTGAAGAATAAAGAAAACAGAAGCCGATGCTCAATGAACCCTTTGACAAAGGAGAAGACTGAAAATGAAAGGAATCTTTCATTTTAATATTAAGCATGCGAAAGAATCAAGGAAAAAAAAATGTCAAACATAACTGTTAACCAATCCTTTTTTTTTAATCATTATTAAGAACTGCCTTGCAACGTAACAACTAAGAAGTCAGACACAAAATTAAAATTGGATAATGGACACTGAAGACTTTTGTCAAAAGGAGCCAAATTATGAAGGTGACTAAGTGACAACAAAGACTACCTTAGTACTCAAGTAACTGAAAGAAAATTTTCCTGTAAAATACTAATCTCACCTTCCAAATCATTAAGCCAATATCGAATTGTCTGCCATTGTAAGAGGATCTTGGAGATATTGCAGCTCCAATCGCAATCTTGTTATTGGTTTGGACAAAGCCAGAGCAGAGTAGGTTGTAGCATCCGGTGGCTTGGTATGCATCAGTCTGAAAATTTATTAGTCAATGAGAACTTGTGCTTATGTATGTTTGCTTTTTTACTTGAAGGGAAGATAGAAGAGAACTGGATAAGACTTACTGTCCAATATGTGAAGAATCTTGGATAATTGTCTCCATATAACTCTGGGCTAACCTGCAGAAGTTTGAATAAAAAGTGTTTTACTTTATGATTGACATTGTCAAAAGCCTACTCAAATGAACAGAAGCTTGTTCCGACTATTGAAAAACGTGCCTGCCAGCCGGCTTCAATGGTGTTCAAATCATGGCTAAATGAACCAGAAATGACCCATATTTGTGACAAGCTGAATTCATATCCATCAGTTACACGGGGCGTCCACACGTTGAGACTGGCCTTTGCACCATAATATTGTTCTCCATTTACAAATACAACTGCGTGCTGTAATATGAAGTAATATAATCAACTCAAAGCAAATTCTTTTTTCCAAGTTTTAGCAAATTTTCCTTATCGATGGAAAAAAGAATGAAGGGGAAATGGTAGGACACAGGGCAACAAATTCTTGAGTAAATAAAAAGCAAAATATTTTCAAAATTAGTGCTAACCTCATGGCCACCGCCTGTTGAGTCTCTCCTTACATGTCTTCTTAATTTTCTTCCAAATCTTTTAATAGAACTTGCTCTCAAAATATCCTTCTCTGTTGTTCTTCTGATTGGAACAGTACCTTCTGGGCATGATTCTCCCGAATCAGTCCACAGCTGAAGGCTTTCTGTCGCTGTCTCTTCCCTCTCATCGCCTTTTGGCCTAGCTGGTGGATCCTGTGAAAACGAAATCTTTTCTGAATAGTGAAGGAAAATGCTTCTTTTTTTTTTTTTGCCTTTTGTCTCAGAGAGAATTTTAGTGGGAACAAACAGAAAATTACCAGAGGCTTCTGCCCTCTAAGCTCAGGATGGTCAAAAGCTGGTTGAAGATGAGATAGAACACAATCAATCACATCACCGTCAGGGCTCTACAGCATAAAACCACAAGAACCCAGATCACTAAACCAACAACAAAGCAAGGAAAATAAAATCTTTAGCAAAAGAACACCAGCAAAGACAAAAGAGAAAAAAAAAAACCTGAATTGTCTTGACTGCAGGCTTGTTGATCTTCTTCAAATAAGCATTGACACTCTTAAGCTTTTGCATATGCTTACTCGGCCGGAAAGTTTGGTTCGCCGGTGTCCGGTGACCGGAATCTGACACAGTGGGGATGGAGATGGACATAACAGGGCTAAGCGAAGAAACAACGAAGAGAAAAGAAACAAAAACAGGAAACACTGAAATAGAAGCAGCAGCCATTTTTGTGGAATGTTCCTGAGTTGTTGTTTGTTTTGGCGGAAGGGTTTCTGTTTGTATGCATTGATGTTGTCTTCTTGTGTAGATACAAAACAACATGGCCGTGTTGGTGTCTACTTGCTAGCTTCGCTTAATTCCTAACTTCTCTTCATGTACATACAAAATAGAAAGACAAGTATTCAAATGAAACCCTGTTGTTCTTTTGTTTCACCGCTGCCTCGCCATTTTCAACATATAAAGTTATAAACTCTCTCTCTCTCTCTCTCTCTCTCTCTCTCTCTATTGAAGTGATTCTGGCGTCTCGGTTTTGAGTTTTCTGACTCACAAGAAACAACGTCAGGCACAAGCTTATTAAAATAGACCATAATTTATATAGTCTCCTTGTGCTTCTCTAAGTTTTACCCATAATGGGTTGTGGTCAAAACTCAGTTTTTTTTTTTTTTTTGGTTCCCAAATTTTCAGAATTTGTCTGTGCTTGTTTAACTGCGTTGGAAGAAAGATTGTTTTCTTTTCTTAATCCAAATTTTGGGAATGCCGAAACTGAGCGTTTTACTTTTGAGCTGGATTCAATTGGAACAATAACAGCTGATTCTCCGTTTGTGACTTTGATGAAAGATCAGATTACACTTTATCTTGATATTTATTTTTGTCAAGCTAAGGAATTTATGGCATGTTCTTCAATTATCACATTTTATGTTTGTTCAATGCAGTGGGTAATAAATAAAGAGACCGGGGTTCTGTAAAATCTTTTAACGAAAGAAGAAAAAATCTATCTATCTCTGGGTGCTGTTGCCAGTTGCCACTATGAAGTGGACTACAAATAGTGCACATTTTGCACACTTGATGGTCCACATTAAATGATCATGTCAAACAATTCATTATGATGGCAAAATTTTACTTTTATTTGTGCCTAATTCTTTTGACTATTTGTATAAACTTAAAATAATTTTTTTCCCCCCCAAAAGAAGGGGAGAGGGGGTCCCATTAATTATTTCCCAGAAGACCAGGTTAATTTAAGAACAAACTAGCTCAGCATGTGCCTCTTGAAACAATTGTTTATTAGCCATAACACAAATTCCTCCCAGCAATTTCTCCTAATCACTCAATGATGATGACTAATAGCAAGTTAATGTTTTACTTTTTGAAATTGTACCAAAAGACAGGATTGAATTTGTCATAATTTCGCTCAACTAAATGATGCAGTAGGGGACCATGCATTAGCAATAGCACCCCTTTTGTAACTTGTCGATCAGACCGGGCTGGTAATCTACGGTGATGTCAAAATTAACGGTGTCTGATTCTGATGTAATGGTCAACCTGTCAAGGGACGTTTTCCCAAAAAATTCCATTACTATTTCTTCTCTTTCCGAATATTTAAGAGAAACTGAAATCGCAGCAGCTGTTGGTTTGTAATTGATCCTAATAAATTCTCCGTATGGGCAGCCGATGCGTTTCTTTTTTATGTAGAAGAAATGACTATAAATTAAATTTATTAGCTACCAAGAAAAATATATTAATCATAGAATACTAATAAATTTTGCAAATTCCTTATAATTCTAAAAATATTACATTCACAGCATTCAAATGAATTAACATCCATGTCACATGATTTAGTGAATGCAGACCATTTAGTTTGCTTTCAACGATCTTTGTATACTATTAGTATATTGACTATCTTTATTTTATAAATATACCCTATTAAATCATGTTACATAATTATCTTCTAAGAAAAGACGAAAAATACCATGGATAAAGTCATTAGCTTTTTTTTTTAATACTGATTACATATCAAACTATTAATATTACATCAAATATTTACAACTGTTATTACAATTGATAATTACACTAATATCTACAATCAAACATATACTTAAGACTACAATATAGTTTCAATATATATTAAATTTTATGAAATACTATAATATATACTAAATTCTACGAAATAATTATCCAGACCAATAAAACCTCATAAATGAGGGATGTCTATGTTTTATTCGCATTTCATAAAAAATAAAAATTACAAATTAACTTCACTCAATCATTATTAATTGAAGGAAGCTGAGTTGATGAGAGTTCGAACCACTGCCCTCACCCACTCGCCTAAAGGCGGAGTGGCCAGATGAAGTCACTAGTTAAAGTTGAGAATACCGAACTATATTTCCGACTTACACGACAAAACTAAGAGCTAACTAGAATAACTTATGATACTAGATAGGCTGAGTAAGTTAGTAAATACTTTTGACTTTAATGGGGGTCATATTTGCAATTTCCTCTAAACGATTAAAGCAAAAAATATGTTATGAGAGTACCATCAACCTAGGTAGAATATTTTCAATCAGAAAAAAAAAAGGAGGGTAGCAACGTCCAAAAATATGTATGTTGGCGTGGCTGGAATGTCTACAGTCAATCCCCTCAATAGACACGACTAATGGGTAGTTTCTGAAAAGTTCATTATTACAATTGAATGTCATTGACACAAGGTAATATTCGCAGATTGTGCCTCACCATTAGCCTCTTGTTTCTCTCATTACAAGCAAAAAAATATAATTATAGCATATTCTTTATGTTAGCAGCACTATTACCTAGGAAATAAGCTAGCAATCGCAATAATACAAGATGAAGTAAATTATAGAGAAGGCATACAATAATAAAAACTCTTAACTAATAATGCAGCTACAAATTAATTTATTTTTGTTTTATATAACCTAATTGTTCAGTTATAATTAAATGGGGTTATCAGTTATCATCCGTATGTGGGGGCACAAGAGGATGGGCCCTAAGCGTCGTTCTCTTTTCGGGTTTCTGGGTTATGGTGCTTGCCACTTCCAAGTTTCAAATGAAAGACTATTCTTTATTTCTCTCTTCTTTTCAGACACCATTACTGTTGAGGAATATTGGTCCACAAAAAGTTACTCTAATCATAAAACAACTGGCGATGTTGATGATCATTAAGCAATTGCTTCATTGTAAAGCTGGCCTGAGAGGGAATAGATTCCATCCCCACAATCTATAAAGGAATTTTGCATTTAGATTTGAAAATATTTTTGAATATTAGTAACACGCATGCACCCATTTTCTTAAATCTTGTGTAAGCGATGCGTGTATATGCATAAAGTGGCTGCAGTTTTGTGATTATTGTTGATGTGGGTACATCGTTTTTAATTCGTATAAGTGAAAAGGCTGCCATTGCCATGCTTTGTAACTGTAAAGATAAACAGCACCCAAAAGTCGAAGGTGTGGTGGGGAAGAAACGTAAAGGAACGGAAAAAAGAAGAAGTGGGATTGAGACAATTGACACTCGCAGCAATAGAGGACTATGCTTTTATGAGTTATATTAGTGAAATTGCTACAAAAGCAAAGCAAGTGTTTTTGGTGCCCTATCTTCCTGGACTTGTAGTTCGAGCCGAAGGCATTACGGCTAGCTTGGCTACCTAGAAAAATTTCTTTGGGGCCCAACATTTTTTCAAAAATCTCTTATCAGCTTTAGTGAAAGTAAGTAATCTTCATACTAGTCTTTTAACACGATTTTTTTGTAATGTCTGTAAAACTGATAATGTTCATCTAACTTACTTCCCAACAAAAATTCACGTACATAACTAAAATTAGTCTCAATGAATGTTGATTAAAAGATTATTTTAATTGAGCTAGGGTTAAAATAAGTTCATAACTTCGCCACCACTTCTAGCAGAATACACAAATGAATTTTTTTTTCTTCTAAATATTTTAGATACTAGGATTGTAAAAATGATTATTAACAATCAAAATGAAGAAATTAAAAGATTTTAACATGTACATCAAAGTCCCTAGTAGATAGTTGATGCCTTAGTTAACTTGGGTGTTCATTGTGGTTATTTTACTTGACGGGACATATCGTTTTCCTTCATTTCAAGAATTCTCCAAAGATGTTAATAGATTCCATATGTTATCATTTCTCTTGACTTTGATTATTCTTGTTTTTGGTTCTCCGTAACATTTTTCTCCCAACTAATTTTTTTTTTAATTTTATGATTATTTTAGAGGGTTGAGACTCATTATATCCCCTAATATATACTTTTTGATAATAATATAAATAAGCTTAACTTAGTGATCACGGATCAACTACAAGAAAGACCTACAACACTTTGTCTATTAATATGCCTCTACAGTCTACACATGCGTGGTCATATTGAAAAACGCAATTTCGTGGCTGGGTTGATTAAGAGAAACTAAAAAGAAAATTGGAATCACCGAAGAAAAAGAAGAAAATTTTCAATCATGTTCCTTGGCTAATCAGTCCAGAAATTCCAAGTATATATTTAGTTCGCGAAGATATTGTTTTCCAACCCAATTTTGAATTGAAGGATTTATAATTGTTTTAATTGACTTGTCATCTAAAGGCATACATTATGCAGCCCCAAATGCAAAGAAAAATCATTTGAGTACAAGCATGCTAAACTTTCAAGAGGGTGTTATTTGCTTTCGTTTCAATGTTCTGAAACATCAGCAATGTGCCTGGCTAGAGAAAAGAATGCCACTGGGATCCAGATTCATATTTATCAATATACCCATACTACTGATACTTGCTTTATTGTATAATTTGTGGTTGAAGATGGTGATGGGTCATCTGATTTCGATGTGGCGACCATGTGAAGTCATCTTATATTGATATATAAATAACCTTTTTTTAAATCTCTTTCATTATCTTTATGTATGGAAAGCTGAATATTGTAGCTTTTTAAAAGTGCCACTAAAAAACCCTTCAAGCCAGAACGCACTTCAAATTCTGAGCGACCATTCATCACATAGACCAGCTAATTATATATTTTCCCCTTAATTTGTGGTCAATATAAATTTATATACCCTGGCAGTGGAGTAAAAAAACTTCGGCTGGTGATGAAGTGTCACCCTTGTAATTTTTCAAAATTAAATGAATGTGTATGTCGCTTTTGCATTAATTCCTTCGAAGTTCAGGGAAGCTTCTCGCCTCTTTACAAAATTTGTGTGCATATGAAAGGCAAAGAAGCATCCCTTGTTCTTATTCTTCGCAATGACCCCGTCGCCGTGGGTTAATAAATATACGTGCAATCCGGGGAATGTATGTATATTTTGTATGGTTTATCTAATTATCAAAAGTGATTATTTAACTCGTATGTCGCCTTTGCATTAATTCCTTCGAAGTTCAGGAAATTTCTTGCCTCTTACTTAATTTGTGTACATATGAAAGCCAAAGAAGCATCCCTTATTCTTATTCTTCTCAACAACCCGCAATTGTGGGCAAATATTTGTGCAGTCCTAGAACTGTGTGTATATTTTGTGTGGTTTATTCAATTACTAAAAGTGTTTATTTAATTTTAAATGTTTGTTTTTAATTTTAATATCATTTTTTTAATTTAAATAGATATTTTAAGAATTAAATAAGTTATTTACTTTTGTTATTAAAATTTTAAATTTTGCCCATCAGCGAGTAAATGTTATAAAGCCTTTTAAAAGAATTAAATTATTTAAAATATCTTTCACGACCTGACTTCATTCCTTTAATAATATAACTTTAAAAATCTTATCTGCTTAAGTAATTTTATAATTTTTAATAAAAACTTTCTTAGGCAATCAAAGAATTAAAATATTTTTAAGTAAAAGTTCTACTTATAAAAACTCTGTTAGTACATGCTCACTCTGTTTTAAAAATTATACCAATCACGGCCACTCATTCCATCCCAGAATGCCTAACACTTCAAATTAGTAAAATTCAATGCCTGAAACTTCCCGAAAGTTACTCTTCTCCGGTTACAAGGTTCTGTTTCGTGATCAAATCCTTAGCTTCTAACTTCTTGGGCATTAATGTTTTCAACCGACTGAAATTGTACTGGTACATATGCTGATGTGCAGAAGCAGAACAAGAAAATCAATGATACGCACTTACCAAAAGAACGATTGCTCTTGGTCCTCATACTGCAATGTCATCTGGATAAGATAAAATATATTACATTCAAAAGATCGATTCTCTTGCAAAAATTGGAATGATAAAAAGGATCAGAATAGCAAGAATAGGAATTTGATTCTCTCAACATTAAATTTTCTTTCAGTTTGTTTTCTTGCAGAAGAAATCTGTAATTATGTTCATATCTTCTTACACAAGCAAAGCATCTTATCTTTGAACTTTGTTGAAACCACAAAAAGAAGAAGGCATCTTCTTATCCTTACATATTGCATTTCACATTACTTTGAATAAAGGTCAATAAAAGCAGATAGCAAAGGATTAGGAAGCTAATTAAGTTGACTGAGTTAGAGCAAAACAGTACAACCCATTTTAGCTTCACTAACTAATTAAGCACGATGTCATCAACAACGAGGGGAAATGCAAGAGCAATGGGAGCGGCTTCTTGCAATGGAATTGTGCGCCGTATGGTGAGCCTACCTCGAAGCATTATAGGGGGGCTTTCAAGAGCAATGGGTCATGGTATTGATCTCGTTGGAGTAGGAGGGAGAAGACATAATAACCAACATCAACCTTTAATGAACTTTCAATGGCCGCAACATCCACAAGAACCCTTAATTGTACCCGAAGAATGGGCATTTTTAACAAGTTTTGAGCAGCAATTTGGCTCAACACATCCGTTCTTTTATGCATGTCAGTTCATGGAGGCTCTGAAGATAGCTGAAGAAGAACATAAGTTTGTGTTCATGTATCTTCACTCACCACAGCACCCTTTCACTCCCTCTTTTTGTAGGGAGACATTGAGTTCAGAGCTTGTAACGCAGTTTCTTGATGCTAATTTTGTTTGCTGGGGAGCACTCGCTGATAGAGGAGAGGGCTTGCAAATGGCTGCAACACTGAACGCTGCCAGCTTCCCCTTCTGTGCTGTAGTGGCTCCTGCTCCTGGTAATACCATAGCAGTGCTGCGGCAGGTTGGTTGAAATTACAGGTTACATGAATTGATCCAACAAATAAAAAAAAAATGACAATAAAATTATTTAGTTCACATGCTTATGAAGGTTACATCCCCTGTAGCGAAACAATCATATGGTAAGTTCTAATACAAATTTTTAAATGGGACAGCTCTCTCATGCTAGCATCTGTAGTTTTAAAAATTCGGACTAAAGATTCTTCACAACAACATTTTTGAAAGTTAAAATTTTTTGTCAAACTCTTAGTAAAAAGAGTTGTACAATTAATGCACAGAAATTCACAAATTTTTGTCGTTGATCTAGATTTTTTTTTTTTTAATATTATTATGGTTACTTGAATTGTGTAACTCTGACTTGTATATTGTTAGATGGAAGGGCCACTTTCCCCAGCAGAGCTGGTGGAGATCTTGCAGAGAACAGTAGAGGAACAAGGATTGGCTTTTGGTGGTGGTGGTGCTGCTGCTCAGGTAAAGGAGGAAGAAAGGACAAGAACCAGGGCCAGGGAACAAGAAAAGATAAGAGCAGATCGTCAGCTAAGAGAAGAACAAGACGCTGCATATCTTGAAGCTCTCAAGCTAGACCGGGTATGTGCCACCTAAAACTTTCTCTTGAATTAGAAGCGAAAGAAAAGTAATGCGTCTCACCATTATGGTACAAAACTGCAAATGATAAAATGTAATTAGCCAATCTCACCACCACAGTATAATATCGCGGTACAAACTGTATCACGAAGTCGTTCTCTAAACTCAGAATGGACAATTACAGGAAAAGGAAAAGCTCAAGCATTTACCATCAGGAGGAAGAGCTCAGAAACCAGCAGCACAAGCAAATCGCGAGAAGTTTAGACCCAACGCTACATTACAAAAACAGTATGGTAATGGTAAAATAGCCCCCAGTAGAATTAGAGAAACTCAACACGAGGAAACTACGTCTAATAAGGCAAAGGATCCTCAGGTCACAAAGGTACAATACAAACAATTAATGGTTAATTGCGCAACAGCAATTTTTCTTAATTTTTGGGTTAATTATTACCGTTAAAAGGTCAACTAAGAAGTGATGATGATGACAATACATATTCTGATCATGGAAATTTCAGATACTGATACGATTTCCAAATGGAGAGAGAAGAGAGCAAAGCTTTTTGCGCACGGATAAAATCCAGTCAATTTACAGATACATTGATTCATTAGGGCTGCCTGGTGTCGGAAACTACAAATTGATATCAAGCTTTCCAAGAAGAGTTTTTGGTGTTGACCAAATGAGTATCACTCTCGAAGACGCTGGCCTTCATCCTAGAGCAAGCCTGTTCCTAGAGCCGTCTGAATGACAGATACAAATACGCATCGCAATTCGCGTGCGGGCATGTGCTTCCCACGTGCGTGAGTGAAATCCAGTGCTATTATTGCTCTAGCCTGAATAATAATAACACTCCATAAATTTTGTATATACGTCGCATCCCATAAGTACTGTCATGATACGATGCGTGTCATATTTTAATGTGCTTAATGACAAACACTATCTTATAATTAATCTAAAATATATATTCTTCACATAAACAGTGTATATGTAAGATCACATAAAAATATATCTTATATTAATTATAAGATAGAGGGATCCGTACTTCATTAGTTAATATTGTGTTTAATACGAATTTGAGAATTTCTAAAAAGGTCAAGGTTGTTAATTGTTTGCTGCTTATCAAATTTCTGCCATATGCATAAAAAAATTGAAAACTAATAATGAAATCTAGTCATCGGTAAAACGATGTCGTTTTCACTCTCCCCGAGCTAAATTCGAGCGAACCGCCCGATCACTATCGTCTCATCGCGAACTCGAGCCTCAAGTCTCAACTCTGGAGCCTAGAAAAGAGAGAACACCAGAAAATGGCGCTTCGCACGTGTCAAAATTTCGCTTCTCCTTTCGTTAGTTCAATCAAATTGACTAAAAAACCCATTCGAAACTTCAAAGCTCCAGTTAAAAATTGCCAATCAGACCCACACGAATCGCGTAAGGTACTACTTATACTCTCTGTGAAGTACTCTTTTATTGTCCCACTAGTTTCTGGTGCACCTGGGTTCTGTTTGGTTTCCACGAATTTTGTATAAAGGAATTACGGTTCAGAAATTTTCTCTCTGCCTAGGACGCTGAACTATTTCATATTTTCTCAGTAACCAAACGGACCACTAAGATTTACTGCCTTAAGAAATTATGGGTTTCTTGTTATTTGCTACCAAAGTTTGGTGGTTGGGGGTTTTCTAGTTTATGCTTACTTTCGGTCCGCTAAGTTTGTTTCACAAGCTTTTGTCATTTAGAAAGGGAAAAAATAACTGTTGAAAATATGCAATCTTGTTTTGATTGTTTCTGCATTGTTTACACTTTGGTGAATCCTTGTCGTTCATGTCATTGAAATTTGCAGCTGGTTTTGCAAGTAAAGGAGAGGCTTGAAAAAGACTATAACAGTCTCCCAATTGGTAAAAATGGTAGAGATGATGAAGATATGATCCTCTGGTTTTTAAAGGATCGAAAGTTCTCACTCGAAGAATCTCTAGCAAAATTGACTAAGGCCATTGTATCCTTAGCCATCAATTTATGTCTTCATAATGCACAATCTTTTTATATGTGTGAGGGAATCCATTTATGGGTTACAGACAATACTTGATTTTGTTTATCAAAAATTGAAAGACTGATAAATAGTTTTTGTGAACTGGTACAATGTACTGTTTCCTACTAAGTTTCCTCCCTTTAGAAATGGCGTCAAGAATTTAGAGTGTCTGAACTGAACGAAGACTCTGTAAGAGGTATTGCTGAATCAGGAAAAGCGTATGTGCACGACTTTCTGGACATAAATGAAAGACCAGTGCTCATAGTGGTGGCATCAAAGCACTTGCCTGCAGTGAGTTTTGAGTTGCAGAATACCCTCTTTTACTGCTTTTGTCTTTGGTTGAATTTCTTTTATGGTTCCAATCAGCATCTCCTAGCCTCACATGTAAATTATAATCACTCTCTTGCAGATACATTAACTTCCTTAGTGGTTGGACAACTACTTTAAAATCTCAGTGTCTTGTTTCCCGCAGCATTATTTTTTAAAAATTTATTTACTTTTTTTTGGGGGGGGGGGGGGTTTGTGTGTTGGGGAAGCAAATTTCTTGACTGCCTATGTGCTTCTGGCATAGGTTTGATGATATAGATTAGTTGGCATTGCACAGGTGCATGATCCTGTTGAGGATGAGAAGCTTTGTGTATTTTTCATTGAGAAAGCATTGAGCAAGCTTCCGCCTGGGAAGGAGCAAATACTTGGAATAATTGATCTCAGAGGCTTTGGAACTGAGAATGCAGATCTTAAATTCTTAACCTTTTTGGTAACTTTCATATACCAGTGCTGATCTATTACATGAATAATTTTGGATCCTAACTGCTTGCATTGTTTCTTCCAAGCTGTTGCTTTGTTTCTCTGTAGAAAGGGTTACTTCTGCATATAAAGACAAACAAAAGCATCAATTTATTTAACTAGCAACATGGCATAATTCTTTAGGTTCTTAATAAACTACCATTGCGGGCAGACCAATAATGTCACTGGTTCTGTTGATAACTGGTTCATGAGTTGTGATGTCTGAAAACACTTCATCTCCATCCATTTCCTTTTGGAACATGAACACTGTTACCTAATTCTCTCTATACTTCTTCTTATGCAGTTTGATGTATTTTACTATTATTATCCAAAGAGGTTGGCCGAAGTCCTATTTGTAGAAGCTCCGTTTGTATTCAAGCCACTTTGGAAACTAACCAAGCCCTTATTGAAATCATATGCTTCTCTGGTATTTCACCCGTCATGCTACTCATGAATTTATTTTCAACAAGCATATTTGGACCATTTCTTTCTACCATTTGTCATGACTCATTATTTTGTTCTTAAAAGGTAAAATTCTGCTCTGTAGAAACCGTCAGGAAGGAATATTTCACTGAAGCAACGATGCCAGACAACTTTAGAGAGTAGACTGTTGGTAAACTTCACTTCATAGCTGTCTTGTTGCATTAGCTGGGCTAATCTTTGCTCAGACTGTTAAAGACGAACTATTTTGTAGAAGGTTTATGGCAATCTATTTTTGTTCGGGTATTGCATGTGTGATGTGTCTGCTGACTGCTGCAAGTTAGAAGGGACTGGATGAGAGTTATTGAAAGCAGATTTTGTAACTTGAGTTTGGGTCCTTAATCATTATTTGAACAACATTGGCACAATTCAGTTTAGAACTTCCTTTTAATGATATTTTTCAAGTGATTCTTCAGAAAAAAATTAATTCAGTCGGTGAAAGGGCGCTCATTCATAAATTTAGACTGTGCCTTGTGGGGGGGGGGGCGCGCCAGGCCCTTGCTGTAGTGCAACGCATGGGCGACGCAGGAGAACCCCAGCAGCAAGCTACTGTAACGGGCCCTTCCCCTCAAAAAATTAATTTAATATCGTGTGGACCATTGGTCCACATATCAGATATTAAACTGATAAGAACAGATACTACACTTGATCTTAGCCAAAAGGCCGAGAAAGGTATGCCTTCTTAACCTCCGCAACTTGCATTTTATAGGCCATTGTCTTTGGCTTCTTGTCTCTCTGCGGCAATGTGGGATTACAACATAGCATGTCCTTTTGGTTTTTTTTTTAGTCTTTCGTTACCAAACAAAACTACTAACAAGTTCTCTAGTATGAGTTTCTTCCTCTCTACTAAGTAAGAAATGTCTGGGTCTGATTCACTGCGGTGATAGAAAATCGAGAGTTAGAACTAATTGCCGTTGATTTGAAAAATCTTTCTTCTTCTTCTTCTTCTTCTTTTTTTTTAATATTCAGTTGTTGATATTAATTTTTCACTCTATACGGTTTTAGAATGCCCAAAATAATCTTCCTCTTTGTACCAAATGGCGCTTTCCATTCTTAGGTTCAGATATATGATTTTAACCCATGTCGCGTGAGCTTTCGCTTATTGTGCCTTCCCATCAATATGATAATAACAAATAAACTGTAGGATACCAAATATGAAATTTTGAATTATTAATATAAAAATAGTATTCAAACAAACTCCTTAGCAAAAATTCAAATAATGAACACCAAAAGAAACAAAGTGATGGATTATAATATAATTTATTTTAAGCCACGACTGTTGAAAAAAATCATAAATGTTTTATAAAAATATATTGTGTTTGATAATATAATTTATTTTAAGCCACAACAATTAAATAGATTCAATTTGGCTTATAATCGTTTAATAATACTGTAACTTTTAAAATAATTGTAATTAGCTATATTATAGAAATAATCAGCTGTGAAGAGAATCAATTTAATGTTTGATAAATTTTGTTTTTAAAAGTGTTATGAGTTTTATAAGTAGTAGTATGTGTTTGATAAATCTTATTATTAAACTGCTGTAAGAATATAAATGAAAAAAAATAGATATAAGGTTGAACAAAATTTATTTGCATACTTATAAACATATATATAATAATTTATAACTAAAATAAATATTTTATTTTATTTTTATCTCAATACAAGTGGCAAAAATAATTAATCTCTTTAAAGCAATTATCTCAAATGTTCATCCATTAATACTCCCACAACTTAGATGCCAAACGGCTCTAAATAAAAAAAGTGATGAAAGTTTTATCTCAATATAAGTGGTAATTATAATGATCTCTAATAATAATAATAATAATAATAATAATAATAATAATAATAATAATAATAATCTCTTTAAAAGTAAATGAATATATTCCTTAATTAATAAGGATAATAGTATATTTATCAAATATATGAGAATATATAAGGAATTGTATTAAATATAAAACTAATTCTTAAAATCAAAATTTTAAAAATTACTCCTTCCCTTTTTTCAAAACTCTTTGTCAAAGTGATTTTTTAAAAAATTACCAAATACTAAAATTAATTTTTAATTTTTCAAAATCAGTTTTGAAACTCTCAAAAATAATTTCAAATAGGTTCTTAAAGAGACAACTATAAATATCTACCAAATTCTTTGTAACTATAGTAACCCACAACAGTACTCAATTGGCCATAATTTATCAAAGAATTCATTGTTCATGTAATAACATGATTTAGTTTAATGATGGAGGCATTTTGGCGGCCTGCAAATCAAACGGTTGTTTTGTAATTTTAATCATGAAAAATAAAAAAATAAAAAGGAAAAAAATGACAGCTACGGGCCCCGGGGGGGGGGGGTTGGGATGGTATTGGTCCATGCAATAATTTGATAACAAACCTTTCGATAATGAGTAATAAATATCGAATGTCAAATTATTTAATAAATTAGGAAATAAAATCGCGCTTCGCGCGGTTTTAGAAAATAAATTTAATATTATTAATTTTTTTTACATTCGATAAAACTGATAAAAAAATATAAATTGATTTTTTAAAAAATAAGGCAGTCTTATAAAGCTAATGTTATTTATGAAAATTAACTACTTTTTTGTTAATGTTAAAAATATATATTAACGTGTATAGTCTAAGTGTACAGACCTTATACCTTTTGTAGTTGATAAGTTCCAAATTAAATTTTGTAATTGAAGATCCTTAGCAATGCGTTGAATTATAAAAGAAATAAGTAAAATACATGTAAAGACTTTTACTAACTCGCACAGTGTTGGAGATGGTAGAAAATCTTTCAATTAATGATGCTACATAATCTATTTTAAGATTTATGTAGATTTTGCTTGCACTTGTGGCTGAGAAATTAACCTCACCTGTTTAGAGTAAATGTGACCTAAAACGAAACTTAAACAAAATTCAAATCTGTGTATAATATTAAAATAGCCACATTACATTTGAAAATGTTAATTAGTGGGATCTAAATAAAATAACCACCTTGGAATTTTTTAATGGTTGTCGAAGTTACTATCACAATACAAGGACCCTCGTCTTTCTTGTACAAGTTTGGATCAAACATCTCCCTTAACTTTCCCCATAAAGTAATCTTTGTTGTTACCAAACTATCCATAAAAATTAACAAAAGTTAATAATGTAAAAATAACCAATAATTAAAAAATAACATAAACAACTAAAAAATATAAAGTCGTAGTTTTCTTGATTATATTCAACTTACTAATCCGTTAGAATTTTTATATCACTTTTTTTCCAACCAGCTCCAACGTTAATTATGAGAAGATGAAAAGCTAAATCTAAAAAAAAATTCTCTATTTATTAGATAATAGAGAATATACAAAGAAGCAAATTGGTGATGCCAAATCACCTCCTCAAGTCCTAGCTTTATATATATATATATATTTAAGCCACTAAAGTTTGATTGCTAGCATAATAAAATAAATAAATGTTTCAAAAGACTTATAATTAATTATTATTATTAATTATTACATATTGTTGAAGTTAAATATAAAGAGAAAAAAAAAGTACAAAGAATATCCACCAATATTTTAGATAATAGAAAATATAAAAAGATAAGGAATGATATATAT